>JANUSC010000048.1:600000-1149366 GCA_025200525.1 Camellia lanceoleosa | reverse complement strand
TTATTGCATCCTTACTTCATATGCGTGATAACGGCCGTGGTTACACATTGTACACGCCAAGCGTGGTGCTTTACTTACACGTGTTCATACCTGTTTGCACATTATCACACGTTAATCAGCAGATAGTTTTACTTACATGTGTTTATGCATCCCATAGGAGGTTACATATTGCTTGCGTTAATCACGCGCATCGTATGTACTATTCCGGCATACACATTGCTTGGTATTATCGCATGCTTTACTTGAGCATGTGTGTATAATGTATCTTTCAGTGGTTACATATTGTACACGCTTTCTGCCGCCGTTTTACTACGTGTGTTCATACCTGCTTGCTTTACACATTGGCTTAATTTAACGCGCGGGCATGCTTTACTATGTGTTTATGCATCCTACGTATGTTACTACATTACTGCTTGCGCTTAATCGCGACTTGCTTTAATGACATGTGTTCATTCCTCGCGATACACATTGCTTGCATTATCGCATGCTTTACTTTTACATGTGTATAATGTATTCTTTCGTGTGGTTGGCACATTGTACAATGCGCTTCAAGCATGTGCTTTACTTTCTACATAAAAGTTCATACCTTTGCTTGCTTTACACATTGCTTTCACGTGCTAATTCGCTGCATGCTTTACTTACATGTGTTTATGCATCCCACAAGAGGTTATAGTACATTGCTTTGGGCAAGCGCATCGCGCTTTTGCTTTACTTTACATGTGTTCATTCCTCGCTATACATCATTGCTTGCATTAATCGCGATTCCTTTACTTACATGTGTATAATGTATCTTCTGTGTGGTTACACATTGTACACGCTTTTGCCGCAGTAAGCTTTTACTTTACATGTGTTCCATACCTTTTGTTTGCTTTATTGCTACATTGCTTACGTTAATCACGTATGCTACTTTTACTTATATGTGTTTATGCATCCCACGTAGAGGTTACAACATTGCTTGCGTATGCTAATCGCTACTTGCTTTACCGGGACATAAAAGTTCATTCCTCGCTATACACATTGCTTGCATTATCAGCATGCTTTAGTTACATGTGTGATAATGTATCTTTCTGTGTGGTTGCACATTGTACAATGTTTTTCTTGCTGCGGTGTGCTTCTTTACTTACATGTGTTCATACCTTGCTTGCTTTTACACATTGCTTACGCTAATCGGGCAGAGCGGTTTGCTTTACATGTGGTTAGCATCCCACGATGAGGTTACACATTGCTTCGCGCTACCATCGGGCACATTGCTTTTATCGACATGTGTTCATTCTCTCGCTATACGCATTAAGTCAGCTTGCATTATCGCATGCTTTACTTACATGTATAATGTATCTTTCTGTGTGGTTACACATTGTACACGCTTTGGCGCAAAGCTTTTACTTTACATGTGTTCATACCTTGCTTGTTTTACACAATTGCATGCGCTTGTCGCCAAGACGCTTTACTTACATGTATTCAATCCTCATTCCACACATCACATGCGCTTGTCACAAGATTTTTCAAATGCATTGTCATGCATTTTCCTACGATATTGTACCGTTAAGTTCATTTCTTTTTCAAAGTAATCTATATTTTATGTACGGTTCATTTGAAGTCGGTGCAACCGGACGAGCCGCAAGACAGTATTGTATTCACCCCGTAGAAACGTGGGTAAGAATTGATAATTCTTTTACATCCTTTCGCATTGTAGTGTAGTTGATTCGTGTTCACTTGCTTAAACTGCCGTGATGTTTGCCTTCATTACAGATCCTTAGCATGATTGTTAGCCAAATCTTGCATCTTGCATATCATTTGCATTTTGCCCAAATTTTAGCACATCGGGCTCATGATGCTTATGCTATTTGTTTGTCCGAGCCTTCTACTTTGTAAAAATGGGTCGCCTCGGCTTTGAGATTCACTCCCGCCACTTTGTGACTTCCGAAGTTCTCACAAAGAGGGGCAACTGAGACACCCCATTTTTGGACCGGCCCTCAAGACTTGGTTGTGCTTGTAGGTACACCCAACAATTGGTGGTCTTCGCTGATTGTTCACCCAGCTGACTGTCAAGCATGAACGCCACCGGGACGCGAACTCGGGAGTTTCCCGACCAGATCCTTTCGCCTCATTTTTGGACCCCGACTAGGTCCTGGCTGAGTGGCTCTCCTAGCGACTACCGCCATATGGCTTTGTTCTGCCACATCGATGAGTACCGCTGCCATCAAGGTTAATCGCCGGCCATTATTGATGGCCGACCCCCTATTTCAAATGGGTTTCCTAAGATATTTTGTACCAAATTGATTCCTCATATCGCCCTCCATACACGGTATGGAGGATCAAAGTTTTGGAAGCTTGTTCAAGAAGCCTTAGCCTTGCATTCCTCTATATAAGCAAAAAGTGGGCTTCTTCCCAAAGCAGAGGTTCCGAGTTTTAGGAGGGAAAAGGGCGCTCTCTCTTATATTGTGTGTATTTTGTGCCTTAGAGTTGGATTTTGCATTTTTGCAACACACCTCATAGCACAAGACCTCCATCCTCCATTCAAGCACCGAGGAAATTTTGAGGCTGGGATCTTCGTGAGGCTAGAAGCTCAGATTTTGGACCAAAAGGTCGCTAAAGACTTGTTCTTCAAGGGTAAGTACACTTTTCCCCAAAACAAGTTTTTTTGTTTCATTTATAAGCCTTGTTTGTAAGCATTTTTGGGCTCCGACCCTAACTGAAAAATAATCTTATTTTGAGCCCTTTTCATGTTTGATCAAGGGTGTTTCTCTGTTTGAGGCTTCCTTCTATCACTTGTCTCTTTAACTTTCTTTTAGGCCTATTTTTGCATAGTATTTTAGGCTTATTTGTGAACTGCTTTTGAGCTTTGATGTAAATCAAGTGGCTTTTTTTGAGCCCTTCTTCAAATTTGTTGAATGGCTCTCCTCTGTTTGAGGTGATTTACTACCACTTGCCTCTTTACCCCTCTTTTAGGCCCTTTTCTTGCATGCTAGTTTAGGCCTACTTGTGTTTATTTTTGTGGTTTGATATAAACTGTGAAGTGCCTTATTTTGAGACCCTATTCAACTTTGTTGAAGGGATCCTTGCTGTTTGGGGTCAGCTATTGCCCCTTGTCTCGATTCTCACTTTTAGGGCCTTTTTTGCATGATAGATTAGCCCTATTTGTGTTCATTTTTGAAGCATGTTGTAAACTTTAAAAAGTTTTTTTTTGAGTCCCTCTCCATGTTTGATTAAGGGCATTTTCTTATCTGAGGTCATATGCTATCTAGTATGCTTAGTTGCCTCTTGTTTGGAGCCTTAAGCCTAAGCTATTGTTGCATGCCTTGTTTGTTTTTCTAGCCACCGAAATCCAAAGGATTTTCAAAGCTGGCTAAGACCCTATTTTGAACCCCTAAATCAGAGGGGGGTGACCCCTTCTCACCTTGACTTGCTTGATGGCCATTTTGGTCTTCTAAAGGGCCCCCATCTTGCATGCTTTGTTGACTGATTTTGGGGCTAATTTTGTGAGTTTTAGGACTACCATATTTGATTTTCAGAGTTGTATATGTCATGCCACTTGTCTATCTTGTATGTGCCTAATAACTCCTTGCATGATCCTCTAAAGGAGCCCGTCATTTGGGTATGCATTGGCTGCATTTCCATGGTTATTTGGGCCTATTTTCACATGGTTTATTCACTAATTTTTTCTGGTTTGATGAGTTCTCACTTGCCATATATTTGCTATGTAAACTATGTTTGCTAGCCAAATTCGCATGCTAATTTAGCCCATCTTGTTAGCACTTTTTGGCCTTTCTTTAAACTAGAAAAGTCCATGTTTTGGGACTGTCTTGATTCTGTCTTTAGACTTTATAGTCCAATAATGCATGCTTTGTATAGCTGTAAGTCATTCTATGTGCCTAGTTTTGCATTTTGGGGTTCATCTCATGCATCGGGTGCTATGTTGCCATGTTTCGGGGCTGTTTAGCATCATGTTTGAGTGCTGAAATTTGCATGTTTGCATACCATGTCCCATGCCTTACCATGCTTTGGTAGAGTGGCATTCGTGTTTTAGGTTCTGCCTCTTATGCAGCATGTGCGCACGATTTCGAGTATCTTATTTTCATCTAATGGCTACTAATTTGGACCTAGTTGAGAGCTGATCATATTGGTGTAAGCACATTTTACCATGTTGTCGCATGCTTGTCACACATAGTATGTCAATGATACTTGTTTAGCTTTTATATGCCTCGTGATGCTCGCATGTTCACATTGCATTTTGGCATGATTATCCAAGGTTGTCGCCACATTATGTTCATATGCTTGTCGCATGTTTGGTTTAGTTGCATGTTGGCATACTTAGTCCATATTGCATGTTTGCTATGCTTATGTGTTGCATTGTTCTAAGTTAAATGTTAATCCGAGCACGGAAACGAGGGGTATTTCATACTTCAAGTGATGGGATGTATCTCACTCTAGTCGCCAAGCTCTTGATGATTCATCATAGAGTTCTAGGCTTTACTTGCTTTACATGTGCATTCATTTCACATCGAAGTCGCAGTATTCGACTCTCGCCATCATGCATCGATATGCGTGATTGGTGGCACGAGGATCGAGGACTACACTCCCTGAAGAGTAGTCATGCATACATGTGTGAAAATACTTTGCCATGCCCCTTTGTTGCTCTCTGTTGCAGCAAATCAAGAATCAGCAGCCTTCCGGAGCTTGGCACGCATTCTAAGAACAATTGCAAACAGAGGCTAATTGGGGCATCGCAGTGGATTTCCGCGCCAGGCAACCTGAATATGCATCATTCATCATCTGGATCAGAGTTGAGGCGGTCCCTGGCTTGCATGCCAATTTATTGCTTTCCTAGATTAATTTGTTAATTAATTAGGATTTTGTATTATTTATTCCATGTATTTATTTGGGATCAGATATTCTTCTTCAACGCCCGTGAGGGCCAATTGTTGTAATAAGGGTGCGTGTGTGCATGTCTTCCAATCCTTTCTTTCTCCTTTTATTTAACCGCTTATGATGGTTAGATTAGGGCATATTTCAATTAGCATACAAGATGATCGCATGTTTGCATTCATTCATCTGCTTTTGCATGCACCTGCTCGGCGATCATACTAATCGTGATTTGAATTTCAATTTCAAATTGAATATGTGTTAGTGAAGATTTCACATGCCATGTTTAGAATAGCCGAGTCGCTATAGTTGCATTTTGCATGTGTTGCATTAGGCATTTCAGATAGTTAGGATCATGCATTGATTTCTAACTCGATTTCCATTTTGGCTCTGAGTACGATGTAAGTATTTATACTTTAGCATCTCGCATGAGTGTGAATGTTAACATGCTCAAGATGCTTACCATGAGGCTAAATGCTTAGTTGATATAACCCTCGAAAGTGCCTCAGGTGAAGGTTGGATTACTTGAATTGGGATAATTCATTAAAATCTGCTTTTAGCCTACTTATAGTAGCAAATTTCAAACATTTTCCAAACAAACAGATATGCAATGCTTTGTTCCAAATTAGGCGTATCTAGTCTATACTTGTTGTGTGCATCACATAGTAATTCTAGCTAATTAACCTAATAAGAACACATGTGTTTTAAAAATGAGATATCATGGTTAGTAGAGGCCTATCTTCTTGGATCGGGCGAGAGGGTGCGCTATAGCTGACCTTCCCAATCGCATCTAAGTTCCCGAGCCGAGGCAACTTTGGTGATAATCGACACGTGGCCTTTGGCACCGAGTCGGGTTTCCTAAATTTCCCCATTAAAAATATTTAGGTGGCGACTCAGATTCCGCAAAGCACCCATGTTTGGCACTTCTTTCAACAATCTATTTTTTTTTCTCAAAATGATTTGCGGATTTGGACTCTTTGGTTCAGATGAACTGCGACAATTTGAGTCCGAACTGTAGTGAACCCCAAAATGAACAG
Source organism: Camellia lanceoleosa (assembly GCA_025200525.1). Classification (NCBI taxonomy): domain Eukaryota; kingdom Viridiplantae; phylum Streptophyta; class Magnoliopsida; order Ericales; family Theaceae; genus Camellia; species Camellia lanceoleosa. The sequence goes on along the minus strand of JANUSC010000048.1, from coordinate 1,143,466 downwards.
AACGGGACTCACCCTCCCGGGGTGTTCGGGGGACGTCTACAATTGCCAATGGCAAAAAAGATGGCATCAAACATGTGGCCGATAGAGTTCACGCTATACAAAGAGGTGCTACGTGGGGGCCTGAGGTTATCTCTCCTATAGTTGGTGGTTGACATGCTAAACTGCTTGGAGGTGACCCCAGGACAACTGATGTTAAACGCATGGAAGATTCTATTTGCTTGTGTGGTCATGTGGCCACGGGAGACCGGAGGGGAGGTGATAACAGTAGACAAATTTTTTTCATGTTACAAGGCCTCAAAGCAACAAGAGACATGGGTGACCCTGCAGGTAATAGTTGGGAGGGGTTGGTATTGAGATTACCCTCGTCAGTGAAGGGGTGGAGGCCAAAATACTTCTTCATGCTCCAGACAATGGAAGGGAGTTCAGACGACTTGGAAAGTCCCAACCAAGCCTGTTGAACCAAAGTTGGATTCTACTGGAGAAGAGGGTCAAGGTGAAAGAGTGAAGAGAGAAAGAGGGCTAAATGGGATGACCTAGTCTCACTCTCAAATTATTTTCCTCAAGTTAGGGCCTCGAGCCGACCGATGGAGTGTAGACACGCAATTAGGCTTGCTACTACGTCAACTCAAATGTCATAGTTTCAATCTAATCTCGCAGTGCAATGCAAGACCGATAAATCACTAAAGAGTTCAAACCGCAAATTGTTTTGGAAAACGATTTTGTAAAGAAGTGCCAAACATGGACTGCTGCTGATACAGAGTCGCTACCTAAATATTTTATTTTGGAGAAATTTAGAAACCACTGCCTAAGGCCACGTGTTCATCACCAAAGTTGCCTCGGCTCGAGAACTTGGGTACGAGAGGGAAGGTCATGCAATGAGCACCGCCACCGATCAAAGATCGCTTGTACTAAGTATGATATCTTGTTTTTGAAAACACATGTGCTCTTATTTCGTTAATTTGCTAATCTTACTACGTGATGTGCACAAAGATACAAGTATAGACTAGATTGCCTAATTTGGAATAAAACATTGCATATCCGTTTGTTTTGAAAATGGTTTGAAGTTTGCTACTTGCAAGTAGGCTAAACCGAGGATTTCAATGAATTATTCTAATTCAAACAATCCAACCTTCACCCATAGGCATTCAGGCAGTTATAAACTTAAGCAAATAGCCTCATGGCAAGCATGCTTTTATGGCAATCAATAACACACATGCAGTATGCTAAAGCGTAAACACTCAGGTACTTCGAGCCAAAACAAAGAACTAGTTAGAAATCAATGCATGATCCTAGTTCATGTTGAGATGGCTAATGCAACACATGCGAAAAATGTATCTAAAATAGGCTCAAGCTATTCTAGAATGTCATGTGAAATGCAACTTGATAACATGTCGTTGAACACGATTCAAGTAATGTATTGAAAGTACAATGCGGTTAGTATGATGCGCCAAGCCCGTGCATGCAATATGTATGAATAATGCAAACATGCATACATAAAGGTGCTAATCGAAACATGCCCTAAAACTAACCATCAAAAGCTGGTAAATAAAAGGGAGAAAGACGTGGGGTTGGAAGACATGCATCACGCACACGCACACTTATTACAAAGTTCGCCCTCGCGACGGAGGGTCCGAATAAATAATACAAATTAATTAACTAACTAACTACCAAGGTAATTAATTAATTATTATACAACCAAATTGAATAACTAGCAAATACTAAGCTAATTATTACAAAACTTAATTAATTAACAAATTAACTAATTAAATTACAACCAATGCTAATTAACAAATAAAGCATTTAAAGTAAAATTGCTACGCTGCCTCAGCTCTGCCTTGAAGAAGTTGAGGATGCATGCTCCATTCCCGTCCCGAAAGCTCTCCGAATGCTCTTTAGAGGCTCTGTCTGTAAGGTGTCCTTGAGATTTAGCTGCTGGATCTCACCAAAATAGTACTGGAGGAATGCATCAGTGGCCTGCCGACCATGAGAAGCTTCTGCCACCCCCCCTGCCGACCATAGAGGCATGCTGTCGACCAAGAATGAGAGGCTACCGGCCAAGAATGGGAGGGTGCCGGCCACTGATATGTTGGGACATTAAGTTGCAACAGAGCACAAAACAGAGGAAATGGAGGGTCTCCCAAGGATATGTACGCACTATGCCATTCCATATCACCTCAAAACATCAAGGGAGAGGCATAATCGGATCCAAGACCATCAATCACGCATCTCGATGCATGATGGCCAAAGATCCAATTGTGCAAATCAATGTAAAATGAATGCACAAGAAACACATAAATGCCTATAACTCTAACATGCATGATCAAGAGCGTCGGCGACTGAGAATTGAGGCACATTTCATCACTTAAAGCATGAAACGTCCTCGCTGTGCTTGGATTAATACTTAATCCAAACAATAATGCAACACAAGCATGGCAAACATGCACTATGACTTAAACATGCAAACATGCAACTACATGGCATATTCAATGTAATGTAATGTAATTAACTTAACAAAGCTAATGATATGCGAACAATGGTAATGCATGCATGTACAATGCAATGCTACAAGGTAAATTAGCAATGTTAGGGATATGCATACTCAATGCAAAGCAAAATAAGATACAAGCAAGATGCAAGTGAACATGCCAAATGGACTTAAACCAAAAGGGTAGACCTCATGGCCCAAAGCAAAGGGCTATTGGTGATGAAACAAAGACACAAAACACAAGGTATGCATGCACAATGCATTGGCCAACCAAGTAGGCCTAATAGCACAACCCTCAAGGAGGCTTGAAGAGTGACAAATGTGCAAGTATAACAACACCAGTTGCACTGAAATTAGACAAGAAATGATGCCAAATCACTTAAACAATGCAAGTAAAGCATGCTAGGGTTCTAAAGCATTAAAGCTAGTAAAGAGGACTACTAAAGAGACATGCAATAGATGACACATAAGCATGAACTAAGCGTGAACATAGCTCAAGTAGGTCAAAACAAAGATCTAAACATGCTGAGATGAGGGTTCAAAGACCTAGGCGTGCAAGCATACAAGCTAAGCTATAACTAGGCAACAATGCACAATACTCCAAGGCATTCAAAGCATGAAAGAAGTGGGAACATAGCAATGCTATAAGCTTTGAAATGAAGTATTAAACGATGCCAAATCATCTAACCAGCTCAAAGGTAGCATGCATGCGTCAACAAAACACAAAGCTAGCAAGGCCAATTGCACTACAGCTATACAAAGCATGAAGGATATGGCAAAGACAGCCTAAAACAGTCCTAGAACATATTAAAATAATACTAATACACGCATGGAAGGAAGCCAAAATGAGCTAGCTTGAAGGGTATAAGGCATGATGCATACAAGGCAAATAAGGCGGATTACACTACACCTATTAAGACCAAGCATGTGATGACTTAACCAACAAAAATCAGAGTTATATTGTGGAAAAATAACCCCAAAAACACATTGAAATGGTGGCTCGCAAGCAAAGGCATGAAGGCATACGCAATGGTTCATGTTAAGGCATAAAGGGGCAAACCCTCCAACGCATTGAATAAGTGACAAATGTGAGTGTATGGCCATGAAACATGGACTGAAATAACATAACAAATGATGCCAAATCATTCAAATAGGCTAAGATATGCATGCTAGTGGACTTGATACACAAAACTAACAAGCTAGAATGCATTATAGCTATACAAAGGATGGCATGCATGACCAAAAAAACACAAATCAGACCTTAAACATGGTAAGACATGAACACAATCTTCTTTAAGTTAAGCCAAAAGCATGCTAGAATGACATGTCAAAGCATGAGACACATTAGGCTAATTCATGGAATTGCACTACAAGTGCATGGAGCATGCAAAGGCCAACCAAACCAAACCTTAACAGAGGTATGACATGGAAAAACATCACAAAAAATATGCTGAAATAGAATCAAATCATGCTAGAAAGGCGTATACTTCATGAGGCATACAAAGCTAGTGTGTGTGATTTACACTACAAGTGTATCATGCATGCATGAAGTGACAAACCAAGAAAAAAGTGGCACGCTATAGCAAAATAACCACAAATACAAGCTAAGATATGGCCAACATAAGCTTAGTAAACATGCTCATACATGAGGCATTCAAAGCAAGTAAACAAGACACAAGGAGAGGGGTGGCCCTCTCCCATTTAAGACCTTAAGTCCACCTTTTCACCACTGAAAATTCTCTGGATTTCAGTAGTAGAAAGGTCATGCAAAGGTTACAACAAGAGCCTAAAGGGGGGTGGCTCAAAACAAGGCCTAACAAGGCCCAAGAGAGGGTAGATCACTCCAAATGAAAAAGTGACCTTAAACAAACTTCTTAAGCATGCAAAAATAGAACTTTTTTCAGTTAAGAGTTAAGCTTAAAAACGTATGCAAGAAGGGCTAAAATCTTAAACAAAAATGGGGGATCTAAAGGTTAAAGACTCACCCTTGAAAACCTTCCTTACCACTGCAACTCCAGCCACTTGTTTGAGCTCAAACCAGCCCAAGAACACCAAAAACAAACTCAAGAAGCCTCAGCAACACAAGCAAGGTGTTTGAGTGTGTGTTTGTGTACAAAAGTAAGACAATACTACACTTTTAAGCACAAAACAAGAGTAAACAGGGAAAAATAGATACAAATATATATATCTATCTCTCAAGCCTCAATTTTCTTAACCTTTGAAATGGAGGAGAGGCCTCTCCTTATATAGAAGAGAGGCAAAACAAAGCTTGTTAAACGAGCTTGGCAAGAGCTTCATCCCTCCATACACATGTATGTAGAGGAGATGAGTGAAAACCAGCTGGCTCAAAAGATTTGACGTGAAACTCATCGAGATTATGTTCTCACGCCATCGAAGGTGGCGGTAAGAAGGTTTCACTGATGGCCGACAAGCATCATCAGTAGCAGGTAGGGGAAGAAGAATGGCCAGCAGTGCCCCATGAGAATCAAGCTAGAACGGCCAATACATGGTCCAAGAATGGGGTAGAAAGGATACAGGGTTTGGAAAGTTCAAACCTATGATGTTTCGCCGTGAAAGTCGAGCAGTCGACGAGCAATTGAACTTGTGGTTGGATGTACCTACAAGCATAACCAAGTCTTGAGGACGGTCAAGCAGGTGAAGGAGTGGAGCGAGAAAGAGGGGCTAAAATGGGATGACCTAGTTTAACTCCCCAAATTTATTTGCCTTGGAAGTTAGGGCCGAGCCGTCGATGGAGATCCCGCCCAGAGGAAGTGAAGGCAAGGAGGAATGCTAAGACGTAGAGGGCACACGAGCTTTTGCCATGGCATCAATATAAGGAGAAATAGTTAGGCCCAAAGACCGAGGCTGGTTACAAAGAGGTCAGTCCAACCACGACCCAAACCCTTGGAAGAAAAAGACTTGGCAACATTTGTGCCTCTACGAACGCCAGCAGATCCATTGAAGGAGAGGAGCAAGAAGGAGATAGAGTTGGTTTTGAAGAAGAAGAAGAAGAAGAAGAAGTGAAAGATGGTGTCAGAGAGAGGTGAAGATGGGACACTGTGGAAGAAGACCAAGGAGGGAACAGTGGGATTGTCCTCAGAAGTATATGAAAGAGAGGCCAAGGTTGGTGTAGAAGAAAAGGCAGGGTTGACCGAGCCCCCGGTCGTCCAAGTGAGAGACGGGGTAGGCAACTAAGAAGGGTTGCCAACGATCGACTAATCGATAGACGTGCCTCCCAAGGAGGTGCTCTCAAGGGAAGTGCCCCCAAGTCAGGAGTTGAGGAGAGAGCAGGCGAGCGAAGCGGAGACAAGTGCCGTGCTAGGGTCGTTGGAGACCGCTACTCATCATGTGCGCACAGTGGTCGGCTATTGGTGGGTGATGGGGGCGAAGCCAGGGCGGCAGCAAACCATATGTTGGGAGTTATAGAGGACACAACCATGCGAGAGGTGTCTCAGTATACAGAGGCATACCTCGTGAGAGAGTTTTGTTCGGGGCAGATGAAGGTGCTAACCTTGACTGCCGCTTTATTGGGCAAAGGGGTAAAGGCAAGGGCAAAGGCAGAACCGCTTAAGGCCCAGCTGAAGGAAGTGCGGTCACAGCTAGAGGTGTGCGCGGTGCGGGTCGGTGCGGTTTAGGAGAAAAATAGAAACCGTGTGGCGGGTGGTAGATTGACAAAAATGTCATTAGAATTTTTCATTTTTCTTATCAAAACCGCCATTGGTTGACAAATAATGGCAGACGGTATTGGCGGTTCGGGTGGATTAGCGGTTTATAAAAGATATAATTTAAATTACAAAACTTGAATCAAAGAGTAAAATGATCTAATTTATAAAGTAATTGAAATAGTCAAAATTAAAATATTCATCTAATATAACTATAGCGATCCCGGGTTTTACCCCTTGTGTACAGTGGTTCCGTAGATGTTAGCAGTTGTTTAAATCTTGTTTACATCCTCTCATACTTGGTATTTGAGTTATAGGATGTGTTGGGCAGGTTTGTTACAGGTTGGTTGAACTTAGAACCAAAAGTAGTTGCCTGTATTTTGGCCTGCTCGCCGAAGTGAGCTTTTGACGCCGAACGGGCCTTTGTAGCTTCTTCCGGCGGGGTTTTGGCGCCGAGCGGAAAATCACCCTTCTAGTATTTCCTCGCAGTGTTGTCCGCCGAGCCGGGTTTGGACGCCGGCGGGGTTTGTGTGTGACGATCGAGCGGGGAGTTGGGCGCCGGCGGGACCTGCTCGCAAAAGTTCGAGAGTGCATCCGCCGCCGGCGGGTATTGACGCCGAGCGGGATCGTGAGTGACGCCGGCGTGGGTTTACCGCCAAGCGGGCGACTAGGTTAAAATTCAGTTTTGACTTTTTGAAATCACATTTTCACATCTCTTCTCTCTCTTACTTTTTCAAAAGCACCATAGTTGAGCTTCTCACTCTAGAGCTCTACATTCTCTCTAGGTATTGATCTAGTAGGAGTGATTTCTCACCTTTGGCCTTTACAAAAAGTTGATGATCGTCGAGGGCTATCTTTTGATCCGAGAAATTTGTGATTTGGACATTTTCGCTTTCTTCATCTTCTTCGTTGGGTGTCACCTTTGAGGTAGGGATATCCTACACCTCCTAATGGATTTTTGTCTTTAAATTTTAGCATTTTGACATGTTGGGTGTTGTTGGGTAGTTTTGAGAAAGTTTGGGCCTTTTGTGTAATTTTACAAAAGTTGGGGTTTGTCTATAATAAACCTAAATGCAAGTTTGGCATAGAAAAATGAGATAGATGATGGAATGTGGATGAAAATGGAACCTTAGGGCTGTTTTGTTGGTTAAGGGAATTTGCCCTAATTGACTAAATAAATTAATTCGTATAATTAATTTGAGAAAAAGGATGAATTGAATTAGAAATGTTGGAATTGGGAATGTATGGGATTAAAGGGTGTAGTTGAATTATTTATCACTCACCAAATTGAAATGTTGATATATTATCCATTTTGTGCATTTATTTTCTGTTTAGAAATAACTGCTTTGGCTATCGATGGAGGATAGTCTTGATTGTCAGAGACAATGCATGATGATTAGGCAAACGAAAACTAATCAATGGAATGTGTCATGGAGTATGACGGTTGATAGAATACATTAAACTTATGTATGGATTGATTGTGTATAGAACCTTTGTGTTTATATGCATTGTGTGTAGAGGAGGAGATGGGGGGATGTACTCCGCGGTTTAGGGGAAGATGGGGGATGGACCTCTAAACCGGATAGTGTTGGGAGGAGATAGGGGATGAACTCCGTAGATATAGCTCATATGCTTATCTTTGAGAAGTGTAGACACAGCTCATATGCTTGTTTAGAGAAGTATAGATATAGCTCATATGCTTATCTTTGGCTGTATGATATAGTTCCTATACTTATCTGTTGAGATGTTGATATAGCTAATATGCTTATCTGTTGATGTATTGATTTTGCTAGTATGCTTATCTACTGAAAATGGAAAATGAAAAGTAACATGGACTTGTATGTCATGTAATTGTAATGTGATATATGTGGATGTATCAGTGTTGGCCATCTATCAACTGCTGATTGTTTTTAGTCATTGTCCACAGTTGGTTCAGTATATTTCTACTGGGCTGTGGCTCACCCTATATGGGAACATCATTTTCAGTTACAAGTAGCATGCCACCTCCAAAGACATAGCTTGGGAGGCTAGAGGCGGACAGACTTTTGGTATCTATGTTCTTTTGATGTATTACATGTAGATTCAAGCCAAGGGCTTAATGTGTAATAGAGTTAGCACTTTTTTTGTAACCTGCGTTAACTTGAAAGTCAGAAGCCCGTAGGGCATTTGCTTTTGTTGTTAACATGTAATACTTTGTAATGGAATACTCTGATGAATAGAAGAAGGTTGGTCTTTTGTATATATCAATGCATGTCTATATTGATGGGTTTTATGTTATATTTTGAGGGCGTTACAACTTGGTATCAGAGCGTACCGGGTTCGAATACTTTGGGTACGGGGGAAGTGATTAGGATCACAATGGGTTTGTCTCGCTTGGTAGAGACTTAAGTGTAGTGTCATATGCTATGTGCTTATGTGATAACATGTCTATGTGATTATTTGGGTATGGGATTTAATTTCTAGGATGTTGATTGGATCCTTGGGTTTCTGGGAGTCTTGTTGGAAAAGCACTTGATCAATGCTGTTTCTAACTGGAACTCTAGTAATGCCTCGGAACTATCATTATCCGGAAATGAAATTCGTAAGTGCTTATGTGTTTATGTGCTTACGTGGAGTGAATTACAGTTGTCCATGCACTAGGACGCGAGTGTTTAGTTTTGGCACATTTATGAATGTGCTAATGTTCTTCGTTTCCTTTATTAGGATGTCAGGACAAGGAAGAGGTGGTAGGCGTGGTAGGCCTAGGAGGCAGGAAGTGCCTATACTGGATGAGATTCCGACAGTACATGAGGGAGTTGGTCAGGCCAATGTGGCCGAGCCAGCGGGTCAGCAAGCTATGAGTGCCTTGGCTCGGGAGATAGCAGGAGCTTTGGGTATTCTCAGAGCAGGAAATCAGGTTGCTGAGGCAGGGCCTTCTTTCTTGAAGACGGAGTTCCTCCGGTCTAACCCGGATGAATTTATTGGGGATCCGAAAGAGCCACTGAAGGCAGACGAGTGGCTGGAGCAAATGAGTAAGACGTTCGAGATGCTTGGCATCGAGGACGAAACACTGAAAGTGACCTTGGCATCCTTTCAGCTAAAGGAAGATGCGGGTCAATGGTGGAAGTACGAGAAGGTTCGTGTTGGTGGTGCATGGGAGGCTTTTGTAGATGCTTTCCAGGAGAGGTTTTTGTCTTCAGCTGCTAGAGAGAAGCTGAGGGATCAGTTTTGCTGGCTTAATCAGCAGGGTTTGTCTGTGGCCGAGTTTGAGGCTACGTTTACTAGCTTGTCCAGGTTTGCACCTGAACTTGTGGCGTTCGAGGAACGCCATTGCTATGAGTTTAAGCGGAAGTTGAGGCGTGGCCTCAAGTTGAGGGTTGGTGGATCTTTCATTCGAGAGTATAGACATCTGGTGGATGCTGCAGCTCATATGGAGCTTTTGATGCAGAAGGAGGAAAATGAGAAGAATAGAGGTTCCAAGAGGAGCCAAGATGGCCAGGGGGATGGCAGAAGACAGAGGGGTTATAACCATCAACAGTCTCAGGGTGGTGTGGCTAGATCGACCTTTCCAGTGCCAAGTGCAGGCTCGGGGAGAGGCAATCAAGAAGAGTTTACCTGTTACAAGTGTGGTCAGTTGGGCCACAAGGCTTCAGTTTGCCCACAGAGGGGTGGAGGTCAGCGAGCTGCTTCTTCTTCAGCTAGACCTCAGGGTCAGAGTTTGGGCAGGAGCCAGCCCTTGTCTTGTTATCAGTGTGGACAGCCTGGGCACCTGAAGAGGTTCTGCCCACAGTTGAGTGCCACTTCAGGAGCGTCTGGTTCTAGGCAGACGCAGAGTTATCAGCCAGCTCAGTCTGTGCAGGCCTCGAGGCCAATCCCGAGCTCTCGTCATCCCGTGATCGTAGCAGCAGATGTCTTAGAGGTGAGCAGTGGATCAGTGCCTCTGCAAGACGTGTATCTTTGATACCGCAGACCTAGTACCGCTCCATCGGTAGTGAGAGGTACCTTTACTGTTTTGCAACCTCGGTTAGTGTGTTGATTGATCTGGGCGTCTCATTCTTTTGTATCTCTTGTATTTGCATTTGTGTTGGAGTTGGAGTTAGCACTATTAGCATCTCCTATTTGTGTTGTGTCACTGTTGGGGGTGAGTTGATTTTTGAAACACGGATGTAGAGGTTAGATATAGAGGTCACGATCATAGGCTTCCGTTTCCTTTTGTGGTTATGCCCATGAAGGGCTTTGATGTTATTTTGGGTATGGACTGGTTATCATCATACCGGGCAGTTATTGATTGCTACCGTCAGAGGGTTACAGTATGTACCTTAAGCGGAGAGTGTTTCCATTTCTTGGGGGACCGGGTTGGTAGTGTGTTGCCACCGGTGTATGATCCGCGAGGGCGAGGTGAACTTAGTGGTCTACTTGCCAGCTTTGAGAGTGGTGACTGCGATGGGACCCAGATTGTGTTGCCGAGGGTGGTTTGTGAGTATTCGGATGTTTTCCTGAGGATCTTGTTAGTTTGCCACCTCACCGAGAGATTGAGTTCTCTATTGATTTAGTGGCTCAAGACGCCGATTTCTATGGCACCTTATCGCTTTTGCCCCAAGCAGAGTTGGTTGAGTTGAAAGTTCAGCTCCGTGAATTGCTAGATAAACGCTCATTCGCCCTAGTGAGCCATTGCAGAGCACCAAATTCTCTTTGCTAAAAAGAAAGATGGTGCCTTGAGATTGTGTATCGACTACCAAAAATTGAATCGGGCTACGGTTAAGAATAAGTATCCTATGCCCCGTATAGATGATTTGTTTGACCAGTTGAAAGGTTCCCGTTGTTTCTCCAAGATAGACTCTAGATCGGGTTACCACCAGTTGAGGATCAGGGAGGAGGATATTCTGAAGACGACATTCCGTACGCGGTATGGCCACTATGAGTTTCTGGTAATGCCATTTGGGTTTACCAACGCACCGGCAGTCTTTATGGACTTGATGAACCAGATTTTTTGGGAATTCTTGGATCGTTTTGTAGTCGTTTTCATGGACAACATCCTGATTTATTCACCTTCTGAGGAGGAGCACGAGGAACACTTGAGAGTGGTGCTTGAGTTGCTTAGAACCCATAGGTTGTATGCCAAGTTTGGGAAGTGTGAGTTCTGGCTAGGAGAAGTCAAATTCTTAGGCCATGTAGTTTCTAGGGAAGGGGTGTCTGTTGATACATCCAAGATTGAGGCAGTGCAAGATTGGGCACAGCCTAAGAGTGTGTTTGAGATCCAGCATTTTACGGGATTAGTGGGTATTACCGATGGTTTGTGAAGGATTTCTCCGTGTTAGCATCACCGCTTGACTAGATTGACTTCGGAAGGAGTGAAATTTGTATGGAGTGAGACTTGTGAAAAGTCGCTCCAAGAGTGAAAGTTAGATTGACCACCGCTCCGGTTTTGATTATTCCGGAGAGAGGGTTGGGTTATGCAATTTATTGTGATGCCTCACGAGAGGGTTTGGGTTGTGTGTTGATGCAAGAGGGGAAGGTGGTAGCTTATGGCTCACGTCAGTTGAAAATTCACGAGAAGAATTACCCTACGCACGACCTAGAGTTAGCAGCAGTGATCTTTGCCTTGAAAATCTGGAGGCACTACCTTTATGGTGAGAGATTCGAGGTGTTCTCGGATCATAAGAGTCTAAAATATCTGTTTACACAGAAGGACTTGAATTTGAGGCAGAGGAGGTGGATGGAGTTTATCGAGGATTACGACTTTGAGTTGCATTATCATCCGGGGAAGGCCAATGTTGTGGCCGATGCCCTTAGCAGGAAATCCATAGGTGATGTAGCTTGTATAGCCATCCGAGAATGGGAAATGTTGGGGGCACTTGGCGAGTTTGATTTGCTTTTGGGCGAATCCGTTGAGGCTGCGGCCTTATTTTCTATTGTTGCGCAGCCTACCCTTGTGACTCGAGTATTGGAGGCACAGAGAGATGACCTTGAGGTAGAATCCCTCCGAGAGAAGATCTCCAGTGGGAAGGTTGAGAAGGGTTTGGCGGTGTATCTCGACCTGAGTGTGAGATACCGAGACCGTTTGTTTGTGCCGGAGTCTTACCAAGAGGAAGTACTCCAAGAGTTTCATCATTCGCGCCTTGCGGTGCATCCGGGAGGTACTAAGATGTATCAGGATTTAAGTCTCCAGTTTTGGTGGCGGGGTATGAAGAGAGATGTGGCAGTTTTCGTGTCTAAATGTCTTACTTGTCAGCAAGTAAAGGCCGAACATCAGAGGCCAGCGGGTTTGTTGCAACCCTTGCCTATTGCCAAATGGAAGTGGGAGCATGTCACTATGGACTTTGTTGTAGGTCTTCCGAGGACTCAGCGGGGTAGTGATGCTATTTGGGTGGTTGTAGACTGGTTGACTAAGTCGGCACACTTCATTCCTATGTGCGTGAGAGATTCGGTAGATCATCTTGCTGACTTGTATATTCGGGACATAGTGAGATTGCACGGGTCCAGTGGGACGATCATCTCGAGATAGAGACCCTCGCTTCTTTGCTAGGTTGTGGCAGAGTTTGCAGAGTGCCTTGGGCACTAAGTTGACCTTTAGTAATGCCTTATCATCCTCGAGACTAGCAGACAAATCCTGAAGGCATCTATTCAAATCCTTGAGGATATGCTTCGAGGTTGTGTCCTGGACTTTAGTGGGACGTGGGAGAGGCACTTTCCCTTGGTGGAGTTTGCCTACAACAACAGTTTTCAGTCTAGCATCAACATGGCACCGTTTGAGGCCTTGTATGGCCGACCGTGTAGGTCTCTAGTTTGTTGGGCTAAGGTGGGTGATGCACCCTTGTTGGGTCTGGAGTTGGTTAGGGAGACGACGGAGAAAGTTGAGCTTATCCGTAGAAGGCTTGTTACAGCCCAGAGTCGCCAAAAGAATTATGCCGACCGTAGGAGGAGGCCTTTGGCGTTTGAGGTAGGTGATCATGTTTTCCTGAAGATATCACCTAGGCGAGGTTTGATGAGGTTTGGGAAGAGTGGGAAGTTATCCCCTCGGTTTATCGGTCCCTTTTAGATCCTTGAGAGGATTGGGGAGGTTGTTTATCGCTTGGCTTTGTCGCCGCAGTTGTCCGGAGTGCATGAAGTGTTTCATGTGAGTGTGCTTCGGAAGTATGAGCCGAATCCATCCCACGTGTTAGATTGGACCGACTTAGAGGTAGATAAGGATGCCTCGTATGAGGAGAGACCGGTTGGTCTTGGATAGGCTGGACCAAGTCCTGCGTGGCAAGACCATCCCTTTACTGAAGGTTTTGTGGAGACATCATGGAGTGGAGGAAGCTACTCGGGAACGTGAGTTGGAAGTCCGCGAGAAATATCCGGACTTGTTTGATGATGTGTAATCATGTATTGAAAATTTTGTTGTAAAATTGAACCTAAAGAGTATTGAATATACCTTAGGTTGTATGACATGATATATGTTTTGGTTTATGGAGGTGTATTTTGAAACTTGCCTTATTATGGAAGTTTAATGTAACATTGTATATGTTGAATGTATTGTAGAACTGGAAATGTATCATGAACATTAGTTATGATATGAAATTGTGAACCATGTAGGTTGGAAATGGTTGGAAATGGAAGAGAAATGCATGTTAATGATGCACTTGTAATATATGTTGCTTTTACATATTGTGAGATGCCTCTTGATAAGAGATGGAATGACCGGTAATGGGTCGAGTTGTTGAATGTTGTAATATAACATTGTTTAAAGTGGAGAAAAACTTGCTTTCCAAAAACTTACACTTAATTTCGGGGACGAAATTCTTTAAGGGGGGGAGGTTATAGCGATCTGGGTTTTACCCTACGTACAGATAAGGGTTCCGTAGATGTTAGCGATTGTTTAAATCTTGTTTACATCCTCTCATACTTAGTATTTGAGTTATAGGATGTATTGGGCAAGTTTATTCTGAGTTGGTTGAACTTAGAACCAAAAGTAATTGCCAGATTTTGGCATGTCCACTCGGCGGGGCCTTTGTTGCTTCTCCGCTCGGCGTGTTTTGGCGCCGAGCGGAAAATCACCCTTCTAGTATTTCCTCTGCGGTGTTGTCCGCCGGCGGGTTTTGTGTGACGCCGAGCGGGAGTTGGCGCCGAGCGGGGACTGTCTGCAAAAGTTCGAGAGTGTATCCGCCGCTCGGCTGGTGATGGATGCTCGAGCGGGGACCTGTGAGTGACGCTCGAGCATGGGTTTGGTCGCTCGAGCAGGGCGACTGGGTTAAAGCTCCGTGTTTTGACTTTTTGAAATCACTTTTTCACATCTCTTCTCTCTCTTACTTTTTCAAAAGCACCATTGTTGAGCTTCTCACTCTAGAGCTCTACCTTCTCTCTAGGTATTGATCTAGTAGGAGTGATTTCCTCACCTTTGGCCTTTACAAAAAAGTTGTTGATCGTCGAGGGCTATCTTTTGATCCGAGAAATTTGTGATTTGGAGCATTTTCGTTTTCTTCATCTTCTTCATTGGGTGTCACCTTTTAAGGTAGGGATATCCTACTCCTCCTAATGGATTTTGTCTTTAAATTTTAGCATTTTGATATGTTGGGTGTTATTGGGTAGTTTTGAGAAAGTTTGGGCCTTTTGTGTAATTTTACAAAAGTTGGGGTTTGTCTATAATAAACCTAAATGCAAGTTTGGCATAGAAAAATAAGATAGATGATGGAATGTGGATGAAAATGGAACCTTAGCGTTGTTTTGTTGGTTAACGGAATTTGCCCTAATTGACTAAATAAATTAATTCGTATAATTAATTTGAGAAAAAGGATGAATTGAATTAGAAATATTGGAATTGGGAATGTATGGGATTAAAGGGTGTAGTTGAATTATTTATCACTCACCAAATTGAAATGTTGATATATTATCCATTTTGTGCATTTATTTTCTGTTTAGAAATAACTGCTTTGGGCTATCGGTGGAGGATAGTCTTGATTGTTGTAGACAATGCATGATGATTAGGCAAACGAAAACTAATCAATGGAATGTGTCATAGAGCATGACGGTTGATAGAATACATTAAACTTATGTATGGATTGATTGTGTATAGAACCTTTGTGTTTATATGCATTGTGTGTAGAGGAGGAGATGGAGGGATGTACTCCGCGGTTTAGGGGAAGATGGGGGATGGACCTCTAAACCGGATAGTGTTGAGAGGAGATAGAGAATGAACTCTGTAGATATAGCTCATATGCTTATCTTTGAGAAGTGTAGACACAACTCATATGCTTGTCTAGAGAAGTATAGATATAGCTCATATGCTTATCTTTGGTTATATGATATAGTTCCTATACTTATCTGTTGAGATGTTGATATAGCTAATATGCTTATCTGTTGATGTATTGATTTTGCTAGTATGCTTATCTACTGAAAATGGAAAATGAAAAGTAACATGGACTTGTATGTCATGTAATTGTAATGTGATATATGTGGATGTATCAGTGTTGGCCATCTATCAACTGCTGATTGTTTTTAGTCATTGTCCACAGTTGGTTCAGTATATTTCTACTGGGCTGTGGCTCACCCTATATGGGAACATCATTTTCAGGTACAGGTAGCATGCCACCTCCAAAGACATATCTTGGGAGGCTAGAGGCGGACAGACTTTTTGTGTCTATGTTCTTTTGATGTATTACATGTAGATTCAAGCCAAGGGCTTAATGTGTAATAGAGTTAGCACTTTTTTTGTAACCAAGTGTTAACTTGGAAAGCTGTAAGCCCGTAGGGCATTTGCTTTTGTTGTTAACATGTAATACTTTGTAATGGAATACTCTGATGAATAGAAGAAGGTTGGTCTTTTGTATATATCAATGCATGTCTATATTGATGGGTTTTATGTTATATTTTGAGGGCGTTACAATAACATTAAACATTAACAAACAAGTAAACTAAAAATCCAACACTCTAACCAAATTATACAATAACAATTTAACAAGGCAATAAATACTAAAAAAAATTCAAAAAAAAAATTCTAAAGTTGATCTAAGTTCAACATAGTTTACAAACAATCCAACATAGTTCAACATAGTTCATCCAACATCTAACATAATTCAACATAGTTTATCTAACATCCAACATAGTTCTGAAATAAATTCTGAAAAGTTAATCAAAATCCACAAACAATCCAAAAGTTCACGAGCTAATATAAGACCAACATCCAACATAGTTCTAAAAAAAAAATTGAAAAGTTAATCAAAGTTCACAAACAATCCAAAAATTCAAAAAGTTAATCTACTCATCAAACTCCACAATTACTTCAACCAAACTCCAAAAACTTCATTAATCTGTAGACATAAGAACGAAAAAAAAAAAACATAAATAAATAAATAAATAAACAATCATCAAAATCATTATAAAAAAATAAAAAATAATAATACAACAAAATAATATTCAAGAGTAAGAATTAAGTCTAACCTCAAGAATTTTAAAACCAAACTAACTTGGAGACAAATTAGTCCTCAACAATAGTTACTTCTTGTTTAGTAGATGATGCAAAAAATTCTTAAAAATAAAAAATATTTTTAATGTTATTCAAAATTACATAAAAACTAAAATCAATATTGAATAATTAATTTAAAATAAACACAAATCAAAAAAATTACGTGACTCAATTTCTTTATATTGTTCAACATCATTCATACATTCTCTAAGATTGATTGGAATTGATGTAGACCGTAACCAATTTTCACTACAAGAAAAAACACCTTTGGCGACTAAATTTTTAGTCGCCAAAGTCCTTAGTCGCAAAATGTCAATTTTTCATTTTTCATGCCAAAAAATTGTTGTCGCGGATTTTGTCGCGAATACCTTTGGCGACTAAAAACCTGTTAGTCAGCAATATACAGGTCTTCAGTGACGAAAGAATTTGTCGCCAAATGCAATTCCATTTTTGGGAATTATACATTTCGCGACTAAACTTTTAGTCGCCAACATTGATTTTTTTTTATTATTTTAATATTTGTCGTCTAAACTTTTCAGCCAAAAAGTATAACCTTCAGCGACCAGACTTTAGTCGCCAAAACCATTTTGAAAAAAAAAAAAAATTGCCTTTGCTGGTCCCAAGTTTCGAACCCGCAACGTCCCAACATTCTCAACCCTTACCAACACTTTCTCCCCACTACGCCACTACAACATCACATGAATATTAATGTAACATTTATTATTTATATACTATATTGACTGGTATTAATACAAAATTATATATATATAAATAATTATTTTTATTTAATATATTTTATGTAAAAAATAAATTATTTACTAAAAAAAACAGGATAGCACTTTTGGCGACTAAATCTGAATTTTAGTCACCAATCCTCCATTTTTTGGCTACTAATTTGTTTTCTGTCGCTAAAAGAATTAAATCCCGCCTAAGGATAGCACTTTTGGCGACTAAATTGAATTTTAGTCGCCAAAACCTCTACTTTGGGCGACTAAACTGCATTTTAGTCGGCAATTTTTGACCTTTAGCTACTAAATTTTTTTTTGTAGCCAAAAAGCTTCACTTTCAGCGACTAAACTGTTTTTAGTCGGCAAAACACCAATAATCGGCGACCAAACTGCCGTTTAGTCGCCAAAACTATCACTTTTGGCTACTAAATCATTTTTAGTCGCCAAAAACTGTGACTTTTGCCTACTAAACAATCTTTAGCCGCTAAATCCCCTACATTCGGCGACTAAATTGCCTTTTAGTCGCTAATACCCTTATATTTGGCGACTAAACTATTTTAGTCGGCAAAAGTGATCAATTTTGGCGACT
Source organism: Camellia lanceoleosa (assembly GCA_025200525.1). NCBI lineage: Eukaryota > Viridiplantae > Streptophyta > Magnoliopsida > Ericales > Theaceae > Camellia > Camellia lanceoleosa. The sequence goes on along the minus strand of JANUSC010000048.1, from coordinate 1,125,579 downwards.
AATTCCATTTTAGTTGCCAATTCTACTACTTTCAACGACGAAAAATGCAATTTTGGTCGCCAAAAGTGCTTTTTGTTGTAGTGTTTGTACACAAATTATCGCCTCCACCATCTTTGGTGTCAAAGAACTCCTAAATGGATCAAGCACACATCTACTAGTACTAAAAGCTAACTCAGAGGCCATTGTAGAAACTGGGACAGCCAACACATCTCTTGCTATTAGAGAGAGAACCTTATACTTATTGCCATTAACCTTCCTTCAATTCAAAATATCAAAGTTTAGAACTCTTGGGTCTACACAATCATTAACCAAATATTTTTCCAACTCTGACTTGTTCTCCACACTTTTTTCCGACTCCAAATGGTTAATATATTGAGAGGCAAAGAGTGTCATAGGATTTTCATCTTCCTCTTCAGCAACTTCCATCACTTGAGGAGCTTTACTTGCAAATGAAGGTGCAAAATTAGCAACATTGTTCTTTTCAACATAATGATCAAACAAGCGCTCCAATGTTGCCTTCACCCTCGCCACTAAAATTTCTACCTTGTCATTTTCATACACTTTATTGAATGAAAACTTAAGATATATCAACTTGTAGCAAGGGTCTAACACAACCGCAACATATAACAAGAAATTGATATTATCAAGATTCTCTCAATATTTGCCGTATTTCAATTTCATCTTATCAGCCATGTTACTCAACACTGCATCTACACTTTTACTCAATTGAACTAATTTAGATTGCATTGATACAAGTTGATGAAAAAAAAAACATTAGATGTCACATGCAAGGATCCTAAAAGTTGCAAAGTCACATGATAAAAAAGTCTTAAAAATTTCACAAAGACTCTAGCTACCTCCCAATCTTCTTCTTTAGGGTATGAAATGAATCTTTTTCCTTTCCCTTTACCTCTTCCACCATCATTCTCATTTTCATCATCATTTTTCATGAAAAATAACTTGAATTGTAGGTTTTCCCCTTCTAAACAGTCAAAAGCTTTTTGGAATTTCTCGGCTACCTCCAACATCAAATAGGTGGAATTCCAACTTGTTAGAACATCAATGCATGGCAAACTTTTACAAGTAATCTTTTTATGCTCCACACAATTTTTAAAAGTTTGTAGCCTAGCTAAAAATGACTTTACATATTTCACAACTTTTCAAATCTTGGCAATTGAGCGATTTTGTTCTTTTAAACATTTCTTACTATAAATTGTTTCTAAAATTTACACCACACAATTCCTTACATAATCACGACATGCCTAACATGACTATAACATACCTAACTATAATGATTCTTATTAACTCTCATTTTAAGAGTAAACATATTCTTCACTCATAACTTTTATAACATAATTAACACAAAGCGATATAACACTCGTCACCATAAATTTTTCCACATTTCATTGATAGAAGATTTCCTTATATTATAGTTTTCAAAAACACCGTTGTATAAGCAGTAACATTATTTGCACACTCAAAACAAAACTTCCAAACCGTCCTTCAAATCTATCAAAATCCTTATAACAAGCTTTCGACTAATTATTCTAGTTAAAAAAAATAAAATAAAAAATGCTTTCGACTTAAAATTAAAAGACAAGGATGATCAACTTGGTTCATGATGAATACTCATCCAACTATATATTTTTAAGAATTCGGCCCCTGTTTGCACTTGGGTGATTTGAACTTATCATTCTTGTTGGCTATCAACGCACGCTTGTAGAGCTTCTTCAAACTGGGATCTCTTTCCATCATATGCTTCCACTTTTGCTGCAAAGTCCCCAAAAAAAAATTAAATTTTTTTTAGAAGTTATAGGTGTCTGAACAAAATCGGGACTTAAGTGCACTCTTTACCTTCAAGTTGTCCGGTGTTCTATGGGGATCATTCTTGAAATATTCATTCTTGATTTTTATCCAACAGCCGTACCTGGGATACAAATTAAATGAAAAAAAAAAAAAATCAACAAAAATAATGGTTGTTCATGAATTGTCCTAACATAGTTTCTTGTATTCTCTAAAAATTGTGTTTCATCAAACATACGTTGTTGCATATCTTTGAACTCCTTCAATCAGGTTGTTTCTTTCATTAGGACTGAACTTGTTATAGGGTCGTCTTTGATCTTTCCCTTTCGAGCACAACTTGGCTCTTTTGCACTGCGGTGATAGCCCAAGGTCAGCTCCATTGGAGTTGCCATTGTAGATTAGTGAGGCATTAAGTGAGGTGTAGGAAGTTTCAACAAGAGGTGGCGGAAATCTTTGATTGTTATGATCACCAAAATTTGAAAAGTTATAATAGAAACCTCATCAACATCAAATCTTCTTACTAATTTATTAAAATCTCTAATGTATTATAAAAAAAAAAAGAACAAAAGAGAAGACAAAACACTGATTAATTAGGAATCTAGCAACTTCACAATATAAGGTTGTTATGTTCATGCTTCTAAAATAAAACAAATTTCATACCATAGAAAATTTGCTTTACCTTGGCAAAGGCATGATTCCACCTGCGAAAGGCAAGCCTTGAGCAACCTGGGTATTGTTTTGGAAATAAAACTCCTCACTAGAACTAGACAGCTGGGAATTTGGCAACAGGGTATGAAATGTACCCTTCAAAATTGACTCCATTGGAGTTGCCATTGTAGATTAGTGAGGCATTAAGTGAGGTGTAGGAAGTTTCACCAAGAGGTGGCGGAAATCTTTGATTGTTGTGATCACCAAAATTTGAAAAGTTATAATAGAAACCTCATCAACATCAAATCTTCTTACTAATCTATTAAAATCTCTAATGTATTATCAAAAAAGAACAAAAAGAAGACAAAAACACTAATTAATTAGGGATCTAGAAACTTCACAATATAAGGTTGTTATGTTCATGGTTCTAAAATAAAACAAATTTCATACCATAGAAAAATTGCTCTGCCTTGGCAAAGGCATGATTCCACGTGCGAAAGGCAGGCCTTGGGCAACCTGGGTATCGTTTTGGAAATAAAACTCCTCACTAGAACTAGGGAGCTGGGATTCTGGCATCCCGGGTATGGAGATGTCCCCTTCAACCAGGTCAATTCCATTGCAGTTGCCATTGTAGTTTAGTGAGGCACTAAGTGAGGTGTAGGAAGTTTCAACAAGAGGTGGCGGAAATCTTTGATTGTTGTGATCACCTAAGCTGAAAAAATATAATAACAACCTCATCTACAACAAATCCTCTTACTAATTTATTAAAATCTCTAATGTATTATCAAAAAAAGAACAAAGAGAGAAGACATAAACACTGATTAATTAGGAATCTAGCAACTTCACAATATAAGGTTGTTATGTTCATGCTACTAAAATAAAAAATATTTAATACATTAAAAAATTTGCTTAATCTTGGCAATGGCATGGTTCCACCTGCGAAAGGCAGGCCTTGAGCAACCTGGGTATCGTTTTGCAAATAAAACTCCTGACTAGAACTAGGCAAATGAATTTGGCAACGGTATGGAAATGTACCCTTCAAACACAAAGTATGAAACCCTCTTCAATAAAAAATAGCAACAAATACCAGTCAGCATGACATTTTACACACACAAAAGCTTGAAGCCTGAAGGACTACACAAAAAACCAAAGAAAATTATTCAAAATGATTTGTTTGAGTGAAGCAAGCAGAGAGAAACTTACAACTGATTGACAAAATGCTCAATGCGATGACAGGGTGCAATATCTCATATGGAGCCTTGTTAGTAGTTTATAGGCCTCAGTGTATTGTTTCATGTAAAGAAGAAGAGTGCGGTGTAGCTACAATTGTGGGATTGATACGAACGTTTTAAGAAATCATGAAGTTCTGCAATTGATAGTGTGTTACGCTTTCTGTAGATTTTCCATCACCTGGTAGCTGTTCAAGGCCTCCTTCAAATGTTAATCATAGTTAGCAGTGGCCGGTTTAGGAGATAAAAATGGCTATAGTCATATCCAATTTAACCTTGGTGAATTATTGAGCTACTCATGTGGTTCACTAATTATGTAGCAGAAATGTGTAAAAGAGAAAGTAAAGTCTTGATCTTGTTAATTCAAAGAGAATACCAAAAGTAAGATCATTCTCTAGAATTTACGAAGAATATAGTGAAAATAAATGTTTAACAATGGTTAATTCTTACAGAATATTAAAAGTTAAAAAGAAGAGTATAAACTCTAAATTATATTAATTTTCAAAACTTCATTTTGCCATAAGGTTTATAATCATCTTAATTAGTTATTCCAAGTAAAAAAGTTCTACCACACAACATTATTTAGTCCAACCTCATCATTTATAAGTTAACCAAATGTGATCTTATGGTAAAAGAGTGACGCAAATATATGTATTGGTCAATTTTTCTTTTATCAGCAAAAAAAATATTGAATATAATGAGCGTCCATCGTTGCAAGCAATAACTAGTTTAGACACTTGAATTCAATAAAAAAATTCCTCACCTGAACCAGGCAGTTGTAGATTAGGCAAGCCAGGGTCTTCATGCACAGGTGGCAATTTCAATTCAGCAAAAATATTTCCTGGAGACCATGGGAGTTCTTGAGCAGGTGCTGATAGGTTTAGAAAAAAAACAATCTAGGCTAGAAAAAACCTGATCAAGACACTAGTGACTCACCTAAAAATTCCTCACGGTGCGAGGTTCTGGAACCACAAGTCCAGAATCGCCTATCCATGTTAATTTCTTAGCAGGTTCAACTATAAAGTACTCTTTTTCACTGAAAAAATAAAATAAAATAAAATAAAATGTTAGGAAATAGGTTTGCAAAACATAAGCAGCAGTTTAGCAAGTTTTGTGAAAATCCATTAACATAATTAACAAAAATAGCCGTGGTAATTACCTTTGAAAAGGTTTGTTTCTGTTCCACAAGTTGTCCATATTTCCACCTAGGAAAGGCAGGCCTTGAGCATCCAGGTTTGGAAATGGCGACTCACTACAAGTAGGCAGCTGTGGATTTGGCGACTCAGGTTTGGAAATGTACCCTTCAAACACAAGTATGAAACCTTCTTCAATAAAATTGTACGATAAGAATACAGCAGCAAATATCAGTCAGCATGACATTTTGCACTCACAAAAGCTTGAAGCCTGAAGGACTACACAAAACACCACAGAAAATTATTCAAAATGAATTGTTTAAGTGAAGCAGGCAGAGAGAAACTTACAAATGATTGACAAAATGCTCAATGTGATGAGAGCGTGCGATATCTCCAATGGAGATTTGTTAGTAATTTATAGGCCTCCATGCATTGTGCCATGAAGAAGAAGGAGAGTGCAGTTGTGGGATTCATACAAACTTTTTTAGAAATCATGAAGTTCGGCAATTGATAGTGTGTTCTGTACATCGCCTTGTAGCTGTGCAAACTCTTGTAGTTATCAAATTGATGAGAATTGTATCCAATTCTAAATTCGAATCAAATAAAAAATCATATACAAACTATAAATATGATAGTAAACTATCGTGTATATATATATATATATATTTTTGGGCACATATTACTGACCTGTTCTTAAACAGGAACATGATTATATGGTCTAATTAGGAATACATTGCGTTTATAGCGAGAGATGTGGGTTCAAATCTTATAAACTATAGAGTCATTTTAAAATTATAATATAATCTCTATTGGCATTAAAAAAATGGGCTTAAAAATCTATATAGAGTATAATAATAAACATAATTAAGTGAATGGATCTTATTTTAAAACCTACAATATTTTAAAAAGTGTCTGATTATAATTATTAAAAATAAGTAAATAAATAGATACTTATGAAATGATTAGGTTTAACTCATGTAATTTTACATTATATTTATTTCAATAAAGCAACAATATAAAATTCATGAGTACAAATTACTGTAGTTTTGAACATTCTTAAATGATGCATTGTGATATATATTTTTGGACATGTTGAGTCTTACTGAATTTTATTAGTAAAAAAAAATCTGATCACCAAAATAATAAATCACACACATGTATTGATTATTTTTGTACTAAATATTCTTACCAACTGGATTATGTCATTTTCATTATAAATAAATATAAATATATATATATATATAGAAAGAATTGAAATCTATCAATTATGATAGTTTCAAACATGAACTATAAAAAGTAAATCAAATCGAAAATTATACACTATAAATTCTATTACAAAATAAATTTGCTCATAAATTCGTATCAAATGAATAAAAGAGATCATGATTATTACTGGCCTGACTAGGATGGAAATGACTATATTCATATCCAATTCAACCTAAGTGAAACAGGGAAAATTTACCCTCCACTAGCCATTACACACAATTATTCACTACCTTGTTTCATTTCTTAGTGAAATGCAGCACTGAGGGGTCAGATTGGTCCATCTGGACTTTCACACACTTGGGACACATTTAATTTCCGGATAATATTAGGCGAAATAAGTTACCAAAAAGTATTCTATTGAATAAGTTCTTCCACTAGGGCCAAAAGTAATCCCTTGTATGTGAGATTAAATGTGCCCATGATTAATTAATTAATTAATTAATTATTTTGAATTAGAAGAGTGCTACTAAGCAAGTACAGGATTATTTAATCCAATCCCGTCTTTTATCCGGGAATTTAAATATGACCTTATGGCACAAAAGTGACACGATTATATGTGTGATTCATTTTCCCCATCAAATAAAGTAAAAAAATAATTAATAAGTAAATATATAGATTGAATATAATGATTGTCTATCAGTACGTGCAATTAATAACTAGTAGTTATTAAACGCTTATATTCAATATATATAAAAAGAAAATTTCATCACCAGGATAAGGCAGTTGTGAAGTTTGCACGGCGGGGCCTTTAGGTACAAACAGGAGATTCAATTCAGCCAAATATTTTTCTAGAGACCATGAGAGTTCCCCTGCAGAGGTGTTGATAGGGTTGGGTTGGGACAATAATGACACTCTATGCTAGAAGAAGAAAAAAAAAAAACTAATCAAAACACAAATATTAAAATAATATCTTATTTAATTAAACTTTGAAAAGGACCTTTGCTAATAAAATTTGTTTGAAATTTTTTGTGAGCCTAATTAGCCGACAGTCTAAGTCAATGGCGGTGACAAAAAATTAAATTAGAAGGCCTACTTATTATTATAACTTCAATTTTTTTTTTCTATAACCAACAATAAGAAGATAATAATAATTTTTGAATTAATATTAAGTACAAAAACTTAAATAAATTATTACAAAAAATATTTCACATAATATTTTACAATTAATTTCAAGTAAAATCGAAAAGAAAGTATTACGTATAACTAGTATATCATGGACATTGTAAAAAGTCATATATTTAAGTATTAAAATAAATTATATAATGGTAAGATAAATTAAATTTTTATAAAATTTGAGTAAAAATTTCATATAATAGTGATATCACCAACCAATAATAAGGCAACATATGAAGAGTGAATTTCACATGCAAATATAACTAACATTTTAGTAACTTTGACATATATATAGTAAGATTAATTATATTTATATATCAATAATGATGGATATTACCTTTAATATTGAGATTTTTTCACAAAATTTTCATACATAAAAATATAATTTGTTGTAGTCCCTTCATTTTCAATAAAACAATCACTATTATTCTCATAAATTTAGAAATGTCATTGACATTTTATTCTAAATATTATTTTTGTTTAAATTTTTATTTATATAAAAAAAAATTGTAAATCCAAAACCGTGACCCCCTGGCCTTCATGTGACTCCGTCACTGGTCTAAGTGGCCTAATGGTCGAGCCATCTCTGCACCAAGGTTATATTTGATTAAGTGAATTTAAATAGAAAGGAAAGGAGAAAATGTGAATCAACTACAAATGAAATTTCTTCTCCATTTACTTTTTGAAGAAATTACAAAAGAAATCTTAAAATTTGACTCTTATAACAAAATGAATCTTAAATTTTTAAATTTTTCAATTCAAACTTAATATTTTTATTTATTTTCAATATAAATCATTTGTCTATTTCGTTAAATAATTTGATCAAAAATGATATTTTAGTCATTAAAATTAACGAAAAAATATATTTTAGACATTTTATATATACTTACATTAATGACTAAAATATTATTTTTTTGATCAATCTTACTTAATGAAAATAGACAAATAATTTATATTGAAAACAAATTAAAAAATTAGAGTTTAATTGACAAAATTTTAAATTTATTTTTTTACAGGTCAAATTCTAAAATCTTATTTTTTTTTAATATAATTTTTCTTATTTTTTTAATTTAAATTTATAATTCAAAGCGAATAAGTAAACCTAATCAAAACATTTTCCTCACCAGACAAAGGTAGTTGTTGATTTGGCCGTACAGTGAACAAATGACCATCTTGATCCTCAACTCCAAAATCATTGCTACTGGTAGGCCACGTGAAATCCTCAGCAGGTTCACTGTTTGGCAATAGGTTTTGCAAAATTTAAGCAGTAGTTATTGTATGAAAATCCGTAATGCAGTTAATTAGGAAAAGAAAAATGTGTTGTGGCCTTAAAAATTGTGGTCCTAATGGCCATAATTTCTTGTTTGGGTAAGTTTGTTTTTTTTTTTTTTCTTTTTTTTTTTTACCTGATATGGAAATTAGGGCCATTAGGGCCACTAATTTTTAAGCTACCAACCAAAGCCCTTCGAAAAATAGGCCATCCCAAGAAGTTAGCTTAGTGGGTAACTTAGGAAAAGTGTTTTAGGTCTTAAATTTTTTATTAAATAAATGACTAAATAGTTCATATGGGTGTGGAGTCTGCAATTTTGTGGACTCCATACACAAATGAGATATTTGATCATTTGTTTAATGAAAATTTAGTATTTCTAGCATTACTCGCCACATTCGAGACTCTATTTGAGATTTGCCCGATCCATGAGGGACGCTTTACGTGAGTCCCGAAATTAGTAAAAACGTGTGTAAATTAGCACGAATACCCAATCATCAAAAAAAATTTAGGAAAATAGGCATGGTTAAGAGTAAATTATACTTTTCACGCTTATAGTTTGATTCAAATTTTAATTAGAATAATTTGATTCAACTCTTTAAGTTTAGTTTTAATTTGATTCTTCTGTTTGAATTTTCATTAATTTTTCCTACATGTACATCTTAGAAGGCTGATAGGTGTTCTAAAATAATTAATTACAATCTCTAATTTGAACAAAAAAATCAAATTGAAATTAGACTTAATATATAAAGACTAAATTATTCAATTTGGAACAGTATGGATAAAAATCAAATTTGAGTCAAACTATAAGTATGTGACTAATGGTCTTGGGATGGCTGGTGTGCCCCTTGCACAATAGTCTCATTGTCTTGATTAAATGGCTCCATTTTAATAATCCAAATCATTCATATTTTAGAGTATATCGAGTATAATATACCTGAAAAAAATCAAGTTAATCGAATATCGTTAACCCTTTCATCCACTCACATTTGTATTCATTTTAATATTTTAAATCACAATTGTCATTTATTTTTGTATATACAAATGTGAGTGGATGAAAGGGTTAACGATATCGATTAATTTGATTTTGCAGATATATTCTACTCAATGTACTATAAAATGTGAACGTTCAGATCATCCAATGGGCCTCAAATCCAAATCCGTGACAATATAGTCAAAAATTATTATAAATTACCATATCATTCTTTTTATGTTTTTACACATTTTCATAAAAAGTAAACAAACAAAAATAATTACTTTCCAAACCAACCGAATAAAAGGTTTTTGGCAATGATTATATTAGCAATTTTATAAAAAATATGTAAAAAAGTAAAAATATGATATGACCTAAAAGATAATATATATGTTATTTTAGTTTGTTTCCAAACAATTAAGTAACCTAACATTAAAATCAAATTATTATTGATGATTTTAGGAAATTTAGAGTTAAATCCAGGCTTTTCGGATTGAGATGCTTTGCAAACACATTATTTTAAATTTTTAATCTCTATCCATCGGACAAAGACAGATGCTTTTATGCTTTCATGAACCACATTCCATGTAGGGATGGCAATTTGAATCCAACTCGAAAGGGATCTGACCCCCTAACCCCAATTAGAACGAGTTTTTCTCAAAAATGATCCCCCATAGGGTCAGGGATGGTATTGGAAATTAAATCTCGATGGTTTCAGGCGTGTGAGGATAAGTTCTCGGCCCCGCCATGCGAATAAACCCCGTACATCCCCGTATATATAAAATATTTCTAAATTTCATTTTCAACCTTCCCACTCGTTGAATTCCTTATCTCTCTATCTCTCTCTCCCCTCCACTGCCGATCTTCTTCACTTGTCACTCTCTCCTCCACCTCCAATCTCCTCTCTCTCAACGTCTCTCTCTCTCTCTCTCTCTCTCTCTCTCTCAAGACGCTACCACCGCCATCGATCCGCGATCCCGTAAATCGCTGCCGCACACCATTTCAGTAATGTGACTCACTGATCCCACTACCACCGTGGTTCTTTTGAACAGATGTACGATTTTTTTTTGAAAAATCTTGATCAATATGTATATATATATATGGATTCAGATTTGATTTTGTTGTTAGGGTATTATTGTTAGGGTTTTATCTGTTCAACATATCTAAAAAAATTTCTGTTAGGGTTTTAACAGATCTGTGATTTTTTTGAACGGATCTATGATTTTTTTGAAAAATCTTTATCAATCTATATATATATGATCTGATTTATCTATTGCCGCTTGTCTCTCTACTTTCTCTTTTCTCTCACCTCTCTACTCTTCATCTTTTTTGTTGATTGTTGTTTTTGTGCTGACTGTTATTGTTTTTGTATGGGGATTGTTTGGGGTCGGGAAAACCCGATCCCCGTTAGGGGACGGGAGGTGATGGGTTCTCCACCAGGATCGAGGCGAGACGGAAAATTTCATAACCGTGTAGTCCTGTTCTCACCCATACTGTTGCCATTCCTAATCCCATGTGATGCGAGTGTCCCACTTTAAGGAATAGCACCTTCAGAACATAAGTCATTAGTTTCTAAATTCAAAATTGGTTTGAGTGTTGTTCTTTTTTTTACTCTTTCTATATTTTGTTCAATTTTTTTTTATACGCACTTTAAAAATAAAAATATTTATTAAAAAGCTGACCTGAAAAATTATTTAAAATAATTTTCAAAAATAAAAAGAAATAAATTCATTTGACAGAAAATTGGGTTTTACCTTGGAAGATGCTGGCAGGTGTTACCCTCGAAGGTAGCATCATGAGTCGTTTGCTTTTGACCCTGAAACGAGTACACCAAAACCACAATGAAAATATTTGAGAGTCTCAACAAGTATTTACAATTTTATTTATAACAATGTAAGAGAGTATATATATTAATTTTTAATTTATTACATATTTAATAATAATATTCACAATTTAGCTATGTCTATTGCTGCCATAATTTTCCTAGGTAATAAACCATAGGTGAAAAGAAAATCTGTCTCAAAATTAAGGTTGCAACGAGTGCACTTTATTTTTTTGATTTTTTTTCGAATATATATATATATATATATTCCCTAATCGACATAGTATAAGAACTAATCATCTTTGTTGTTAAAAGTCACTTCACTAACTTGGGCTATTGACATAAGAAGTATTTGTATTGCTCTCACCTCTCTCCATTCTTCTTTTCTTTTTGATGCATTTTCAGCTAGTTAATTATTTATGGAGGATTTATGGGGAAACTAATAGGGAAAAGAATTTCATTTCAAACTTAATTTTGAGGATAAATTATAAATATACTTCTTGAGATTTGTTTAAAATACGAATTGTTCCTTATAGTTTTAGAAATTACATTCCATTTCTTAAAGTTTTTAATTTTATAACAAATTATCTTTTTTATTAATAGATTATCAAGTCAATTAACAGTTTTTAATAATATTATAAATATATTTCAATTAATAATTCAAGTAATTTTATTATTGTTGAGGAGAGTATTTACGAATTTTATTTTTTTAGTAAATTCTGTTAAATAAAAAATTCTTACAATGAGGTATTTTTAATTTTTTAAACTATAGTGTTAATTTTTAACAACAAAATGTGTAAACTATAGCTATAAGAAATAATTTATATTTTAAGCTAATTTCAGTAGGCATATTTTATCTTAATTTTAATTATCTAACTGCAATCATTGTAGTTTCAACATCTTAACTGCCCAATGAAATAGATGAATTTATGTAAAAATTCTCGGTGGTCTGTTTGTTATTATCATCATTATTTTTTGAGAAAGTACCTTAGCAAAGAGCATATTACAAAAACAAACAAAAAAAATATGCATGGAATGGACCAAAGAATGTAGGGGAAATAACCACACAATAGGGATAGAAAAAGAAAAATTATAAATCAATTATAAAATTTATACACTTTAATAATTAAAATATTATAATTTTTCATAATTTTATAATTTTTTTTACTATACCACTCTGCTGCTATTTTCCCAATAACGTACCTCATGATCACTATCAACAATTCTAGTTTCTTGGATCTCATGTACTGCCTCGAGCACTGAGTGAAAGAAATTAATGAGATGTATATAAGAACCTCTATCCAAATAAGTAGGAAAACAGAATATATGAATTATTTTACCAAAACAAATGTATTACTCCACCGAAGGATCATTAATTACCAAAAGGCTGAGAATGCACGATAATAGTTGAAATCAAAGATAGATAGCGTGTATAAACAAAAATTGAAAACATGGTCCTATTATGGTTCAATCACTTGGGAACATAGAAACCATCTCACAAAGATATAACAATTATATCATACTAGAATTATGTGTAAAGGGTAAACCTACGGTACACAACCTAATAAAATGTTTGTACTATATCTACACTAAGTTTCAAATTAGCATTGGTTATGTCTCAAAGTTATATTTCTTATGACTTGAAATGATGATCAAATTGAAGATAGAGTCTCCGTAAAAATAAATCATTACGGAACCGACTTAATTATGATCCCAGTAGATAAAGTCATTAGTGACATATCAATAATGTCATATTTATCACATCTTTCTATCACATTATGTTGATCACGTGACCTAATATATTTACGATTATTAAATGAGATTCAAGTGGAACCCATTATATTAAGAAGGCAAATGCTAATAATTATAAGCACTCCTATGACATTCTTTAATATTGGAATTGAGATGAAAAGTTCTTTATAAATAGGTAAAAGTTGTGGAATCAATGAAAAGTGTATTGAAATAGCTTAGAAGTGTCTCATTTTTTTAAACCAATTTGTGTGTATTTTTTTATTTTTGTTTGGGGGGGCGCCCTAGAAGCACTTTTTTGTAAGACCGTACTAATAATTACAATGGTGCCGATGGAAGGGAGATGCATCTGTTTCATTCATTCCTAACAATTAAGTAACAAGTAAATACTGATTATAATGAGTTTGCATCACTGCATATGCAATAGCTACTTTAGACATTTGTATTCAATAAAAATTCCTTACAATGATAATTTAACTGTGAATTTTGCATTCTGGGGTCTTGAAGCATTGACAGGATATGGATGTCTTCAGGCTCAAGTCCAAAAAAGTTGTCTATCTGAGACAACGACGTTAATTCCTCAGCAGGTCCTTTGTTTGGCGATAGATTTGCATCCATTACTATCTATACAAAAGAAAAAAGAAAAACAAAAATTCCTTGATATGGGCTAAATCATCGATCCACACATTGGAGAATTAGTATTTTTAATTACTAGCAATGAACCCGAAATAAAAACAAAATTATATGTTTTTTTTCTAGTAGGCAAAAATTATATATTTTAAACAAAAAAATCTTTTTTATGTGTTTGAGCTCAATATAGAAGTTGTTGTAATGCAAAAATAATATATTAATTTTGATATTATAGAGACTTAGTGAGGCTAAGTGCATTAGTAATCCACACACACAAGTAAAACTCAACATTTTGTGATGCACACATACAATTTATTAACATTCTAAAATTAACTTGTAAAAATTGTTATATTCTGGGAATATTAGTGAAACATCACTTTCAAACTTTTGGTGGTCGAATATGTTTTTTTTTTTTTTTTTTTTCTTATTAGTTAAGGTACCTCAATAATATTGTTAGAAAAAAATTTCTATGAGATTTCTCTTTGAAGATCTAAAATTACAGAGAAATTTCTCTGTAAAACAAGGAATTTTTCTGTAAAACTATTGAAGGACTCCAACCACTATAAAACGTTGAATATCTTTTAAATAACGCCCAATTAGTATACATCAATCTGTGTTTGAGAGAGAAAAAATTGGATACACACCTAACCTTTAGTTATTCTTTATCTTTTAAAATTCTTTAAAATGTTGAATATCCTTTATTCTTTAAAATGTTGAATATCCTTTATCTTTTAAAATTCTAATATCAAGGACCTTAAAATAAAAACTCCTATTAATTAAGCCCAAATTGGTGCATATATATCATAAATTTTTTTTCACCAAATGTTTATATCATCCACCATTCAAGCTCACTAAATAACGTATAATTAGATTGGAGTTACAAGTTAAAAAATGTGTGAAGTACTTGTTTTAGAATTCTTTATAGACTGAATCTTAGTTTTTATATTTTAGATCACAAAAAAATATTATTAGGGATGTTAAACTAAAAAATCCGAAATATGTGTATTTTTATATTTTAAAAATTGAAAATAAGGATTAGAATTTTGGAGTTGGAAGATCTCACAACATATGATGATATTATATGTAATAGATCTATTACATATGTAAAGATTTTTTACTCCTCTTTGCAACCAAATTGTTGCGAATTATTTATTTTTTGGTAGTTTCAAATTTTGATTTTGCCAAAATGGATGAGGAAATTACCTTTTTTACAAACAAAATAAATAAATAAATAAATAAATAAATAAGGAAATAAGTGGGACGTAGCTTCTTACAAAGTGAAGTTCATCACTTGGAGGGTGAGTCCTCTCTTGGCATCTGAAGATACCAACATTTACTCTCACATAGATCATTTCAGTGAACAAAAATTTCGATAATCGTAGCGGTGCTGCTCGATATATATCGTTGATGAAGACTTGTCTGGTTTTTTTTAGGCTATGATATCAAGAGAGAATGTTTTAGAAGTCAAGATCCAACTTGATGAGTACATTTCTGGCAGCTTTTATGCCTGCAAGAGCTCTTCTTTGTGCCCAAAACCTAATGACTGTCTCTGTCTGAGTCGGCAAGAGCAAACCCAAGCTGAGGATCGAGATCGTGATGATGAAGAAAACAACTAAGTGTAACCATTTATTAGACCCATAATATCGATCGACTATGCAGCTTTTATGCCTGCAAGACAAGATCACTCTTCTTTGTGCCCAGAACCCAATCAGAAGAGCAAACCTAAGTTGAGGAGGATGGAGATCGTGACGATGATGAAGAAAAACAAAGTGAGTGTAGCCATTTAGGAGACCCATAATGTCGATTGCGCCTGCAAGACAAGACCACTCTTCTTGGTACCCAAAACCCAATCACCAGAGCAAACTCAAGTCGAGAATGGAGATCGTGTTCATGATGAGGAAAAACAAAGTAAGGGTAGCCATTTAGAAGACCCATATTGAATTCTGTACAGTTTCATCACACATACCAGCTTCAAGAAACAAAGAGATCATGTTACTATATATATTTACACACAGAGAGAAAGAGAGAGAGAGCTTGTGGAGAAAACTTACAGAGGGACTCGAGCAGCTAACAGAACTGCAAGAACGTCAAGGGTTTCTGTGCTGTAGATCGCCAGATGCAGAGAGAGAGAGAGAGAGAGAGATCCAATTAGTATGACTCTCTACTAATGGAAGTAACCAAACAAATAAAGTATATATCGAAAGGAGATATTGGTCCATGATTGAAAAGTAAGTTAAAAATTTATTTTTTGATTAAAATAAACAAAATAAAAAAAGTAAGTTAAAAAGAATTACACCGAAATGTTGCTTTTGATGCCGAGAAAAGAGCCTCAATCAGAAATTTCCTTTTCCATCTCAATGAAGTCTTTTTTACCGATCAGAAAAATAAAAAAAAAGAGCCTCAATCAGTTTAACCGTGGTTTATATTGAGTTGGGGTCCATTTATTTAAACTAATTAACGTATTTGAGTCTGTAAATAATTAATAATAATCTTATTTTACAGTAAAAATTATTATTTAGAGGAAATTATTGAAAGGTCCAATTCACAGATAGTATAATGCATTAGATTTAACGGATATTTTTTATTAGTGAGAGGTTTACCTTTCGTGAAATAGTTGGGGACTTACGTGTAAGTTCAAATTGGTAGACTTATTATCTAATAGGTTATGTGAGAATTAATGACGTTTTTTTATCAAATATTAAAAAAAATGTCACTAATTGTTAATTTTCAGCGACAATTTAAAAATTTTGTCATAAAAAATATTACTAATTATAAATTTTAGCAGTAGTTTAAAAAAAAAATTACTGATTTTTAAGAGCATTATGAATCTAGATCTAGATTTAAGTAGCGGCAGCACCGTCAACGTAGCGGAGCTCCAAGCTTTTTTAGAAGGAGATGGCGGCGGCGAAGATCTAAACAGAAGGCAAAGAGATGACAGAGTATGAAGAATCCGGATCCTCCGTACCCCTTTCCTGCCGCGCATCCCTGTAGCCCTCCAAAACGACGTTGTTTTGGAGGTTTTTTTTTTTTTTTTTTTTTGCCCCTGTTTTCTTCTCTCATTTGAAAATGCCTGAACTCATTTTGACTGAAGTGTATCCATCTCTGCTTCTCTCTCATTTTGATTATATGCCCTTGTGTTTGTATATTGGTTTCTGATGCAAGATCGGGTTTTTTTTTTTTTTTTTTGAATATTTTCTCTTCTCTGTTTGTTTGCGGAGAAAACCGAGCATTAAAAGCAAAGTTTTGTCCAGATTAAGCAAGATTTCTCAGATTTATATATATATATATATACAAAAATCTGAGATGAAGAGAAGAGAACAATTTTGAAGAAAAAATTGAACATTTATATATATTCTGATTTTGAGAAAATCCAATTTAACATCTATATATATACATATATATATATATATATTTAATGGTCTATTTCTCAGATTTTGAACATCCAATTTTGAACATTTATATATATATATATCCAGATTTTTGAATATCCAAATGATAAATCAAAATTGAACATTTATATATATATCACACATTTATATATATATATATAAATCAAAATTGAATCCCCTCACCTCACTATCTCCCAAATCGCCTCCGCCGAATCCGAGAATTTCGCTGTACTGTTTGAAGCTAAAGCATTGCATCAAAGTGAGGATGATGATGACACTCGGAAGATCAAGAAACCGAGAAAGAAATTGGATTCTTGTTTATCATGTTCTGGGAATTCTTTGTTTGAAAAGAATGAATCTGAATTTGGTGATTTGGATTCTGGGTTTATGAGCAAAAATGAAAAGAAGTTTGAATTGGGACTTTCCATTGACGGGTTTCACAAGGGCGATGAATCAAAGAATACCGAAGCAAATTCCAAGATTGAATGCTGCAATGAGAATTCAGTTGAGCAAATCCAAACCTTGAAGAACAAGGACTACGATTGCCCAATCTGCTTCAAGGTTTTTCCATCAAGCCAAGCAATGGGAGGTCACAAAAGGGCTCACTACATTGGAATACTCTCTGAAAACAAAAACAAAGAGAGTGTGTTAGCAAAGCAAGAGTTTTCGAACCTGTCAACAGAAAGAAAGAAAGAAAAAAAAAGAAAAAGAAAAAAAACAACCCTCTGAAACGGTCGTTTTGGAGGACGACATGCATGAGCTACAGGTAAGTGCGACGGGAGGATCCGAATTCGGAGTATGAATATTTGATACTCCTTATTAGTTGGAGCTTGGTTCCGTGCATTGGCGCCTTGATGTGTTCCCTCCGGTCACGGACTCCAACGAGACCACAAGTCAAATCTCTACGGAATATGAGAGTACAGGACATAGAAAACATTTTATTTTGTGGGAGAATACAAATCAGTTTAGTCCTTCAAAAAATAATTATTAAAACATGAAGGTTCTGTTTGGTAAGTTTTTTAAATTATAGTTTTATCTATTAATTTGAGTGTGATATTTGTTTTGAGTTTTCAATTTATAATTTTATACTCATTTCTCAAAACTCAATTCAAAACATAATTATTACTTTTCAAAACTCATAATCAAATACATAATTCAAAATTTTTTTTAAAACTCAATTTAAATAAATATTTTAATTTTGTTAAGATTTTAAATATTTTAATATTTAAATATGTTACGATTTTTTAAATTTTTTAAATATTTTTAAATATTTTAATTTTTAAATATTACGATTTTAATTTTTTAAATTTTAAAATATTTTATAAAAATAAATTCAAGCTCTATTTTATAAAAATATTTTAAAATATTTTAATTTTTTTGTTTTGTATTTGCCTCCGATTTGAGTGTAGAGTTGTGAAAGTAGTATGAAGTTTCAAGTTATGTGTTTGGTTATGAGTTTTAAAAATAATTTTTTAATTGAGTTTTGTTTTATGTGTTTGGTTACGATTTGAATGTAGAGTAATTTTTAAATTTAAAATATTAAAATTTTAAATTATTTAAATTTTTTGAATATTTAAATTATTTAAATTTTATGATTTAAATTTTTGAATATTTATTTTGAAAAAAAAATTATTTCCTTTGTAGTATTTTCAATTAAAAAATTGATTAATGTTATTTTCTGGTAATAATAAATTTTTTTAATTGAATTTTAAAAAGAGTTTGGTTATGATTGTTGATCAGAATTTTCAATAGTGTGAAAGTAGTGTGTTTTGTTATGAGTTATAACAATTTAAATTAAGTTTTGAAAACTCTTTCTAAAATTCATAACCAAACAAATTTTCTTACTTCACATGTCAAATCAAACTTTCAAAACTCTATTTCACACTCAATTCAACACTCTAATTTCAAAACACACAAACTTAAAATACAACTCATATTCTCAAATCATAGTTAGAAAGTCTTACCAAACAGAGCCGAAATTTTTTATAATTTTAATTATTAAAATTTGTAATGTTCATCATTAATTTGAAATTTTTTTCACAAAAATATACTGAGTTGATATTTTCCCTTATTTTGTCTAAAATATTCCCCTCGTAGATTTGATATAACCCCTCTTTTCTTTTTCTTTTTTCATTTAAATTACAATCATCTTCATTGTGATTTGAGAAAAAAACAATTAGTCTCACATTTTTTACACAATTATACTGAGTTACTTTTAATAAGGCTAAACTAACTCAAATTAATATAAATATTGAATAGACACCAAAATATATAAAGATAAACATCATTTTTGGAAGAAAAAGATATGTAAACATTATTTTCATTCTTATGACTAATATATTATTGATAAAAAAAAAATGATCTAATTGTTAAATAAATCAAATCATCAAAGGATATCAATGTAATTAGGTCAAAATATAGGGGGCAATTTCACTAACATTGTGTCAGTGATATTTTTTTCTGAACAAATATAATTTTTTGAAAGTCATACTGACCATTAATTTTCCCAAAATATAAAGCCAATTACATTTTTTCGAGACCACAAGGGAGAGAGGTGAATATGATTTTATTTTATTTTTATCAAAAAAAAATGATTTTTCCCATCTAAAAAATAAAAATGATTTTATTGATATATCTCAAAAGGAAAAAGATACATACATACAACATCTTAATAAAATATAAGACTAAATTAAAAATATACTCTCGATATTTGCTTAAAATACAGATTATCCTATATAGTTATGAAAACTACAAATATCATCTTATCAGAATTTTTTATTTAACGTAATTAACAGAAAAAATTAAATTCATAATTACTCTCTTATGCGATAGTAAAAATTTTTAAATTGCTAATTGAAATATATTTTTGATATCATTAAAAATTATTAATTGATTTAATGATTTATTAATAAAAGAGATCATTGTTATGCGATTAGAAATTTGCAGGGACAGTATATAATTTTTAAAATCACAAATAATACATATTTTAAACAAATCTTAAAAGATATCTTTGCAATTTATCCCAAAATGAATTCATCCCAACTATGTTAGCACAACCAGGCAAGCCACATCACATTTGGTTGTCTTGATTTTATGAAAATTTTGATTATTCCTTAATTTGATACTGTGAATCGATGGAGTTCATTTTTTTCTTTTTCTTTTTTAATTTAAGAAATTTAAAATTAATAGCGGTTTGATGAAGATGTCCTTAGAAGTACACTACAGAGAACATTTTCAATGGGGTTTATTACAGTTTCTGTCTCCAAACTATAGTCAACATCTTTATTTAATCCATGAACTACAGATTACATTTATTTAGTCCCTAAAATATATAAATTAAAATATATTTAGACCCTTAAAAGATTACGAAAATAAATATGGTCATACGTATTATAAATTAGTAAAAGACCTTCTCCAATTAAAATTTTATTACAAAAAAAATCTTTTAAAATTTTATTTTGTCTTTAGAAGATATTTTGTTTCATTTTGTATTTAAATTAATATTAGAGTCTAATTTTTCAATCTTACTAATAAATTATATGAATATTAGATATACTGAAAAAATAGAATTAGATAATTTAAATAATAACACTTCTTTGTCTTGTTAGTTTTCTTTTCAATAAACTTGAATCCCTCATTTATACCCACCTAGGTGTGTCTCGGTGCTGCGGGTGAGTGTTTGGTTTTGTCTTCAGTTTGCACTCGTGTGTTTCCACCTTGCCGAAAGAAGTGTTTCAGCAGGGGCGTTCTGGTTTTCACTCGTGCACTCTTTGGCGAGCAGGAGTTTGAGGGGTGCGTTTTTTGGGCGGATACAAGGGATCATAAGTAGTCAGTCTTTCGGTTGTCACTCGAGCGCTCCTCCTCGAGTGAGAGTTTGAGGGGTGAAGATGGAAGACCTGTTGGTTTTGGTGTGTCGCAGAGGGTTTTGGGTGTGAGTTAGATGTAGTCTTGTTGTAGCGGAGGAGGTGTAGCAGAAGGTTTTGGGCGTTGGGAGAGGGAGGCGTGGGGTTTTGTTAACCTCAGCCGCTAGGATTTGTTCGAGGAGAGGAGAGCTTGACACCATGGTGTGGGCTTGGGGAGTTCGAGAGGGTTTTGGGTGTGAAGTCTGATCACGTGATGGAGTTGGTGTAGCAGAGGCATGGGGAGTTGAGGTTTTCTTGTGGGTGCGGAGTTGATGCAGCAATGGAGTTGAAGTTTTCTTCCCGGTGGTGGTGCTGGTGTTTTCTCGGCCGGAGTGGGCATTGGGAGTTGCGAGGCGTGGGGTGTTGTAGCAGCTGAGACGTGGGGAGTTAGCGGTGATGTTGCGAGGCGTGGGTCTGAGACGTGGGTCTTGGCAGATTGGACGTGGGGCGATGATTGGACGTTCGTTGGAGGGGTTCGAGCTGCTTTGGGTGTTTTAGTTTAGTTTTTGTTTTCTAGTTTATTTTAGCAGCTGTGTTGTGGGTCCTGTTTTGTTTCTTTAGTTTGTTTTTGGGTGTTGTTGTGGGTTTTTACGTGGGGATTCATGTATTTTAATTTTCTAGTTAAGTTCTTTTTAACTCTATATTTTAAAAAAATCGAGAGGCTTAGGGGTTGGTTGTATGGATGCGAGTAGCAGTAGTAGGGGTATTTTTATACCACCGAATCTCTCTCGATGCATCTCATCTTCCTGTACTTTTAATTTCATGCTGTTTAATGAAATTTTTCTTTGCCAATCCAAAAAAAAAAAAAAAAAAAAAAAAAAAAACATTAATTAAGTTATAAAAATTTTTAAAAAAATAAAAAAGAACTTAGCAAGAAATTTAAAAATAATCAATTAGAAATTATAAACGAAATCTGACATATAATACAAGATAAAAGTAAGGAGGTATCCATTGTAGAAGATAAGTAATAAAATACTATACATAATTATCCTTATCCTTATAAAGGAAATTCAATATATGGATTGGCACACACTTTTCAAAAATAGAATAAAAATTTAAGATTTTTTTGAAATGATATTTTAACTAAATAGGGTCTTTTACTAATTTATAATATTATAAGCTTATATTTTATTTTTATAATTCTTTTAGGGACTAAATAAGTTTGAATTAATTACTTTAGGGACTTAATTGATTCAATTGATAGTTTAGCGACTAAATACACTTTGAATATACACTTTAAGAACCTAGAAGACACAATCGATAGTTTAGAATCAAAATAGATAATTTGACGATAGTTTAGAAATATAAAGTGTAATACACCCATTTCAATTTTATTAATACTAGCGTAGAACTCGTGGTATACATGAGCAAGTAACAAAATGTGATAAATAATACTAAATATGTTAAAAATTAAATAAATACTATGATATTAATTTAGATGGGTATTTAAATAATAGATCTGAGTGATTTCACTATATTTATATGGATATGCATGACTAATTAATTTTTTTTAAATACACTCAATCAAATAAACTCTTTTGAAAAGGAAGAGTGAAATTCTATAAATATAAGGTAAAAAAAATAAAAATAAATAAATAAAATAAAATTAAGTTTAAATTTGAAGATGAGTAAATCTGAGAAAATTAGATAAATTTGAGAAAATAAATAAACTCAATTGAAAATCAAAAGCGATGGTGAATTTTGTAAATATAAGATAAAGATTAAAAAAAATCAAGTTTAAATTTGAGGATAAACTATAATAATATAAAAAGAGAAAATTAAATTTGTGGGAGCCGGATAATTTCAATTAGGAAGTGGCCAACTTTGATTGTCATTCGGCTAAAGTAAGTTGGCCTTGATCGAGGACAAAGCTGTAAAAGAGCGAGCAAGGCTCAACATTCAATAGGAAGGCGAATAAGAAACCACAGGAGATCGAGTGGGCTTGACCCACGGACCTAGAGGTAATATAAAAATGGAGGAATGCCAACTAAAGCAGGTATGTGAGAATAGACAAAATAACTTGAGACATAAGTAAACTTGAGAGAATATTAACTTGTCCGTCGGAGTGCTAATTCCGACAACCCCAACCGTATTGTTCATCCCTTTTTCAAGTAGCAATCAAAGGATCAAGGATGTCTGGCTAGATCTTGGAGTATTTCCAAACCATTTCTCCACAATTGGCGCCGTCTATGGGAATACTCAAGCGTATCCTGTAGACGTCCCCGAATGTCCCGGGAGGAAAAATCCCGTTTGGTTCGTCTGTGGGTCTACTACAGTTCAGGACTCAATGTCACGGTCCTGTATCTAATCTCGTGAAGTGCAATGCAAGACCGATGAATCATCAAAGAGTTCAAATCCGGCAAATCGTTTTTGAAAACAGATTTTTTGAAAGAAGTGCCAAACATGGACTGTTTTGCTAGATACAAAATCGCCACCTAAATATTTTATTTTGGGAAATTTAGGAAACCCTGACTCGTTGCCTAAGGTCATGTGTCCGTCATCACCAAAGTTGCCTCGGCTCGGGAACTTGGGTACGATTGGGGAAGGTCACTTCGTGAGCACCCCCACTCGCTCGATCAAAGATCGGCCTCTACTAATCATGATATCAAGTTTTGAAAACATTATGTGTTCTTATTCTGGTTATTAGCCTAGATTTACTATGTGATCGTCTGACATACAAGTATAGACGGATCGCCGAATTGGAACAACACATTTCATGTTTGTTTATTTTGAAAATGGTTTGCTACTCGCAAGTAGGCTTAAAATGCGGATTTTGCCACCCTCGGGTGGGCTTAGAAAACATGATTTTGCCACTATCTAGTGGGCTTAAAACTCACAGTGAATGAATTGTTCCAATCTAAATAACCCAACCTTCACCCACAGGCATTTAGGCAGTTATATCACATAAGCACATAGCCTCATGGTAAGCATGCTATCATGGCAGTCACTCACACGCATGCAAGGATGCTAAAGCATAAAACTTACTGAGTACTCCAAGCCAAAAGCGAAGCTATGTTAGAAATCCATGCATAATCCTAACTATCTGAAATGCCTAATGCAATACATGCAAAATGCAACTAAGATAGGCTCGGCTATTCTAAACATAGCATATGAAATGCTCTGACCAACATGTATTCAACTTGGAATTAAAATACAAATGCGGTTAGTATGATGCCGAGCAGTGCATGCAAAACAGATGAATGTATGCAAACATGCTATCATACCGTATGATAATTGAAACATGCCCTAATCTAACCATCATAAGCTGGTAAATAAAAGGGAGAAAGGCGTGGGGTTGGAAGACATACATCACACACGCATACTTATTACAACATTGCCCTCGCTCGGAGGGTCCGAATAAATGATACAGTCCCAAATAAATAATACAGTCCGAATAAGTACAAAATCCTAATTAATTAACAAATTAATCTAGGAAAGCAGTAAATTAGCATGCAAGCCTATAGACTACCTCGGCTCTGTTCCGAATGATGAATGACGTGTGCTTGAGTTGCCTTGCGCAGAAATCCGTTGCGATGCCCAATTAGCCTCTGTTTACAGTTAAGCCCGGAATATTGCACGAAGCTCCAAAAGATTGCCGGTTACTGATTTGTTGCAACAGAGAGCAAGAAAGGGGCATGGCAATGTATTTTCACATATGTTGCTTGCCTCGATCCTCGTGCCATCAATCACGCATCTCGATGCATGATGGTAGAGTCAAATTGCGACTCAATATGAAATGAATGCACATGGGAACACAACGAGACCGAGACTCCATCATGGATAATCCGGTTATGCGTGACGAGAATCGAGACACGTTTACGTCACTCGGTCTGAAAGCGTCCCTCGTTCGTGTTAGACTAACTCCTATCCCAAACACAATGCAATATGCATGACATGCATGAATGCAATCCTAACATGCAACCTAGCATACGCAATGCTATGAAATGGCATACACAATGCTCGATGTAACATGGCATACACAATGCTCTAACATGCAACCTAGCATACTCAATGCTATGGAATGGCATACTCAATGCAAGATGGGCTTACACAAATATGAGTGGACCTCAGCCACACTCACATCAGCGGCCATAAGATGAAAATGAGACTACCGAAATGCGTGCATACATGCACGCAAATTGAGGACCGAACCTAAGGCATAGCATGCAACTCTAACAAGGCATGGCAAGGATGAAGCATGGCATTCAAACATGTAAATTCCAGCACTGAAACATGATGCTAAAAGGTCCCGAAACATGGAAACATGGCACCCGATGCTTGAGATGAGCCCCGAAACTCAAAACTAGGCACATGTATTGACTTATAGCTATACAAAGCATGCATTATTTGACTATGAAGCACAAAGACAGAGCCAAGGCAGTCTCAAAACATGAACATTTCCAGTTCAAAGCATGACCAAAAGATGCTAGCATGATGGACTAAAATAGCATGCAACTTTGACTAGCAAATATGGTTTACATGGCATGTATATGAAGCGCATGAGAACTCATCAAACCAGTAAAAATCAGTGAATAAAACATGCCAAAATATGCCCAAATAATCACTGAAATGCAGCCCACACATGCCAAAATGATGAGCTCCTTTAGAGGGCTATACAAGGGGCTATTAAGCACATACAAGATAGACACTTAGCAAGACTAAACCAACTCTGGAAATGGATTATGACAGCCCTAGAACCCAGCAAATGGGCCCTGGAATCAGTCTTGGAAACGTGCAAAGAAAGGCATCTTTGAAAGGCCTTGAATGTGATTTCTCTACACATGCATCATAGACATAAAATATAGCTGAAAGGGCCTCGGAAAGAGCCAAGGCAGACCTCAAAACCCTCAGAATAAAGCCTGAAAAGTGACTTCAATGCATGCAAAATAGGGTCCCTTTGGAAGGCCAAACATGCTAGTAAAGAGAATGAGGGGTGAGAGGGTCACCCCTCTATGATTTCAAAGCTCAAAACCTCATCAAAGCCACTGAAAATCCATTGGATTTCAGTGGCTAAGAGGCCAAAACAAGGCCAATGCAAATGCTCAAATGCATGGCTCAAAGCATGTGGAAATGAAGCATGCAAGGAAGGAGATGACTCCAAAGAAAAGTGACCTCAAACAAACTTAAAGAGGAGGTCAAAACAAGACTTTTTTCAGTTTATACCAAACCTCGAAAATGTTCACAAGTAAGGCTAAAATATGATGCAAAAAATAACCTAAAAAGAGATAAGGGACAAGGGGCATAAGATGGTCTCAAACAGCAAATAGTCGTTCAACAAAGTTGAAGAGGGGCTCAAAATAAGATACTTTACAGTTTAGGTCGAAGCCCAAAAATTCTCACAAATAAGGCTAATGTATCATGCAAGATAAGCCCTAAAAGAGAGATAAAGCACAAAGGGGGAGTAGAAGACCTCAAAAAGAAAAAAGTTCTGGATCAAACATGAAGATGAGCTCAAAATAAGACTATTTTCAGTTTGGGTCAAAGCCCAAAAATGCAAGAAAAAGGAGCTAAGATATAGAGCAAAGATATGCAAAAATGGGGGAAATAGAAGCTTACCCTTGTAGAACCGAACTCCAGTAGCTTTTGGACCAAGTTGGTGAGCTTTCAACCTCTGCAAATGACCTCCAAGGGGCTGGAATGGATGATGGAGGTGGTAGGCTATGAGGTGTAGGGTAAAATGGCCAAGAAAAGGGGTGTTTGGAGGCTTGAAGTATAGATATAGGGGGTGTATGTATACTAATGCCTCAGCTGATTTTCCAACCCCTAGAAATGAAGCTCAAGTGTTGGGTTTATAGGGGAGAGAAGCTAAAGAAAAGGAAGGAAAAACCAATTCAAATGGCCCTCTAAAAGGACAAACCCTCGGGCAGAGGGTCTGGTGCAAAACAGCTGGCACAGTTGGAATGCACCAGAAGGGACAAACATGGCCGGCCAGGTTCAAAAGGGCCAAGTGGCCAGCCGGCCACCTCTCCTGGTCGGCTAACCAGGGGTCAAAAGGGTCAAAAGAATTGCTGGCCGGCCACCCCAAAAAGGTGGCCTCCCAGATGAGTGCAACACAGTTGTATGGTCAAAATCCAGAAAATGTGAACCAGGAGAGAGAAAAACCAACTTTTTAGAGGGGTTCAAAAGGGTCAAGAACAATTGTTAGCCAGCCTACCCATATTGGTGACCTCCCAGGTGTGTACAACACAATGATGTGGTGGAAAATCAGAAAAAGTGGCCCGGGAGTGGGAAAAACCAGCTTCTTAGTGAAAAAAACGGGCGATGAAGAGCGATGAAGAAATAAAACTGGTTTTTCAGAAAAAATGCTGGCCTCCCACCTTCCTACAACCTTTTTAACAATGAAAACAAGGTCCCTGCCAAAAACGGACCAAGACGGATGCAAAACGAAAGTTCGGGGGCCAAAACACGTAGTTCGGGGCCCCAAAAACAGGCTGTTAGGCACCGGAAGTGGCGTTCGACCACGGAGTTGGTCTCTCAGGCCACAGTGTCCCTCAAAAGGAAGGAAATAAGGTGTGTGCCAAAAACCAGAGCAAACGGAGGTAGTCGAGCGGTCCTGAACTGAGACACACGGCCGACGACTCCGAAAACCGGAAACCGGGCTCCAAACGGGAAAAATGGCCTACGACCATGAAACGTAGCCTCTGACCCGAGAGATGATCTCGAGACCTCTCCTCCCTTTCGGAAGAAAACAAAAGCAGGGCTGGTTCACAAACCGAGGCAAGGCAAAAGAGTCAGGAAGTTCGGAGGCAAGGCTATAGCAGTGACTCATGACCTCGAAACGAGCATAATATGCAACATCACCAAGCGCTCAATCGGTGATGTGCAGGTCTTAAGGTCGGTCAAAAATGGGGTGTCTACACATCCATGGTGGGCGTAACAGATAATCCTCCGGTGAATTCTTGGCGACGTTACGCCAAGATGACATCATTTGAGAAATATGCTTGGACGAGAGAATATCCTGTAGCGATGGGCCTTGAATTTCGACTCAATAGCTCAAACCTCACCCTAAACTTCGGTACAAGAGACTATGTAGACAATCATGGACCAAGCAAAGTGAAATGAATAGCGTCTAGAAGATATGATGGCTGAAAACGAGCGGCTGCACTAGGAATTGGCCCTGGAGTTAGCCAAATCCCAGCAGGCCATGTACCATGATCAGGGTCGACCCCCAGAAAAGGATGATCGACGACGTTGACTTTGGAAACATGATAATGGCAGTGATTCTGACTCACCATCTCAAGAACCTAAAAAGAAAAGATGAGTTAATGTATCCAGTTCATCCGAAGGAAGTCCGTATGTACGGCATAAGCGAGGGAAAAGAAGTGATGATTCGAATGAAGAAGACAGGTATGACCCTTTCGTGCGACGCATCACAAAGGCTATGCTGCCCAAAAAGTTCAAAGCACCGTCGTTCACCCTATATGACGGAAAATCAGATCCTTGACCATATTAAATGCGTTATAAATAGGCGATGACGTTGCATGTTGATAATGAAGCCCTTATGTACGGAATATTTCCAAGTAGCCTGGGTCCTTTAGCTGTCAAATGGTACTATAAACTGAAGCCGGCATCAATAAGGAGCTTTCATAAACTCCAAAAAATCTTCAGGGCAAGATTTATCACCAGAAGTTTAGCGAAACAAGCCGACTCTCTTTGGGCTATGCAAATTAAACCGTGAGAGACTCTCGTGAGTATTGAGCGTTATTGGGAATGTTTCAACTTGGTGGATGATGTCTGCAATGATTCCATGGCCATTGCTACCTTTAAGATGGGATTACATCTTGATAGCCCCCTACGCAGCTCATTCACCAGACGGCCCCCCAAAATAGTTTAGGCGTTAATGAAAAAAGTTAAAGAATATTGTAAGGTGAAAGATGATGCCCTGCGGGTTAGGGCCGGGTAAAAAGTTGCTAAATCAGCTCCGTCTGATCTAGTTCAGCCGATAAGAGCCGTGCCATCAAGGAGTCCAAAACCTCGGACTCGGGCCAAACGAGACAAGAGGCGTGACACGCGCCGTTCAAGCGATCAGTGTTCGCACTGATCGAACGAACAGTATCAAATGGATAGCAGGCACACAATACGTTCAGATAAAAAGTACACAGAATTAGCAAAGCTGATCGGTAAGATCTTACCCAAAGTCCAATATCTCCCATTCTTTAAATGGCCGTCCAAAATGATGGGACCTCCCGATACAAGGAGAAGGGATAAGCGGTGCGAATATCATAAGGACCATGGCCATGACACCAACAGTTGTTATGCATTGAAGGACCACCTGGAAGAGTTGGTACAAGACGGTTGGCTGGCACAACACGTCCGAAAGAATCATCCATCAAACATGGTAACTCTACGGCCAAATTCACCTCCACTTGGTGTAATTCACATGATATACAACCTGCCGTCGTCAGCTGAGGTATATACAATTCAGTTGCAACCAAGCCTGCATAGCCAATCAGATCAACCAAATGGCCCCTTGAAACTGGGAGGATTAGCTTCGATGACACAACTTGGTTGGAGTAACTCTCCCCCACGCTGATCCCTTCGTCGTCGAGCTATGCGTGAATAGATTCATAGTCGAGCGTGTCCTCATCGACCAGGGAGGAACGTCGGAAATAATGTATGACAAGATGTCTATTAACCGCAGCTTCACTGACTCGAATTTGTTGCCGACCGATTACCCATTATTCAGCTTCAACGCTAAGCCGGAGTATCCCTTGGATAAGATCACACTACCAGTTCGGGCGAGCACCAGATTAGTAGATGTGGAATTTTTGATTGTCAAACTTTCGTCACCATATAATCTCATCATGGGAAAAACTTAGTTGCATACTATGCAAACTATGCAAAGCACCTTCCATCAATTACTCCACTTTCCCGAGTATGGCATTGCACAAGTTTGGGGTTCTTAGAAATCGGCACAGGCATGCTACCTTGTTGTTGCTGCAAAAACATCAAAGGAAATGGAAATGAATCCAATTGAAGTACCGCATCCGGAGAGTCTCAAGGACCTTGGAAAAATCCCTAGCAAAAAGACAACTGTAGACCTGGGTTAGATCGAAATTAATGGGAGTCCTGACAAGTTCTTCATGATTAGCACTTCCTTGGCGAAGTTGATTGATGCGAGCTTGTATCTTTCTTACTCGGCAACCTCGACGTGTTTGCGTGGACACCATACAAGATGTTAAGGGTGGATCCATTTGTGGCCCAGCACCGTTTAAACATTGATCCAAAATGTAAGCTAATCATTCAGAAAAGTTGGTAGTCAGCCACAGAGCATGCTTCGGCCGTTATTGAAGAAGTTGACCGATTACTTGAGGACGGGCCAATTCGCGAAGTAATCTATCCTACATGGTTGTCCAATACCGCGGTTGTAAAGAAAAATAATGGATCCTACTGCGTTTGTGTGGATTTCACGGACTTGAACAAACCTTGTCCTACGGATTGTTTTCCCCTCTCCAGAATCGACCAACTCATAGATGCAATGACACACCATCAACGCATGAGCTTTTTGGGCGCCCTCTGAGAGGATATCACCAAATTGCCATGCATCCAGAGGGTCAAGAAAAGACCACATTCCTCACCCCAAGATGAACCTATTACTACAAAGTCATGCCTTTCGGGCTGAAGAATGTGGGGGCAACATACCAAAGGCTGGGTACTACCATGTTCAAGGAACAGCTCGGCCGAACCATGGAAGTATATATTGGCGACATGGTGGTAAAATCAAGGAAAAGCACGCCCATCTAGCCAATTTGGCAGAGACATTCGAAATTCTATGAAAATATAATATGAAACTCAACACTTCAAAATGTGCATTTGGCATTGGATCCGAAAAATTTCTCAGCAACATTGTCAACCACTGCGGAATAGAGGCCAACCCGAGGCAGATCACAGCAATTCTTGAGCTTGGCTCTCCTCGGTTGGTCAAAGAAGTTTAGAAACTAATGGGAATAGCCGCTACACTCAACAGGTTTATCAGTCGATCCACAGATCGCTGCCAATAATTATTTCACACGCTTCGACAGGGCAGAGCTTTTGAATGGACCCCTGAGTGCCAGGCCGCTCTGGACGGCTTGAAAACTTACCTTCGATCAGTACCACTCTTGGCAACCCCCTCGGCACGCGATCCGCTCATTTTGTATCTAGCGGTATCCGACCGAGCGGTCAGCGCCGTACTTTTAAAGGAAGAAGTTAGGGAGCAATGACCAGTTTACTATGTAAGCAAGGCAATGTTTGACGCCGAAACACGTTATTTACCACTGGAAAAACTCATCCTTGCTTTCGTGATAGCTGTAAGAAAACTGATGCATTACTTTCAAGGGCATACTATAGGGGTACTAATGGACTATCCTATCCGGTTAACGCTCTGTAACGCGGAAGCATTAGGGCGAGTTTTGAAATGGGCTTTGATACTCGGCCAGTATGATATCCAGTTTTTGCCTAGGACTACCATCAAAGGATAAATACTCACAGACTTTGTAGTCAAATTCACGGGATATCATGCTGACTTCAAGTCTGATCAAGTACAACCTAAACCCAATTGGCGAATATATGTTGGAGACATTTGGCAGATGTACTGTGACGGGTTATCCAACCAATGTGGCAGTGGGGCAAGCGTAGTAATCATGACTCCCAAAAGGGCAATAATCGAGCAAGCGGTCACACTAGGCTTTGATGTATCAAATAATGAGGCCGAATATGAAGCATTACTAACCGGCCTTCGCAATGCAATGCACCTTGGTGCTTAACGATTACTTGTTTTCTGTGACTCGAAACTAGTCATCAACCAGTTGAAAAGGGAGTATGCAGCTAAAAATGACCGTATGGCAGCCTACATGGAAACGGCGAATTCTTTGCTCACGAAATTCGGCCACCACAAATTGAATCAAATAATCTGGGATCAGAACACGCATGCGGATGCCCTTGCTTGCCTAGCCTCCGCCATTAACTCAGAAGTCAAACAAACAATCGAAATAGGATTCATTTCAGAGCCGAGCATCACTTCTTCTGAACCAGTTCAAATTAATATTGTTGAACCAAGACCAAGTTAAATGGACCCTATGACTGCATTCCTTTCCTCAGAACAACTCCCAAAGGATAAGAAAGAAGCTCATAAACTGCGAAATAAAGCCTTGCGTTATTATTTGGATCCGCAAGGAAAGCTTTACAAAAAATCTCTTTCTCAGCCATACTTGGAATGTGTTCACCCAGAGAAAATTGAGGAACTATTGGTTGAAATTCATGAAGGTAGCTGTGGTGCTCATTCGAAGGGCGTTCATTGGCCCACCTAGCCATAACACAAGGATATTATTAGGCGACCATGTGAAGCAGATGCGAGAATTATGTCAAGAAGTGCGAACAATGCGGAAGTTTTCCCTTTAACTCATCATGCGCGATGAGTTAAACTCTATCACTAGTCCTTAGTCGTTTGCTTAATTGAGACTTGATATCGTCGGACCATTACCGCAAGCTCCAGGGAATAAGCGATTCTTGATTATCACAGCAGATTACTTTACAAAATGGGTCGAAGTAGAGACATTAACACATATTCGAGATGTCGATGTTAGGCGTTTTGTATGGAGAAACATCATAACATGATTTGGCATACCATGAGCACTTGTCTTGAACAACGACACCTAATTCAATTGTGGCATCTATCGGGAATTATGCAACACGTATGGTATCTGGCCCTACTTTTCCTCACCAGCATATCCACAAAGCAAAGGGTAGGCAAAGGCCTCCAATAATGCGATCCTGGGTGGCATCAAGAAAAGGGTGGAAAAGGCTAAAGGCAGATGGGTCGAGAATTCTGTCACAACCCAACCCTATGGGTTTAGCAGAATGGCGGCGATGTCAAAGATTACCGAAGGCCTCTGATCTGATATCTGATGAAGCGAGTTGAGGGCTGGCGGAAGCCAATGATATATAACTAGTGTCCATTGGTGTGAAAATCTGCATGCTAAAAACATTTTTCATTCATCCATGCATTTATACAGTCCCAAAACGGTACAGTCTGTACAATCATTCACAACATTCAGTGCAGGGACTTAATCCCTTGAGAACCGTGACAAGATCTGATACAAAGAAGTCTATACAATGGTCCCTAGCAAGTACAAAAGCGATGAGACAGAGGGAAGTACAAAGAGCCCAAAGCCATATCATGGCAACACGGGACCTCATGAGGCAGCTGCAATTTGGTGACAAAGCTGGGATGACCCACGCTCCTAGCTCAGTCCATTGCTGCGAACCTATATATATATATAAACAGTGAGCTAAAGCCCAGTGAATAACATAAGGTGTAAAGAGGTTATGAATGGATGTCCCTACAGTAATGAAATCAAGTCATTTAAACAGTCATTCAGTCTTCTACAAGATTTGATCAAACAGGTCATATGTGGTACATCCGTTAGCCTATAAGCAGTATGGTCAAAGGACCGAGTCTTATGAACAGACAATAATGATGGCCATCAATCGGTATGGTTCCACAAGGAAACCAAGCGAGCTCTGTAATAGTCAATAACATAGGTGCTAAGGATGCCTGTCTGATTCGGAAATAGGACATACATTCATTCATAAATAATATCGATTCGATGCAGTTGATTAGCTTGATATTCAAAAGATAACCATTTTGAACATATCTTTACACATCTGTTACTCACAAAGGATTGGGCTATCGAGTTAGAGCGCGTCCCCGTGAGCCAACCCTAAACAATAAGCAAATAGAACACACACTAAGTTCACAGTTGGGGAAGTACAGTAATCAACTTCTTAATATGCCTCGGTGTGTTCTGTATCTATAACCTCATTAAGATGTCTTAAACTAGGCCTAAGAATGCCTAGGATGGGATGAGGATGCGAAAATGCACTTAGAAAACAATTTGAAATTTTCGATTGAGCAGGGCCTCGCTTCGGCCGAGTTTCCCTTCAGCGGACAAGCACCTAAAGGCCCACGCTCGGCGTACATTCCGCCGCCGGTGATGCATGCAAGATCTTTGGATGCGATTTTCCGCTCGGCGTTAAAAGCCCTTCGGCGGTGTAAAACAATGCAAAGAAAATACTGGGAGCACGAATTCCCCGCTCGAGCGGCACTTCCCCCGCTCGAGCGGACGGCCAAATTCTGGAAAATCCAGATTCAACCTCTGAGTTTCAAACCAAGTTTTGATGCTCCAAATTCGATCCTCTTGGGCCCATTTTCTGGAAAACTCCTTCAAACACATAGAATAACAAGTTTTAAAGCTTAATTTAAGAAATCAAGGCCCAAGGGTGTTTAACTCAAACTCAATTTCAAACCACTTTCAAGAACAATGCTCTAACATGACATGCATGCATTCAAAACAATTTTAAGCTTCCAATCATGCTCAAATGAGCTCAATTCTTTGAAAAGCAAGTTGCAAACATGGATTTTAGCTCAAACATGAACATGCATGTACAATCTACCATGAAACCAACTCCAAACTCACTAAATTCAACATGCATGCAACAACTAGGCTTCAATTCAACATATATGGACAATTTCATGGTCTAGCTCTACAATGATGCATGAATCATGCAAGAGTGAAGTTCTAAGACAACATTAAGAAGGCAAGATCCTTACCTAAGTCTCAATTACAAGTCTAGGAGCTCAATCTAGCAATCTAGGCCTCAAATCTTCAAGTTCTCCTAGCAATTTCAACAAAGATGATTCTCTCTCTCTCTAACCTCTTCTATGGTCGGTTGGAAAGCAGGAAAGGGCTGATCAAATGGTATGTTAAGTGTAACAAGGCTCTTGGAAATCAATAAACAAAGGGGCCACTAAGGTGGCAATTCGGTAATTAAATCAAACTCTTTAATTGACTAAATTTAATCTAATTTAATCATTCCTAATCAATTTTCAGATAAATATACCATAAAATCAGAAATATTCTACTGATTCTAAGACTTCAAACGATTCCTAATTCGGCCGCCGATAAGGCCTTCAATTAAGAGTTTAAACATACAATTTCAAACAGATAGTCATTCAAGCCAACAGATACAATATGCAATATAACAGGCAAACTCATTCAATTTCAGTCTCGATTTCAATCAGTTCATTCAGTACTTAGGTTAATCCCATTATCAGTCATTATCAGTGCAGTTTATCAGTGATCAGTAGCTAATTCAGTGGTTTAACGGTAATCAGTACGAGGGTTGTTACAAATTCCCTAGTGTGTTGTGGGCTTATTGCACTACTCCAGGGCAATTCACTAGGGAAACGACGTTCGCTTTGTGCTTTGGAACCCAGGCAGTTATTCCCCTGGAGATCGGCCTACCCACGCTAGAATCCAAGGTTTTTGACATGGGCCGTAATGACATGATGTTGGCTTTAGACTTGACTTTGATTGAAGAACACCGAGATCGTGCCCTTGCGTGCATGGCGCGGTATCAGCAACAACTTGCTAAATCATACAACCAGCGTGTATAGTTGCGTTGTTATATGCCTGGAGAATCGGTCCTCAAGAAAGTGCTTCCTACTACTAAGAATCTGGCAGATAGAAAATTAGGCCCCAACTGGGACAGCCCTTATCAGAATGATTCAATCGTCGGAACAAGGGCGTATCGGCTTAAAGACATGGCTGGGAGAAGTTTGCCACGCCCCTGGAATTCCACACATTTGCGCAAACTTTATCACTAAGCCAACTTGCGCTGCGTGCTAGTTTGTTTCGAATTTTTGCTAATATGTTATTTATACATCTTTCAATTCCCTAATGCAATGCCCTTTCTTATTGCAATCTTGTTAATGATGGTTTAATAATAAATAAAGCCTCTGAATTCATAGTGCCCTTCGTGTATCGCGATTGGCCAACACAAAAAGACTCCGAATTCGGAGCCCCATTCATGGATATCACATTTGGGCCGAATAAAACCTCCGAATTCAGAGCGCCCTTTGTGTCATGATTGGCCAACACAAAAAGACTCTAAATTCAGAACCCCATTCGTGGATATCACGTTTGAGCTGAATAAAGCCTCCGAATTCGAAGCCTCCTTCGTGTCACGATTGGCCAACACAAAAAGACTCCAAATTTAGAGCCCCATTCGTGGATATCACGTTTGGGTCGAATAAAGCCTCTGAATTCAGAGCGTCCTTCGTGTGTCATGATTGGCCAACACAAAAAGACTCCGAATACGCAACCCCATTCATGAATATCATGTTTGGGCCAAATAAAGCCTCTGAATTTGGAGCGCCCTTCATGTCACGATTAGCTAACACAAAAAGGCTCTGAATTCGGATCGCTCTTCATGTGGCGATTAGCTAACACAAAAAAACTCCGAATTCGGAGCCCCATTTGTGGATATCACATTTGGGCCGAATAAAGCCTCCGAATTTGGAGCGCCCTTCGTGTGTCACAATTGGCTAACACAAAAGGACTCCGAATTCAGAGCCCCATTCGTGGATATCACGTTTGGACCGAATAAAGCCTCCGAATTCGGAGTGCCCTTCATGTCATGATTGGCCAACACAAAAAGACTCTGAACTCAGAGCCGCATTCATGGATATCACGTTTGGGCCGAATAAAGCCTCCGAATTTGGTGTGCCCTTTGTGTCATGATTGGCCAACACAAAAAGACTCCGAATTCGGAGTGCCCTTCGTGTCACGATTGGCCAACACAAAAAGACTCCGAATTCGGAGCCCCATTCGTGGATATCATGTTTGGGCCAAATTCGAGGAACATTTCGTGCAAAACCACGAACAGCCGAG
The DNA here is from genome assembly GCA_025200525.1 of Camellia lanceoleosa. NCBI lineage: Eukaryota > Viridiplantae > Streptophyta > Magnoliopsida > Ericales > Theaceae > Camellia > Camellia lanceoleosa. The sequence goes on along the minus strand of JANUSC010000048.1, from coordinate 1,088,942 downwards.
TAATCCTCTGAATACGGAAGGACCTTTATATTTAGTAATAGAATGGCATCGACCAACATACGATCGTCGCAAGAAGATACGAACATTAAAAGAAAACGATACAACAAATATTTATTTCATTGAAGAAGTACAAATACATTGAAAGTACAATAACGTGTATTGATGTCTAAGTCTTCCTTGGCTCGGCATCCTCTTCATCGTCGATTTTCTCAGCATCGTAAACTTCGAAGGGAAACATGTAATTCTAATGTAGAGGTGATGCCGAATTGATACCCGCGGCCTGCAGAGCCTTAATCCACCCATGCTTAAATCCACAATTTTTGCACCGACAGACATCTTCGGCCAACTTTTCCTTCGTCTTTTCAATACTAATTTTTCGGCCGTAAAAAAGCCTTGTTTGTAGGCCTTCATTCTTAATGCTTCTCTAACGAACATGCTCGCCATATCTTGGTCAGCAATTGCATGATCCAGAAGGCATTGGTTTACTCTTTTTGCCACGATCGGGTTCGTTTCACTCGCTGAACGAGTTTCGGCGGCCTTAGCTTTTTTCAGCTCGTTCTTGGCTTTTTCTACCTGATGCTCCAAGCTCTAAATGCGGCCGTCTTTCTGCTCTATCTCTCTTCGCTCGGCACAAAGGCATATGCCAATTTCATAAGAGGTGTATTGCCCCTTTACCGCTCCATGGACGCCCTCTTGAAAAATTTCGTAATTAGGCTGACCGACCATTGATTGCTGAACTTTGGGCGAAAAAATTTGTCAAGCAAACTCGACTGCCACATTTGGGTCATGGATAATCGAATTCGCTTTAGTCATTGGTTTATTCCCAACGAAAACCAAAAAACTCAACGAACGTGGTGGCCTGTTGGTTTTGTTCTGCGAATGGAGGGAGCTCCCCCATTGTTGCCTCTCCTTCCTGGGTGATTTCTCTCCCCCACCCCCTCTTGGAGACCTACTTCGACAACGGGGAGAGCAATGCCTCTCATGCTCCTCCAACGTCCTGTTACCCCCGTTCGCGCAGATTCGCCACCTCCTTGATTCATTTCCAAATCCAGTTCAGCTAGTGTCCTGCCCTCCCCTCTGCTATTAAATAATATTCTTCTTGACATATAAATTTTCTCAGTTTAACACAATGCTCTTTTCCCTCTATTGAATTTGAGCAGCATATATTTATCAACAGCATGGAGCCCAGGCACGCCTAGCCCCCACCCCGCTTATTTATTGCAGGTGTAGTGTTCCCAAAGCAATCCTTTCAAGCATTTAGCCGAATAATTACTGTGCCCCACCCAATTCATGAACTACGCATATTCGGCAGTTATGTTCATTGATTAGTTGAGAAATGGCGGTTACTAATCTATTGACCCATGAACTACGATATTAACGGTTATGTTCATTGCTTAGCTGGGGTAAGAGCAGATTTGGGCAAATTTATTAATCTATTCGGCCCACTTTCAAGCATTTAGCCGAATAATTACTGTGCCCCACCCAATCCATGAACTACACATATTCGGCGGTTATGTTTATTGATTAGCTAGAGCAAGGGCAGATTTATCAATCTATTTGGCCTACTTTCAAGCATTTAGCTGAATAATTACTGTGCACCACCCAATCCATCAACTACGCATATTCAGCGGTTATGTTAATTGATTAGCTGGGGCAAGGACAGATTTACTAATCTATTCGGCCTATGAACTACGCATATTCGGCAGTTATGTTCATTGCTTAGCTGGGGCAATGGTAGATTTACTAATTTATTCAGCCCATGAACTACGCATATTCGGCGGTTATGTTCATTATTTAGCTGGGGCAAGGGCAAATTTATTAATCTATTTAACCTACTTTCAAGCTTTTAGCTGAATAATTACTGTGCCCCACCCAATCCATGAACTACGCATATTCGGCGGTTATGTTCATTGATAAGCTGGGGCAAGAGCAGATTTACTAATCTATTCGGCCCATGAACAACGTATATTCGATGGTTATGTTCATTGCTTAGCTAGGGCAAGGGCAGATTTACTAATCTATTCGGCCCATGAACTACGCATATTCGGCAGTTATGTTCATTGCTTAGCTAGGGTAAGGGCAGATTTATTAATCTATTCGGCTTACTTTCAAGCATTTAGCCGAATAATTACTGTGTCCCACCCAATCCATGAACTACGCATATTCAGCGGTTATGTTCATTGATTAGCTGAGGCAAGGATAGATTTACTAATCTATTCGGCCCATGAACTACACATATTCGGTGGTTATGTTCATTGCTTAGTTGGGGCAAGGGCAGATTTACTAATCTATTCGATCCATGAACTACGCATATTTGGCAGTTATGTTCATTACTTAGCCGAGGCAAGTGTAGATTTATTAATCTATTCGATCTACTTTCAAGCATTTAGCCGAATAATTACTGTGCCCCACCTAATCCATGAACTATGCACATTCGGCAGTTATGTTCAAAGCATTTTTTATATTCACCCATTATGTTAAAGTTGCAAACCGTATATAGCATAGGCAAATACATGATTATTCGGCATATAATGTTATAGTCATATACTTATTTCGGCAAATTATGTTATGGCCAAAGGTTGTAAGGATAAATTTAGTACAGTTATCCATCAATCTAAATCAACAAATTCAAAATAAAGACAAAAAGGGGGATTTTCATTAATAAACTGAATACAAAAGACGAGCAGTCACTTTACACATAAAAATTGCCCTACAAAAAACTTAGAAACAAAATGAACAAAAACCTACAAACACTACATACAAAAAATGCCTAACATAAAGCAAAGGTTTTAAACAAATTCTATTAGGCATTTTGTTTAAAGCCAATAAAATAGAATTTGTTTAAAGCCTTTGCATTTGTTTAAATTCTATTAGGCTCAACATCTAGCTGCTCGTATGGAATCGGTTGCCCCAGTGTCACGTTGGCTGCCGCCAAGGCTTTAAGCCAGCCATGTTTAAAGCCCCTGTTTTCAAACTTGGGCACCTCCTCCACATACTTTTCCATAGCGACATTCTCTCCAGCCTCGAACGCCTTGGAAACCTCAGATTCAGCGATTTCTTTTGCCCTCTTCAACTCCTTCAAGTCGGCTTCCAGCTTCGCGATCGCCTCTTTGGCCAATTTGAGCGCATCATCGCTCACATTTGCCCTCTCCTCGGCGACGACTCTGAGGAGGTCGGCGCTTTTAGCTTTCTCTTTCCTAACGTTGGCCCTAGCTCGCTCCTTTTCTGCCTTTCTAACCTTGGAGTTGGCTCTCAGGGATGCCACTGCCAATTTCGCCAGAGCCTTCTTGGCTTTCCCTTTTTTGTTTTCAACTTCAACTTTGAGTAAGCCGATTTGTTTAACGGCGTCATAATGACGATGGCCGATTTTTGTGATTCTGCCCATCACCTGAAACACAAACAAGGGAAAGTTAATCAGCATATAAAGGTATAAACTATAAAATTTTCCAATTACGTATCAATATCACCGACTGAGCAGCCAATGCTATTGAAATCACGTCCGGTTCCGCATGGAACGTAGCCTTGTCTGTCGGCAAGGAGATTGATGAGGCCACACTTAGAGCCACAACGGGGTCCTTCAGAGCTGACGCATCGGCAGAAACCAACGTGTTCTTGATCTTTTGGGATGGATAATAAACGGCACCGCCCAGTCCTGGGACTCTTCTATGCAAGGCTGTTTATCGATTAAATCTCCAAAAGAGTCGGCCTCAACTTCGGCGGGGCGTTTCTCCCCCCCTTTTGTTCGGTAACATGGTCGTCTAATTGATCAATGATCGAGTCGGCAGGATGTTGTATAATGACCGAATCGGCCACAACAGTCTCTCGCTTAACTTCTTCAACAGGAGCAGGCGGTGGAGGTTCAGATCTCGCGATTTCGGTCCTCCTTCGGGCTGCTATCTTCTCAACGTTCTTCCTTCTCGCCATTTGTGCGAACAATTCACCATCTATATTTTCGGGGTCTATGCCGGGTAGATCCCCTAGATCAGTGAAAATGTCATCTTCTAGAGATGAATCAATTCGGCCGGAGGTGGACGAGAGGTCAATACCGAATTCTTCAAAAGCCAAATTAAGAGTTGCGTCGACTTCCTCGTCCAAATGACCCTCAGATCCGTCCGAGCTGGACTGACTTGGTTGTACGTTGACTTGATGGCTGACTTCACCGCCTTGATCCGAATCTGAACCCTCAAGGCCAATTACCCTAAGGCTCTTATAGTTTGGGAAGATAAGAGCCATAAGATGCTCTTCCCCTCTTGGAATTGAGATATGATCTGCAGCTGAGAAAGTTGAATATGTTGGATCGTATCGCAGCAGCACATGGGCAGCTCACTCTTGCTTCTGAAGATTCGGACAGCCAAAGAATTTGAGCGCCTTTTTGACTTGCTCAAGCACGGCGTCGTCGGCCGAAGTGAGTGTCTTCTTCAGATCGTTGCCTGTATAGATGAAACGATAAATACACGAAATAGAAGCCGAATAAGCATATAAAAAATGCGTGAAGAAATGGGACTATACGGCCACCTGGTTTGCCTTTTTGTCTAGGCACGGGATCCAGGTGATATTCGCCTTCGCCGAATTCCCAATTACCTCAGACAACGACCATGATGTCATCGACACACTTACTAGAGCTGGCAAGCATAGTCACCAGATGGTGATCAATGTCCTTGGCCCTAAGAAAGTAGCGTCCTTGCTGACTAAAGGACTTCGTCAAGACATAACAATGCCGAATAGCAAGAATGCCTAGATTAATCCTAAGACGACGATTTGATTCTACTATACCCATTATGATTCGGTAAAAATTTACATTTGGCTGAGAAGGGATCAGACCCCAGTAACAAAGAACGGCCCTCCGAAGTGGATGAAGAGGGAAACAGACTCCGCCCTCAGTGATTGACAAAAGAGGAAAGATGATCGTACTTGTATCAGCCTTTTCCATATCAACTACGCTGTCTGCCACGAGTGACAGATGGACGTCATCCAGAATCGAGAAATGACGTCGAAAGGTGGAGATATGGTCCGCAAAAAGGAGGTCTTTAAGGTGTTTTGCCATTTAAACCAGAATAGAAAACACGCTAACTAAAAAAAAATGAACGAACAAGAAAAATGGGAGCTGGAAAGAGGATGAAATACAAGGAAGAGAGGAACTTACAGTTAGAGAGAGGAAGACAATAGGTAGTAGGCAGCAGTCGCAGAGGTCTTGGAAGAGAATCGTGAGCGAGCCAAAAAACTTTGCACTCAAAAACATTCAAAAAGATAGCACGGCTGTGTATCGCATTGAATGAGCAACATATACGAAGAGGAATGAAGTTGTAATCATTTCTAAAACCGTGTTCATTCTGACGCTTCGGTGTTGGAAGTAGTGCGAGTGCTGTATATTTTGACTCTCCACATGCAAAACTGAACATGCCGACTAAATAGTGGTAGACGGATGTTTAGGGGGCAATTGTGGGGGCCGAATAATTTCAATTAGAAAGAGGCCAACTTTTATCGACATTCGGCTAAAGTAATTTGGCCTTGGCCGAGGACAAAGCCGCATAAAGAGCCAAGCAGGGCTCAACATTCAATTGGAAGGCTGAATAGGAAACCACGTAGGAGATCGAGAGTGGGCTTGACCCACAAACCTAGAGGTAATATAAAAAGAGAGGAATGCCAACTAAAGCAGGTATGTGAGAATAGACAAAATAACTTGAGATAAAAGTAAACTTGAGAGAATATTAACTTGTCCGTCGAAGTGCTAATTCCGACAACCCCGATCGTATTGTTCATCCATTTTTCAAGTAGCAATCAGAGGATCAAAGACGTCTGGCTGGATCTTGTAGTATTTCCAAACCACTTCTTCACAAAATTAATTCTAGAAAAATGATGTAACACCCTGGAATTTATCAATATTTTCCAATGTTAATTCAAAAATAATTTGATATATATATATATAATAAATTAAACCACTAAATGAATATATAATTCTAAAAGTTAACTCTTCCCCATTGAACCACTCAAATGATTACATCATTGTTTAATTACATTTTTCAAATAAGGACAACAGTTCAAAGGATAAGAGATAATGCAAAACAAAAATGCCCTAAGGCAACATTTTCTCAAGGAGTGTCCTTGAATACATGGAAGGTAGAATTTAATTTCCAATACAAGAATAGCCCAAGACTTCAACACGTAGCATATAAGAGAGCCTTCGTGCTCCTATCCAAAAGTCCTTCCCAAACCAATTCACTTTGGCGGCACATCAACTTCATTTCCTGAAATTTTGTTAGTTTTTGGGTGAGTTATTGCCCAGTAGGAAATACATTTAACAAATTATATAATTACTTAAAATGCATATGATCATGCCATGCAAGTGATGAGAAAAATCTAAGTCTTTTCTTTTGCAAAACCATGTTGCAAATTTTGAAATGCCAACAATAAATCTCGATCAAATCCTGGGGTGTAAATGAGTTATGCCATCACAAGTAAGAGCCTCAACTTCGCACGTACATATATATAATTATAGAAAGTAGTCCCACATTTGCTGACTCTAAAAATTGCGGGGCGATGGGCACCCAAGACTTTTCCCTTACAAATTTGCCGACTCCTAAAACGATGAGCTTGTGGACCCAAAATCATGTTTTCCACATTTGCCGACTCCTGAAACAGTAGGCTTGTGGATACCCAAAATCATGTTTTTCACATTTGCCGACTTTTGAACCAGCGGGCTCATGGACACCCTAAAACTTTTCTCACATTCGTCCAGCGATATGCTCAAGACAAGGCAATTGGGCACCTTGACTCCCTATGCGGGTACCAATATACAACGCATGACTCAAATCCAAAACTCAACTCACTACTCAGACTTATATAATATTTACCCCTTCCAACACTTTCCAAACATTAATAATCAAGAAATCACAAGGTAAAATTATCAATGTATATGATGCATGAATTTTCAAATCTTAATTTCTCTAAGGTGGTTTCAATTCTTAACAACCATAATATAAATATCAACAATAAAAGAGATTTCTCCAACTCAACATCTTCATCATCTCAAAGATTTGGTTCAATAAGTTATCAAGAGTTTATATCTCAACACCAAAGTCAATTCAACATATCCAATTTCAAAATTCAAGAATCAATTGAACAAAATTCCCATTATCAAATCAATTTGAAAACTAAGATTTTAAGAAAATTGGGATTGTTCCCTCTTACATCATTTATAGGTCAATTCCATCATCAACAACAATCATCAAAATTTATGCATAAACTTTTCAAAAATATCATGAGATATAACCCCTTTCTGATTAAGCTCATTATATAACAACAAATTTCATACATCTTGATATCTATATATATACCAAAATTCCACATATGTGTCCCAAATCAAAGATATAATAAGTTAAAAGTACCCCTATCTCGACAAAAAATGAAGACCGAACTCTAAACGTCAAGAAAATGAGAAACAATTGGTAAAACTTTAGGATCTAGCTTGTTCCTCAACCCTCTTTGAAGATTTAAGGTGGATCATGGGTAAAACTTAGGGAAATGAAGTGTTTTCAAGGTTAGGGTTCGGAAATGGGTGATAGAGAGAGAAAATATATGAAAAAAGTAAGAGAAAAAGTATTTAGATTGACTTTTAAAACTGTTGTCCCGAACAGACCACTCGAGCGAAGTGCACAAAATCAAAGTGATCGCTCTTGCCAACAATCCACCGCTCAAGCGGTAAACGCAAAGTCTCAGAAATTATACAGAGTTACAGCAAAAATACTAGGAGCCTCATTTCTATGCTCGAGCGACCACTTCACCGCTCGAGCGGTCTCGCCTACAAACAGGTAAGATATTGGAAGCTTCACATTACCACTCAAGCGACTGATTAACCGCTCAAGCAGACGTAGAGAGAAATTTAGTAAATATCAACTGAAGATTGAAAAAAAAAAAAAAAAAAAATAGAAATTCCAAAATTCAAAAATAAAATAAGAAAAACCTGAAGAAAAAAAAATCTAATATAACTCTAATAATAAACGAATGGAAGAGGGTAGTACTTCAAAAATTGAATAAGAGTGAAATGTCACCTATAATTTTTTTAAATTTGTAATAAAAAAAAAAAATAAACCCTCAAAAATAAGAACTGATGTCTAATAAGTTAAAAATTAGATAAAAGTTAAATGGCAACTATAATTTTTTTAAATTCAAATTTTGTGTAGTTAAAAAAATAAATATTTATGATGTCTTATTATACAAATTTTAACTCTATTTTGTGTCTACTACTAATAATTTTTAACAAATTTTGTATCCTCAAGCTACCTAATTTAAAAGAAGAAAAAAAAAACAAAACAAAAACAAAGGATCACCTTTTTATTTCTTAATTTTGTTTTGTGTCAATAACCTATAAATTTTCACAATTTTTGTATTCTGAAACTACTAAATAAAACAAATAGCATTACTTTTCTTTTGAAAATCTTAGTTAGTTTCATTTTTATTTTGTTTTGTGTCAATAATCTATAAATTTTAGGAACTTTTATATTCTAAAGCTACTAAATAAATAAATAAAAAAAAACATCACTTTTCTTTTTAAAATCTTAGTTGATCTTGTTTTTACTTTGTGTTAAAAGTCGGTAAAGTGGGCTTTGTAGTGCTATGCACGAGTATAAATAAATAATCAAAAATTAGTTTCAAAATTAATGAATAATATAAAAGTTATCTAAAATATGTAGTAAAAATGATTCATAATCAATTAAATTGTATTTATTTTTATCAGAGTTGAACATAAATGACTTGTATATTTACGTCAACGTGACCTTCACCTAATCATTAAATATTATCTTCGTCTATGCCCAACTTATGAATCATTTGATCTATTTATTTATTAAATTGGTAAATAAATATCAATAAGTATTTTTTATTTTTTTAAATAAGAAATATGAACATATTTTATGCATATCTATTAAAAAAAATTTACTTAGATAAAAAATTATATATTTATATAACACTATCAAATAAATAGTTATATATATTTATATATTAAAAAATTATCTAAGATAGAGCCACCTTAAATTATATGTTATTTTAGCTTTAATCTTAGTAAAAATATTTGATAATAATAAATTTTAAAATTATGTATAAATTATATCATAATTTATCTATTCATGACCGGTATAAGCTAGTTTGGGGGTTCTAATATCAGATTAAACATTTAATAGTCCAATTTTGGGTCCCGTTTTAATGACCCAAACCGTTCACATTTTAAAGTTTGTCGAGTATATCATCCTTGCAAAAAATCAAGTCGATTAGATAACGGAAATCACGTGTTTGGATCCATTTTGTCTGAACCTTTTATTTTCTCACCGTCCATTTTTTTTTTTCATACAAAATTGATACAAACACATGGTTACCGTTGTTTGATCAACTTAATTTTTTACAAAGATGATGTATTTGACGCATCATAAAATATGAATGACTCAGATTATCAAAATGGGTCCAAAAGGGAGCCCACAAGGCCCAACAACACCTCTCCATTTCGATGGAGGACTGGAAAGAAGCACCAGTCATGTAAAAAATTAATAATGTTTAAATTTAAGTTTAAGTTAAAGAATTAATTATTTTTCATATGTATATGTATGTATCAAAATCATGCATAAATGCAATCTTAAGGAAGCAATTTTAAAAATAAATTTGGTATGCTAAACATAAATTAAGAAAGTAATTTTAAATGGTAATTATGGTGGCATAATTTAAAGGTTTAATATAAAACTCCATGAATTTAATAATGAACTAATTAAAATGCAACATATAATGATACTTACTGGTTTCATTATTACAAAAAAAAATTAAAAAAATGAGTTGAGAATTTGAACCTTAAATACACTCTATTAACGTTTATTGTATATGAAAATAATGAGATTTGATATATACGTTGAGTTGTAGTAGCCATGATGAAAGGAAAAAAAAAATTTTGTTACGAAATTTTTATTATATAAGTTAGTTTACACTTTATGGTGAAGAATTTAAAATATTTAAAATATTTTATGACGAAATATTTTTGAGTGTATGATTTATTAATTTTTTTTAATTAGAAAACTTTTTGTTTTAGTGTGTGATTTATTAATTATTTTTTCTTAATTGAAAAACTCGTTGTTTAATGGTAAGAAATGAATGTTTTTAAAAATAAAAAATGGATTCTTTATTATTTTAAAAAAAAATTAATGTGTAATTTATGAATTATTTTTTAAATTAAAAAATTTAAATTGAACATTTTTTTTTTTTACAAGAAAAAACCTCCTACTCGCTCACAGGTCAAAGGTATCGGCCCTTGCATAGATCACTAAGGTGTCCTGTTATCTGTTCTGAGTTAGAAAATTATAACTTGAGAACTTGTCCCGACCTCCCAAGACAAACTCCGCTTAAGTTAGGACTCGCACAGCAAAAAAGTATTAAACTCATACTAAGTGCGATGAAATTACATAAGGATAATCTCCTAATCAACTGTGTTACATCCAGAAAATTGGTCGAGAGAGATTTTGAACTTAAAATCTGAGAGCTTAATTTTCAAGCCTTTGCCAAATTACCAACCACCTTGAATTTAAATTGAACATTTAAACCTCTTTTACCTCTTCTTACGAAAAATCCTCTTTTACTTTTATATATAGACAGATTAAGGATTTGCTGGAAGCCGTTACTGACACTATTGAGAATAGACCAAGTCAAATGCAAGCAAACAAAATAGAGTCGTTGTCTAACCAAATGGTCCCCTTCCATTACTATTGAGAATAGACCAAGTCAAATGCAAGTGTACAAAATAGAGTCGTTGTCTAACCAAATGGTCCCCCCTTTTTTCGTAGAAACGGTGAAATTTTCTGCTTCATTTTGATTTCTTTGTATATGGATGGAACAAAATCGAATTTTTGTTATTTCGGTAAGTCCAAATTAGAAGAAACTTGTATGTATGTTATATTAGAAATATATAACAAAGTCAATTAGGTCTAATCTAATTAACTATCGAAACTCTTTTAAGGATTTAGTCCCAAAATGATAATTGTGAATTCAATTCTTCTTAAAGTTGTGTTTAGTTGAAGAGTTTAATAAGAAAAGTGAAAAGAAAAAGAAAAATAAAAAGAAAATAAGTATAAATTACTAGGATTCGAATTCCAAAGTATGTTAGGTTGAATTGAGAAATAGAGAAAGAAAAAAGCCTAACACTTAGTTTGGTTTATGACTTTGAAGAGAGATTTAGAAAGAGAAATGAAAAAAATATATGAAATATGAATAAAATATACCTACATTTTACCTAATTTCACACACATTTTGCCTTTCTCTTTTCAAATTTTGTCTTAAATCCATAAACCAACACAGCTCAAGGGACAGTTGAATTAGGATGTAAGAAAAAAATCACTACAAATAATTTTAAAATAAACTATCAATAGGTCATAATAATTAGACTTAATTCCTATATCAAGTTCTATTGAAAATAAATATTAGTAAAATTGTCGCTAAAAATAATTTTTTATGACTTTTTGGCATATGTCGCTAAAAATTGACAATTAGGTACTTTTTTTGTTATAATTTTTATAAATTGTCGTTAAAACTTATAATTAGTGACTTTTTCTATAACAAAATTTTCAAACTGTTCCTAAAAGTTAAAACTTAGTGACTTTTTTTGTAACGATTTTTTTAAACTGTCACTAAAATTTATAATTAGTGACATTTTTTGTGACAACTTTTAAATTGTCACTAAAAATTAATAATTCGTGATATTTTTTTTAATAGTATTTGATAAAAAAATATTATTAACTCTCAGAGGTTCGATTGAAGAATAAAACGTAATTCTCCCATCATTTTATTCAAATTTGAGTTTTGGAATTGGCCGACAAATTATTTGTTGTTTCTTCCGCTCGCACTTTCTCTCTCTTGTTCACTTCTTTCCAATGCCGGCCTGCCCTTAGCCTTCAATGAAGGCTTCATGTTCTTATAAACTTGAGGCTTAATTGTATAAAGACCAAACTTTTTCTATGGTTACATTTAAAAAAAAAAATTTAATTTTCAAATGAGATTAAAACTTTATAAATTATACGTGAATAAAGAGAAAAAATATATATAATGAGAAAAAAATATAATAAAAACATCCCACATGAAACAAATTTAGCACAAGTCATTATGACAATTTTATTGTAGAAGAATCTCACAGCATAGGACAAATTGCTAAGCGTCGTCGTGTTCGTTGTCGGTATGGTTGATTTTTTGCTGGGATCACTACAGGAAAATATACCTACGGCGACCATTTTTGGTGACTAAAACAAATTTAGTCGCCAAACGTTACGGATTTGGCTACCAAAAATAAATTTAGTCGGCAAAAGTCAAATTTTTAGCTACTAATTATTTTTAGTCGGAGAATATTGATTATTGGCGACTAAAAAAAATTTAGTAGCTAAAAATATCACAATTGGCGACTAAAATAAATTTAGTCGGCAAAAATGCCAGAAATTGGCGACAAAAGTTTTTTTTTGTCGCCGTAGGTATGCATTTGGCTACTAAAGCCTTTAGTCGGCAAATGTTTTAATAAAAAAAATAATTTTTGTCTTTAGCGACTAAACATTTAGTCGCCAAAAGTTGATTTTCTTTTATTTTATTTAATTTTTTACGCAATTAAATAAATCTATTTTTTTAAATTAAATAAATAAAATATCAATAAAAATATATGTTATTTTTTAATTAAAATTTTAAATAAATTTATTTTAAACAATATTAATAATTAAATAATGAAATTAAATAAAACATCTATTAAAATTTAAATAATGAAATTAAATAAAATAAAACATCAATAAAATTTAAATATTTTGTGGCAGAATTTAAATAATGAAATTAAATAAAATAAAACATCAAAAAAATTTAAAACACGTTTTTTTTTAATTTTCTTTCTTTCTTTTCTTTCTTATTATATATATATATATATATATTCTTATATATAAAATATAAGAATATAAAATTAAAAGCTCAATTTGTGATTATATTTTTCAGTAAAAAAAAATATTAGGATAAATATTTAAGATAATTTAATATTTTAAATTTATAATTTTATTACTTATATTTTTATTTAAATATCATTTTAATATATTTGTTACTTTTATTTAAATTTTTTTTAAATATTGAATTTTTTTTGTTACTTTTAATATATTTTTTTAATATATTTTTTACTGACTAAATTTTAGTCGGCGATTATAATTACAAAATTTAAAACATTAAAGTTCAGGCTTCGGAGGGAAACTTGGGAGGGAAACAGTATTTTCATTGGCTTCAGATTTCAGATTTTAGTTTTTCTGTTTCTCACTCTCTAGGGTTGTATTTTCTTGATTTTGTATATTAAGAGAAAGAGACAGAGAGACTGGAGATGGGAGTGGCGAGCAAAGTAGGGGGCTGGGCATTCAAGGCCTTCACTCATCTATCTGTCTATCTGTTTGTCTATCTGTCTCTCTCTCTCTCTCTCTGTGTCTCTCACTCATCTATATCTTCTCTCCTTTCTCTATCTCTCTCTGTCTCTTTCGTTCATCTCTCTTGTCTCTATCTTTCTTCTCTCGCTCTCTTTCTCTTTCTTTGTCTATCTCTTACTCATATCTTGTTTCTCTCTGTCTTTGTCTCTATCTCTTTCTCTTTTCTCTTTCTACTCTGTCTTTATCTCTGTCTTCATTTCTCTTTCTCTATCTCTTTTCTCTCTCTCTCTTTCGTTCATCTCTTTTCTCTCTATCTGTCTTGCTCATATCTTTTCTTGAGCTCTCTCGCATCTCTCTTCTCTCTCTATTTCTCTCGTTCATCTCTTTTCCCTCTGTCTCTCTCTCTGTCTCTATCTCTCTCTCTGTGTCTCTCACTCATCTATATCTTCTCTCCTTTATCTATCTCTCTCTGTTTCTTTCGTTCATCTCTCTTGTCTCTATCTCTCTTCTTTCTTTATCTCTTTCTTTTTCTATGTCTTTCTCTCGATCATCTCTTTTCGCTCTCTTTCTCTCTCTTTGACTATCTCTTACTCATATCTTGTTTCTCTCTCTGTCTCTTTCTCTTTTCTACTGCTTACATCTTTATCTCTGTCTCTTTCGTTCATCTCTTTTCCCTTTGTCTCTCTCTGTCTCTTTCGTTCATCTCTTTTCCCTTTGTCTCTCTCTCTGTCTCTCTTGCTCATATCTCTTCTCTCTATCTCTCTCTCTGTCTCTCTTGTTCATCTATCATCTCTCTTTGTCTCTTTTTCTGTCTCTCACTCTCTATCTATATCTCTTTTTCATATTTGGTATAATTTTAAATTATTTCTAAATTTATACTTTCTAAATATTAATTAAAATTGAAAGAAGCTTTATAATTAAAAATTTTTAGTATTAATTTTTTCCTTCTTTTTTTTATAATTTTCTTTCTTTCTTTTCTTTCTTATTTATATATATATATATATATATAATAACAATATAAGAAAATAAGATTTTAAAATATATTATTATATTTTTCAGTAAAAAAAATATTAGGACAAATATTTAAGATAATTTAATATTTTTAATTTTTAAAATTTATAATTTTATTACTTATATTTTTATTTAAATATAATTTTAATATATTTGTTACTTTTATTCCTTATATTTGTTACATATATTTTTTCTTTCTTTCTTATTTTAGTGCCTATTTTTATATATTTTTTTTATTATTTTTACTTTTACCGACTAAATATTAGTCGCCGATTGTAATTAAAATTTTTAAACATTGTGCTTTAGACTTGAGGAAACTTGAGGAAATTGTGTAAGTTTCATTTTATGTCTCTCACTCTCGACTCTCTCTCTTTCTCATTCTCTCACGCCTCCTCCATCTCTCTCTCTCGCCTTTTGTCTCCGCGGCGTCTGCACGAGAGCATCACCGCCATCACGCCTCTGCCCTCCTCCAGCTCTCTCTCTCTTTCTGATAGCAGCTCTTTTCTTGACACTGGTGAGTGTTTTTCCCCGATTTTTAGGGTTTTAAATTTAGGGATTTTGCCTCAATCGCAAGAATGCTCTCTGTCCTTGTTGTCGATTTGCAGTAGTGAGCATGGGAAACAAGGATGGACCTCTGTTCAATTTACGGAAGCGATGTCTGTCTTGAATAAATTTCTGAAGCCAAAAAAGTTAGCTTGTAATTTATTAACTTTTCCCTTCCTTTTTCATTCACTTCCTCAGGTTCAAGGGACCGAGAAAATTTTCCCAGGCTCTGCTAGCTGCTGCAACTGCTGCAGCTTCATCTTCTTCACGGATCTCGTCATTTAGGAAAGATACACGCAATGAATCTGCTCACCAAGAGGTCGTATTTCCTGTTCCTTCTAAACTTAGTGTGATTTCTGATTGTATTTCCTGTACCTTCTCAATTAAACACGATTTATAGGGTGAACTAATGAAATTATTAATAATAATTGTCATTGTCTTAATTGTCATTGATTAAGTATTTGTTTTTAATCAGAATTGCAAGCAGGTTTGGGGATTTGCTATCTGGTTAATAAAATCTATTTGAGCCCTAATTTGATGCCTGTGAGAGTCAAGGCCTGTTCGACACTTGTATTATAGAAACATTTATGTTCGGTTTGTGATATAAAATTATGCATAGTCTGAATTAAATATAAACTACAAAAGAATTATTTTTAACTGAATTGAAAAAACACAATGGTAAGACTTAAAAGTTTCATTGAATGCACTGACTTGATTTGAATGCTATCTTTGTTGGGTGATTTGTTTGAAGACAAAGAATGTTTTCATTGAATGCACGTACCTTGATTTGACAAAGGCTAAGATTGTTTTAAACACAATGGTAAGACTTAAAAGTTTCAATTACATTTGTTTGTCATTTTTACTTGGTGTCAACAAGCTGGGTGATATAATTTTTCTTTTTATTTTCAAGGTAACTATGTTTTCGATTGTCTTGCGAAAGAAAGTTTGAGGTTGAACGGTTGAAGTAATTTATTCTGATGGGAAATCTAGTGTTTGCCCTAATTTATGACTCTACCATATGGAAGTCCCTCTATCTTACGTTACTGAAATAGTCGTTAATGATTTTAGTTGGATTGGTTGCTCAAACTTCAAGGCCACCTAGATAACGATATATTCTTGAAATTTCGATTGACCTATTTGCCTCATCTATTTCATTATTCTTTTATTACTGGCTTTATGATTAGAAATGTCCTCCAGATATCCACTTACACTTTTATTTCATGTTGCCTTTGGTACTTCAAACTTCCATATTACTTACCCATTAGGAGGTTAAATTTTTTGAGTTGTCAGTCAAGATCTGTTCCTCTCTAGGCCTTCTAACTTTTGATTGGGTCTATAACAGAATTAGCGAGGAATAGTGCAAAGGGCAATGGAAGGAAAGATGTCTCACAACTTTAGGATTTGCTTCACATGAAAATAGCAGGATGGGGAACTTAGGATTTGGGTGCAGTGCGGTGTGGGTATGAGTCCTACTGTCAGTTTCATCTAATTCTCATGTCAAGGAAACTAGGACACCTCTATATTTTATTCCATCAAATATGTAGTTTTATTATACAGTCATGTCATGTCTGTATAATATATATAAGTCATGTCTATTTTGCTAAAAAAAAATAAAAGTCATGTCTATAAGTCATAATATTGTTTGATTCTTTACATAGTAAAAATATGTAATTTAAAAATTGATTTTGCAGACATAGATGGATAGGTGGATATGAGGCTCGTCTATGGGATAATAGTTGTCGAAGAGAAGGATGGACTTCGAAAAGGAAGGCAAGGTATGGGATAGTTAGATTTTTTATTTCTAAATTTAAATCAAAACATTTTATTTTGTATTTAACATGTTTGTTTGTTTTTTGGACTGATTTCTTATATAATGATTTGGTATGGGGCTTCTTCAACGTCTCTGCAGTTTATTTGGGTGAGTTAAAAAGTGCTCCCTTTTGCTCTTCCTTTTTTATATTCCCTTAAAATTAAATCACTTGATTAATGTAACTTTTTTGCATGAGATCAAGGATTTTCCAAACCAATGATTGTGGTTTTTTTTTTTTTTTTTAATCATTTGTAATATGTTTTGGAAATATAGGAGGTTATGATAAGGAAGACAAAGCAGCCAGAGCTTATGACCTCGCAGCATTGAAGTACTGGGGCACCACTACCACTACAAATTTCCCTGTAAGTTTCTATTTCCATTTGAATTTTTGAAAATAATAAATTAATACCTAAGACATTTTTTAAATTGTGTGACCCAGAAGTTTTGTCCCACCCCTTGTGTATGCTATGAAGCTGCTTTATTCCTGGTTGCAAATTGTCTTGTCAAAGTTGAGGTAATGTGCAAAAGAGACTGATAGATGTTAGTGACAAGTGGTAGTGGATGTAAATGGAGCAAAAGGAGATTGTTGTGGAAAAGGTTGGTGAGCCTGCAAATAGATGTAATGACTTCACTGCAAGCCTTCCTACTGACGAGTGTCGATATGCTGTCTATGATTATGACTTTGTAACAGAAGAGAATTGCCAAAAGAGCAGGATTTTCTTCATTGCATGGTAATATTATCTATCTTTATTTATTAATTTATTTTCCCCAAGTTTTCTCCTCCCTGCCCTTTTTGTGGAGCCCTGATTCACTGATCATTGCTGTTCGACTTTTGCTTACCACAAAGGTCTCCTGATACATCAAGAGTGAGGAGCAAAATGATTTATGCAAGCTCTAAGGACAGATTCAAAAGGAACTAGATGGCATTCAGAGTAGCAAAGCGGATCCAACGAGATTGTCCTTGATGTTATCAAAAGCATTTGTGATAAATAATTAATTCTCTGGTCTTGCAATGGAGTCTTTCATGCTCTCTCTGCTCTACTGAAGAGAGATGTTAATAGTTGTGGGACAGTGAAACTTGGTTATTAAGATATGATACTGGTTTGTTGTTCAAGTTTTTACATTATAACATTGTCCTCATCTAGTACAAGTTCTGTTTTGTTGAGCTTATTTGATGTTTCATTTGTGTGGAACCTAAGAAAGAGTCTCATTTACAAGCTATTGTGTATCATTATCTGGGGCTAGATTACACCTTTTGGTTTATTTTTCCAACTTTGCAATGGATGTATGACGCTTTTCACAATCTTTCCAATTTTCCATGAGAGGAAGCTGTTAACTATT
This sequence comes from Camellia lanceoleosa, assembly GCA_025200525.1. Classification (NCBI taxonomy): domain Eukaryota; kingdom Viridiplantae; phylum Streptophyta; class Magnoliopsida; order Ericales; family Theaceae; genus Camellia; species Camellia lanceoleosa. The sequence continues at coordinate 1,070,840 of JANUSC010000048.1, read as the reverse complement.
GATTCTTTGTTTGGTATTTGTGAACTATTGATTCCATGAGAGGACGTTTATTTTTAATGTTTTGGATGGATGTTTTGGATGGTTGGTTATTAAGATATTTTTAACTATTCAGGTTGTATTAAACATGGATGTAGGTTGTTTAGAATTTTTTTGGGAGAAAAAAAAAAAAAAAAAAGAAAATATTTGGCCACCAAATATTTTGGTAGCCAAATACATAGTTGGAATTTTTTGGCTACTAATAATTTAGTAGCAAAAACATTTGGCGACTAAAACATTTGGTAGCAAAAAGTAATGAATAGTTGGTTAAAATTTTCATGTAGAACTTTTAGTGACTAAAAAATTAGTAGCCGAAATGTCACTATTGCCGACTAACGAAAATTTAGTAGCCAAATGCTTACTTTTAGCTACTAATATTTTGGTAGCCAAAACATAACCTTTGTCGACTAATGAAAATTTAGTAGCCAAATGCTTACTTTTGGCTACTAATATTTTGGTAGCCAAAACATAACCTTTGCCGACTAATGACAATTTAGTAGCAAAATGCTTACTTTTGGCTACTAATATTTTGGTCGCCAAAACATAACCTTTGCCGACTAACGAAAATTTAGTAGCCAAAACGTTCACTTTCAGCGACCAAAAATAATTTAGTCGCCAATACTATTGCCGACAGGGTATAGTCGACCAGTTTGGCGACAAAAAATTTTGGTCGCTAAATGGTTTCGGCGACCAAATTTTAGACTTTTGGCGACCAATATTTTGGTAGCCAAAAGTGACATTTCTTGTAGTGGATCCAATGGAGGAATATGCTTATCCTTTTAGAGAGATCGATGGAAAGACACATACATGCATGAATTGGATTTGATATTTAGGGGGTGAAAATATATGTAATTTTTCATTGAAAAAAAAAATATTACAAAATTTTAAATTTTGATTGATATCAGTACCAAAAAAATATATATATTATTATTAATTGGATATTTTTTGTCAAGATAATTGAGAACAAAAATATAATTAACAGATTTCTTATTTGCATTAACTTAATAAAATCTTAACTATTACTATGTCTCCATATAGTAAAGTTAACTATTTGAAAATATTGTAATCGTCACTTTTTATAATATATATAAAAACATTTATGATAAACTTGACATCAAAATCATAATTAATATCTTTCTTAATAAATATGATCAATTAACTTGCTATAAAATCATCTTTCATCTTATTACACAATTTAGTATTGTAAAAAATTATTATTGAAAATGTATGTTTCTATGAGTATAATGATAATCCGTTTTAATAAATAGTATTAAATTTAATTAACTTATTTTAAGAATGTCATGTTCAAGTACAAATATTTTTATTTCCAGACAATATTCTTATTTCGAGAGAATGAACAAAAATAATTAACACAAATTAAAGTGTGATTAAAATTTAAAAAAAAAAACAAAACATAAATGATAGATGAACAGAAAACAAGAATAATAACAAATAAAAGAATACAAGTGACTTTAAATAATATAGAAATATAACAAATAATATAGATAACAAATAGAATAGACTAATATTTGATAAAACTCAATTTATAAAATATTTTTAAAATTTTATAACGTAAATAATTTAGAAGGTGCGAACTATTAAAATTTTGAAGGTGTAAAGAACTCAAATTTAAAATTTTCTTACTAATTATAAATATAATATACATAATTTTAAAAAAATTTAAAAGTCGAACCACCCCTACCCGCTACCCGCTAAAGCCATCTTTAAATGGACAAACCGCTGAAATTTATTGAAAATTCTATATGGCAGACAAACTAATGGGGCTTGTATATATTAAACAATTTTATATTTGGAAAAATGTTTGATATATTTAATTTATTATTTTGAAAAATGATTTCTAATGATATATTTGATGAGTGTGAAATTTTAATTTATTAAATATTTTATTATGTATGGTCTAATTTTAATATCACATCATTAGAGGCCTTTTAAAAGTGATAAATTAAAGGGATATAATATTATTGTTTTTATTTAAATTGCCCAATTATTTTTAAAATGATCTAAATAAATAATTTTTTTAATTTTATAAAAAAATGTATAATATAATAGAAAGGTGATATGATCTAAATAAAAAATAATATAACCTAAAAAATAAAAAATAAAATTTATGCTAAAATAGTATATCATAAATAACCCTTAATTGTAGTGGGTCCTCGTTCAAAAAAATTGTCGTTATTATAACCTAGTGGGCTCAATTTTTCCTAGAAATAATTGAACCTACTCTCAATTACGTAGGGATGCCTATTACATAAGGCTTTTTTTTTTTTTATAAAATAATCATTTTCTTATAATACTTTTCTCATCATTTTATTAGTGAGTTAAATATAAAAATAAATATTCTGATAAAATAATTATTCTATTTAATTTATTTAAATAAATCAAATACTATATTAGTTCACTAAAAAACTAATAAAAAAAATATATATTACAAATAAATTATCATTTACCATGCAAAACAATAATCAATCGGCAAAGAAACTAACAAATAATAATTCTATTTTGTTCCATTGTCATTCTAAAGAACTAAACCCTACCTTACTATTATTATCTAAAGGATCCCTTCAAAATCTTTTGATTCACCTAAAGTTGCGGGATGAATGACCATAATTTCGTTTAATTTTTTTTCCCGTTAGGCATTTATCTTTTGCTTGTGTGTGTGTGTTTTTTGGTTGTGCTCATTTGTCTCAATTTTATAAAGTAAAATTATGTTTTTGGGAGAAGAACATTATTTGTGGTTAACTCTGATATGCCTAATCTAATTTGAATTTTTTTAGAATTTAGACAATATATTTTTAAAATAAAGTCAAATTAAGTATAATTTGCAACTCCCAAGTAAATTCAAATCCATGTACTTGAAACACCTTGACATTTAAATTGTGTGCATATATATATATATACATATATTAAAGATTAACATAAAATATAAGTGACATAGATGGGCCCATAGAGGTTTTTGACCTACTACTTAGAGCCCAATACACGTTTCAAATACTAAAACCCAGCATTATTGGAACCCAACGTTACACCAAAAGCCAATAGCATCTAAACACTTGTCAAGAGGAGAACTAGCCACGTAAGCAGACAAAGATCCTGTAGAGTTATTGCACTACACATCAGCCATTAATAACGCCCCTACAGCATTAAATGCGATAATCCCTTCACGTTAGAGCAAGCAGCCTCACAATAAACAAGGCAAGCTAGAGCGTAGATTTTCGGCCAACGTGACAGGTCGGAGTGGACAAGGAAATGATAAACGAAGGATATAAGGAGGCTTCCAAGACACAAATGCCCTATCGTTATTCTCTTATCATTCGTCATTAACCCCTCTCTTTTCTAACTTGACCGTCGGAGTGTCCGCTAGGGAACTCCCGTTCCCGCTGGGCTTGTGTGCAGGTATCCCGATGGGCTCAGTGATCTGGGAACGACGTTGGAAGAGTGGGTCTACGATTATCAGTACTATCAGTTGACTCCGTTTTTGGGAAAGCCGTTCACGTGACAATTGTGCTCATTGTTACCGAAGACCCATTCCCGATAATCTCTCATCGCTGGCCATCAAGGTGAATGGTCACAACGAGATCCATGGCTTCTCAACACAACGTCGTCGATCCTATCAAGCCAAACAACCCACCTTAGTACTTCACAGAACTCACCAACAACATCAACCGCTTGGCCGAGCAAAACCAGGCCTTGATCAACACTTTGCTCTAGCGAAACCTCCCCATACCTCCTCCACCACCACAAAATATCCTTCTCAACCGAGAACAAACCCTGAGCCATCCTTTCCAACAAGCCCACCTCTCCAACTTAGAGGGTCAGCAATCACCACTCCAAGACATCAACCCACCACCTCGAGGTTTACATCCGTTCGGTCAAACACTTGCCCCTGAAGGAGAGGCTAGTAGTGTTCAACCTCTACTGCCCTTAAGGGGTGACAATGTTCCTATCTAGGCTGCGGAACTCCAAGCCATAAAACTCCAGCTTCAAGGAGTCATGCAGAACATACAGAATAAACCCTCCGTAACGGCCAACTCCCCATTTGTTGCCACCATCAGGGACAAACCCCTACCTCCCAAGTTCAAATTGCCCTCGATCGATTCTTTCAACCACACAACGGACCCAGTTGACCATTTGGAGACTTACAGAACCCTAATGATCCTCCATGTTTTCCCTGATGAGATCATATGTTGAGCTTTCCCTATGACGCTTAAGGGGTCGACTCGACTATGGTTTAGTCAGCTACCACCGGACTCCGTTTCTACTTTCCAACACCTAAGTGATTCCTTTCTAAGCCATTTCATTGGCGCTCAATGCCAGCGGCGTCCAGCAACACAACTTCTTAACATCCGCCAGATGGAGTAGAAGTTGCTACATAGCTTTGTCACCCGTTTCAACACCAAAGCCCTACAAGTGGCGAAAAACGGCAACAAGGTCATCCTCACAACTTTCATGGCTGATTTACGATCATCTGATTTTCCATTCTCCCTTTCTAAAAACCCTAAAACCTCTATGGCCACCCTCATTTCCAAAGCCCAAAAATATATGAACACCGAAGACTCTCTGCAGCCCGCCAAGATACTACAACTAAAAACCCAACCTTCAGGGAGAAGAGAAAGGAATCTGAAACCAGAACCACCCAATATACACAGCAAACCCCTCAGTATACCGACTGACCCGTTCGTCCCAATCGATCGGGACCTACCCGACCGCTCGGTCGGTTCGAGCGGTGCACTCCCTTCAATTCCCCCATGGAACAAGTCTTGAACCAGATCCAGCGAGATTAAAACTTGAAATGGCCCCAACCCTCACGGTCTCCCTCTAACTGGCGAGATCAATCCAAGACCACGGCCACAACACTGAGGAATGTGTTAACCTCAAAGACTAGGTAGAGAATCTGATACACCAGGGTCGCCTCAGTTGGTTCACGGCAGCCTATCCCCAACAGCGGCCAAGGACCGAACCCGCTAGGGGCCACCACCGGTAAACCCCTCCCCGACAACCCCCACAACCTAACCGTGACAATGATCAGCCCCCCATTACAACCCTGACCCCAAGGCAACCCTACTCTCCCTGTCGAAAAGATCAGAGTCATTGCTGGGGGGCTTGCATGCTGAGGACCATGCCGTTCGGCCCAGCGAGCCGAACTCAGAAAAATCAGACAGGGCTCCGATAAAGAAGTCGCCACATTGGATTGCCGCTTCAAACACCCCAAGTAGTGAACTAAACCCATCACCTTCACGGAAGCCGACTGCATAAGTATCCATTTCTCTCATGATGACCCCCTCGTCATTTTTGCTCTCCTATCCAATTACAAAGTCAGGCGGGTGCTTGTCGATAATAGCAGTTCTTCCGACATTATCTTCTTGAACGCCTATCGCCAGCTCAAAGTCGGCGAAGAAAAATTATCCCCTCTCCAGACCCCGTTAGTCAGCTTCACGGGGGATTAGGTGACCTCCATAGGTTCCATCAATCTTCCCATCACCATCGGAGAGTACCCACGGTAGACCACCAAGTTACTTACTTTCCTTATCGTCGACTGTCCTTCTGCCTATAACATAATCCTTAGCCGCACAGCCCTTAACCCTTTCCAAGCTGTCACCTCCACATACCATCTAACCATGAAATTCCCCACCGACCTTAGAGTAGGCACCATGAGGGGTAAGCAGATGATAGCTAGAGAATGCTACGTCGCCTCGCTAAAAGAGGTCAAGCTAAAGAAAGCTATGATCATCGAAGGACTCGACATCAGAAATGAAGAAGAGTTAGTTAGAGGGGAACCAGTGGAAGAACTTGTCAATGTCCCCATCGATCCTACAAACTCAGCCAAAATAGCCAGAATCGGCAGCCAACTATCCTGCCAGGCCAAGGTCGACCTCACAGCTCTTCTAACCGAGCATAATGATGTGTTCGCCTAGACCCATTCTGACATGCCAGGCATCGATCCCTCTTTCATCACTCACCGTCTCAGTATCAAGCCCCATTTCCGACCTTTCTGCCAGAGACAATGTATCTTTCATTCAAACGCAATGCTCTCATCGCCTTTGACGAGACAAACCATCAAGCGCAGATTCATCCAAAATGTGGATTACCCCAGATGGTTGTCCAATGTAGTCCTGGTCCGCAAAAAAAATGGTAAATGGCGACTCTACGTCGACTATTCCGATCTTCATCGAGCTTGTCCCAAAGATAGTTATCTCCTTACTTGGATAGATCTGTTGGTCGATGCCACTGCCGGACACTAGATGCTTAGTTTCATGGATGCCTTTTCTGGCTACAATCAAATTCTGATGCACCCGGCTGACTAGGAACACACCTTCTTTATCATAAACAGAGGAACTTATCACTATCGTGTTATGCTGTTCGGATTGGAAAATGCTGGAGCAACTTACCAACGTCTGATCAATGTCGTTTTTCAACACCAGATAGGCCGGAACATGGAAGTCTACATCGACAACATGCTAGTCAAGAGTAAACTCTCCACTAATCATTTGGCAGACCTACGAGAAACCTTCGAAACCTTACGCAAATATCAGATGAAGTTGAATCCGAAGAAGTGTGCCTTCGACGTAGGATCTGGAAAGTTCTTGGGCTTCATGGTCAGCCAACGGGGCATCGAGGCCAATCCCAAAAAGATCAAGGCCCTGATAGAGATGCAGTCTCCTAGAACGGTTAAGGGGGTTCAATGGCTCAGAAGCAGAGTTGCCGCCTTCAACCGCTTTATTTCTCGAGCAACAGATAAATGTCTTCAATTTTTTAAAGTCCTCCGACAGGCTTTTGAGTGGAACACCGAATCTAAGAAAGCTTTTCAACAACTTAAGTAGTGCATGGCCAACCCTCTCCTCCTCTCTCAAGCACTCCCAGGCGAAACTCTATTCCTTTACTTAGCCGTATCAAACACTGCCATCAGCGCTGCCCTCATTAGGGAAGATAGCTCAGTACAACGTCTATCTACTATATCAGCCGCACTCTTAGGGGGGCGGAACAGAACTATCCTTTATTGGAGAAAATGGCCATCGCCTTGGTCATAGCCTCAAGGCGCCTTTGGCTTTACTTCTAAGCTCACTCTATAGTGGTTCTCATTAACCAGTCTTTGAAAAAGGTCATGCAACAGTCAGAGTTGTCAGGCAGACTAATGCAATGGTCTGTCGAACTCAGTCAATTTAAAATCTCTTACCGACCTCAAACAGCGATCAAAGGATAGGCTGTCATCGATTTTATTTTGGAATTCACCAATCTCACACCGAGCATACCCCCTCCGCCAACGCAGTTCAACTCCGAGGCAGAAGACCCCCATTTCTGGACCCTTTATGTTGATGGGTCATCCTGCAAAGGAGGCAGTAGGGCCGGCCTCATCCTCACCACCCCTGAGGGTGGGTATTTCAAATGTGCCCTCCATTTTTCTATTCGACGTGAGCAATAATGAAGCCGAATATGAGGCCTTGATAGTGGGTCTTCGTCTGGCTAGAGGCATTGGTGTAAGCCATCTTCATGTGTTCAGTGATTCCCAACTGATCATCGAGCAGATTACTGGGGAGTTCGATGTAAAGGAAGACACGATGTGGGCTTGCAGGGACATTGCACTCCTTCTTGTTCGCCTTTTCAATACTTTCCAGATCAAGTACATCCATAGGTTAGAAAACTCCAAGGCAGACGAAATGACCCAATTAGCCTCGGCCGACGACCCATCGACCACATTGGCCAAATTAGCGGGAGGTTCACTTCTCCAAAATGAACCTATCCCATGGGCCGCAGACATCCTTCTATTTTTGACGCGAAAGGAGTTGCCGACGATAAATAGCAGTCGCTAAAGTCGAGTTCGGTTGTCCAATTATATCCTCATCGCTGACCTCATTGACAAACTAGGATTCTCACGCCCATATCTCGTGTAGCGATCTGCTCAAGCCACCTATGTGATGAGAAGTCCACGAGGGTATTTGTGGCAATCACTCGGGTGTAAGGTCTCTGGCCTATAAAATCCTTCGCACCAGTTACTTCTGGCCTACTCTCAACCAAGATGCCACCGAATTTGTACTCAAGTGCAATAAATGCCAACGCTTTGCCAACATCCCCCATGCCCCACCAATGAGTCGATTATACTCGGAAATTTCTACCCTTCGCCAAGTGGGGCATTGACTTAGTCGGTCCCTTGCCCACTGGTAGAGGCCAAATCAAGTTCGCTGTTGTTGCCATTGACTACTTCACCAAATGAGTGGAAGTAGAACCTCTCGCAACAATCACTGAGCGAAACACCACCAGGTTCATTTGGTACCGATCGTCTGTCGATTTGGAATCCTCCAAGCCATCGTTTCAAACAATAACAAGCAATTCGACAATGCCAAGTTCAAGAAATTCTGTGCAGAGCTCCACATTAGGCCATGTTTCTTCTCCCCCGGTCATCCCGAAGTTAATGGGCAAGTCGAAGTCACCAATCGCTCCCTTCTGAAGATCATCAAAACTAAGCTAGAAGCTGCTAAAGGACTTTGGACCGAGGAATTACCGAACGTGCTCTGGGCTTATCGGACTACCGCCCGAACCCCTATTGGGAAGACCCCTTTCTGCCTAACATACGGTGCTGAGGCCGTCATTCCAGTGGAAATTAGTTTGCCGACCTCTCGGGTTTTATACCCGAATCCAGAACTAAACGAAGAGTTACGTCGGGCTGACTTGGACTTGATTGAAGAACTCTGAGAGACAACTGCTGTCAAACGGGCGTCATATCAGCAGAAAATGAGAACATATTATAACCGCAAAGTCCGACCTCGAGAGTTCACAATGGGCGACCTAGTCTTGTGCGAAGCAACCCTTGCTACTAAAAATACGACCAAGGGCAAGCTAACGGCCAAATAGGAAGGACCCTATGTTGTTAAGGTCGGACCCCACCTGGGCACTTACCGTCTCCAAGATATGGAAGGCAGGGACCTCCTCCATCCATGGAATGCTGAGCATTTAAAGCGTTACTTCCAGTGAAATGGCGTCTCCTGTTTTTGTATTTTTCAATTGTTGTATGTGCTATTTTCTCGATCTGCACACTTGTTCATTCACGCCCTTTCCATACATGGTGTAAACTTGAGATCAACAGGCCGTGCCATAAATGACAACAATCTGGCATCTCCATTATCTGTGTTGCGTTTCAATGACAACTTTTTGACCAAGCCTCAGCGCGACTGAGCCCTTCAAGCCTCAGCTAGACTGAGCATGAAAAACTCAGCCCGACTGAGATAACTAAAGCCTCAGCCCGACTAAGCCCTTCAAGCCTCAGCTAGACTGAGCATGAAGAACTGAGTTCGACTGAGATAACTAAAGCCTCAGCCAGCCTGAGCGTAAAAAACTCAGCCCAACTGAGATAACTAAAGCCTCAACCCGACTGAGCCCTTCAAGCCTCAGCCAGACTGAGCATAAAGAACTCAGCTCGACTGAGATAACTAAAGCCTCAACCCGACTGAGCCCTTCAAGCCTCAGCCAGACTGAACGTAAAGAACTCAGCCACACTGAGATAACTAAAGCCTCAACCCGACTGAGCCGTTCAAGCCTTAACCAGACAGAGCAGGAAGAACTCAGTCAGACTGAGATACTTAAAGCCTTAGCCCGACTGAGCTCTTCAAGCCTCAGCTAGACTGAGCGCGAAGAACTTAGCCAGTTTGAGTTAAAATTGGCCTCATCCAGACCAAGTATGCAATTACAATCAGTCATTGCCAGACTTGGTTAAAATCAGTTCATCAATATCCACTTTTACTATTCGTACTATTTGTGCAAGATAGCTTGCTTGTCCATTTTTACCAAATTTACCGAATTTCATATTCCCAAATTTTTCTTACCCATTTTCATTCAATTCTACTTAGCCATTTTTACTATTTAAACTTTACAAATCAAAGCAACAACAACAATAACAATAATAAGAAAACTCATCATTTTATTAACAAACTTGCACTTTTCTACAATTCATTACATACCTTGCATACAAAAAACAAAAAAAAAAAAAACAAAACAAAACAAAACAAAACAAAACAAAACAAAACAAACAAAAACAAAATTTTTACATTTCATTACAAGGATTAATCCCCCTCACTGGAGGCGAGATCTTCCTCTCCCATCCCCTCATCCAAGGGGGTCTGGGCAACGTCGTCCCTACCTTCATGAGACTGAAGTCCACGCCTGAGAATAGCTATTGTGCCTTATACTTGAAGCTCATCTAGCCGCTGTCCCAGTACTAGCTCATCTCGTGCTTGTAGAAGTCTGACTGTTGGAAGCTTTGGATCACTTCTTCTTCGTTTCTACCTCCAACGGTTACTCCCGACGACCCAACACCCCATTCCCCCTCCTTCGCTAAGCTCTTGGCAATCGCGGCATCAATGGCCATCTGAAATTCGACGGACCCTTTGAATTACTCCATGGCCGCAACGCATAAGTCAGGGTATGCCGTCTCTCAGATGTCAATTTGGCCCTCTTTTCTGCTAATGCCTTCTCCAACTCTGCGATCCGACCATCTGTCTCTTCTTTGTCCTTGATTGCCTGGTCGCACAGATCTTCGTTGTTTGAAAGGGCCTCTTCCAATCTCTCATTGGCAGTGGTGCAGGCTTGTTGGACTAGGTCTAGCTTCCTTTACTCGCCCGCTAACTCGAACTCCAGCGATACAGCCTTGTGGCGTTCCGCTTCCAGCTCTGATTTGGTCACGATGAGCTCGGCACCAGCACGCTCTACCAAGTAACTTTGCACCATTGCCAGTACCTCTATCTTCTTTTCCCTTTGCGCATACTCCAGCCCTTTTGCGCATGCACTCCGAGCGGTTTTCCTCCAGCCCGCGATCTCAACCTTTAGGTTTTGGTGCAAGGCTTTCACTCGCCACCTCGCGCCCGGCTGCCTTATTCATTAAGGCAGCTACCAAAGTCATCGCCTCCTTCTGCGTTAAGCAGAACCCTCTTAAGAGGTTGGCCTCTGTTAATCGTGCCATCGATCGCACGGCCGCATCCTCCACTACTCCAACGAGATGGTCGGCAGCAACCCTGGCTTCCCCCCTTCTTCTAACGACCGACCTACCAACGCGCACGTGCGGTACATGGCGGTCTTCAACACAGCACTCGTCTCTGGTTTGCTAACTTCAGCTTTCCCTTCACCAGGACTGGGGGATACTTTTGGTGCAGGCCCCACCGTCGTCACCACTTGGGTACTTGGGCCCATGACTTCTTTCCCCACTTGGGCACTTGGGCCCATGTCTTCTTTCACCACTTGGGCAATCTCCCTTTCTGGAGCTTCCTCCGCCCTCTCCTCCTTCATCTTCTTTAAAACAGAGGCGCCCTTACTCCCCTCTGCCACCGCTTTCTTTTTCTTCGTCTTCTTTAACACCGCCTCCACCTTCTGTTTGCCCTCTCCTTCAGCGGGTCTACTGGGGGCGGCAGTGGGGCAAAGTCAGTTAGATCTTTGTCTCCCAATGGTTTGGGCCATGGTCAGACCCACTCCCTCATCACGAGTTTAGATGCAGGCCCCAATTATGTTTTCTTATACCAGTCCGCCTTGGCGAACGCTCTCCGCTCTTCCGCCTTCATTCTTGTCTCCAACTCTTCTTGCGCATGATCCTCTTTCGTCAGCTGCGGCCCCAGGCTCAAGGCAAACAGGGTTGAAGGTCGGATCAGGTCGTCCCACTTCGCATCCTCCTTCTCCCTCCACTCCTTCACCCGCTTCACCCTATTCTTAGTCTCCGTGTCTAGCCTTGGCTCCATTGACTTTGTGGGGACTTTTCACGTTGTACGAACCCCCCTCCCACCATTCGTCGATACATAGAACCATCTCAACCTCCACCCCTTCACCAAAGATAGTAAGCCTGCTACTAGACCTCGGCCCGCCACTGCTTGTAAGGTCACCCACGTTTCTTGTTGGCCGAAGGCCTTGTAGCAAGAGAAAAATTCCTTTACTGTCATAGCCGCCGTCACCCCCGGTCGTCTGTGGCCATATGATCGCGCAGGCCATTAGTATTTTCCATGCGTTGGGCATTAGATGCCCTGGCGCCACCTCCAGCCGATTCAGTAGGTCCACCACTAATGGGGGAGCGGCCTCGGCCAAGACGCAATGCCTCTTCATACAACGTAAATTCCATCGGTCATGTACCTGACACCCTCTCCTTAGACGTGGGCAACCTGAGCTCTATCTCCACCGGAATTGGTACTTTTTTCATACCTTCTCCAACTCCACCACCATGAACGTAGACTTGTCAGCCTTGGTGTGCGGTGGTCGGTTCCACTTGGCTAATTGGTCTAGCGGCTACGATCATCGTCGTTGGGCGAGCCAGCGCCGCTTGTCTAGCCCCCTTTTCTTCCCTCCTCTCTGCTCTGGATTGTTCAGCTAACTCCACTGCGTCGTCCTCTCCCAATGCCTCTAGCCTCGTGGCTGGCACTTCATCTCAAGCCATCCCTTCTACGTATCTGCATATCGCTTTGGACGCTAGCACAAGGAAGTTCGCAAAGTGTTGCAGAGGCATGTCACACGAAACAAATGAGTTCAACTCTAGGATGTGTTGGTTTTTCGCGCAAAGATAAGTAAAACGAATAACTTCAAATGCCCACAGTTTGCCTATATTCTAAGGATCGAGATTCAATTTCACCAGTTTGAAAATTTTTGAAAGCTTCTGCTCCCGCCTTTTCCACGCCCTATGTTAGTCATACCCCTTCATTTCCTGCCAACGCATCATCTCCCTTATTACAGGATCATATCACGTGTACGACCACGATTCACTACCCTTTTCCTATTCCTTGTCTATTCCACTTCACATCACCACGTGCCCCGCCACTCCTCGAGCCCCGTGCGCCACCAGTTTCTCATTCGGTAACCCTTTGCAGTCGGCCCCTCTCTCGGTCAGTCTTCTCGCTTGGTAACCCTTTGCGGTTGGCTCCCTCTCCGTCGGTCGACCCTCCTCACAGTCGGTCTTCTCACTCAATCCCCTTTTGCGGTCAGCCCCCATCTCGGTCGGTCTTTTCCCTCAACCCCCCTTTTGCGGTCGGCCCTCCTCTCGGTTGGTCTTCTTTCCCAATCGCCCTTTGCCGTCGGCCTTCTCTCACTTGGCCACCCACAATCCCCATCTTCTTCCTTATTCCCTTCGTTGGACTGAATCTACACTTGGAAATGGGAGACTACTGACATAGGTGGGCCCATAGAGGTTTTTAGCCTACCACTTAGAGCCCAATACACGTTTTAAACACTAAAGCCCAACATTACTAGAACCCAACATTACACCAAGAGCCAATGACATCTAAACACTTGTCAAGAGGAGAATCAGCCACGTAAGCAGACAAAGATCTTGCAGAGTTATTGCATCACACATCAGCCATTAATGACACCACTGCAGCATTAAATGCGATAATCCCTCCACGTTGGAGTAGGCAGCCTCACTATGAACAATGTAAGTTAGAGTGTAGACTTTCGGCCAATGTGACAAGTCGGAGTGGACAAGGAAATTATGAACGAAGGATATAAAGAGGCTTTCAAGACACAAAAAGGTTAGGTGCCCTATCGTTATTCTCCTATCATTCACCATTAACCCCTCTTTCTTCTAACTTGACCATCGGAGGGTCCGCTGAAGGACTCCCGTTTCTCGCTGGGCTTGTGTGCAGGTATCTTAGTGGGCTCAGTGATCTGGGAACGACGTTGGAAGCGTAGGCCTACGATTATCAATACTATCAATGAGAATTATTTTAATTTATCTAGACGATTAACGTAAGATTGTAGCCAATAAATGTCCTCATTTTAGTTTTGAAAGGTATTTAGAATAATATAAATAGATATATTTTTTAATTTTTATGAAAAGATATATAAATAAATAGAAAGTATGCTGTTTTAGTTCATGCAAATAATCTCTTGTTTTTTGATTTGGGCGATTTGTAGGACACGCAACTTTTAGAAGATTCATTGAATATTAATTGTTGATGCAATCACTCAATGTGGCGATTCTCCCAAACAATCTACACATTGTTGTTGCTAGCAAATTCCTTAAAACTTCGAAGAAGAAAATTTTATTAATGAAGTTCACAAGCACACAAATTCCTTAAAACTTCTCTATTTTCACGTGTTTCGGTAATAGAATCAAGGGAGAGTTACTGGTAAGTCCCGTAATGTGAAATGTTGGTGCAATTAGTCCTTAAATATTTTTATTACTCCGTTTGGTCCTGCGGTATGTGTATCTTCCTGAAATGCCCTTGTTTGTTGGGTTATGTGAGACAGTGTGACGGTGTGTGTTTGGGTGTCACATTGGGAAAATGCCCTATAGTACTTTTTGCAGTGTGACTTTTTTGCAGTGAGACAGTGTGACAATGTGTGTTTGGGTGTCACATTGGGAGTAATGCCCTATAGTAGTTTTTGTTGTGTAACGTGTGTGACAGTGTGACGTGTGACAGTGAGGTGTGACGCAGTAAATGAAGGGGTAGAAGCGACCATAATATCAAAATATAAATCAAAATAGGACCTATTAGTGATAATGTTATCACCTATGGGATCTATTAGTATATGCGTTAATTGGTAGGACTAAATGGGGTTGCTAATGCTGATATGGGACTTTTGGATAATTTTCCCTAAAATCAAGTCAAGTGGCACATTAATTTTAAACTAAATTATGATAATTTTTTTTAAAAAAATTTTAAAAATTATATAATTTTAATATAATTATACTGATATCTTTTTTAATAAAATTAAAAAGACTAAAATTAATTGAAACCTACTCTCATGGCTGCCCATAACATTAGCTTTTTTAGAAAATAATCATTTTTTTTTACTACTTTTCATCATTTCATTAGTGAGTCAAATCTAAAAATGAATATCTATAATAAAATAATTATTCCATTTCCTTCATTCAAGTGAACCAAAGATTATCTTAATTTACTAAAATATTGATAAAAAAAACATATAGGATAAATTACAAATACACTCCGGACATTTGATTAAAATATGAATCGCCTCCTGTAATTCTGGAAATTACATTTCACCTCTGTGGTTTCTAATTTCATAACAAATCGCTTATTTTATTAATAAATTATCAAGTCAATTGACAGTTTTTAATGATGTTAAAAATATGTTTTAATTAATACTTTAAGTAATTTTATTATTGTATAAGAGAGCAACTATGAATTTCATTTTTTTAGTTAATTTTGTTGAATAAAAAATTATAACAATGGGGTATTCGTAACTTTTCAAATCACATAGGACAATCTGTATTTTAAGAAAATCTTAAAGAGTATATTTATAATTTATCCAAAAATATATTACAAACATAATTATAATTAACTATGTAAGACAATGATTATTAGAGCATTTCCCTTTCACATTCATTTTTCTTATGTTTTCCATTATAACTGCACAAAAAGTGAGATTATATCCTCTAATATTGTATATCTTCCAATCAAATACAATTTAAGGAACAGTTAAATTAAGAGGTAAGAACTTAGTGCTAGTTACTAATTTAATAATTAACAATTGTTCTAGCAAAAATAAATCACAACTGATTTTCGTGAATAAAAAAAAATATTAAAAATACAAAATAAATAGGACCTCCTCTACCTGGGGCCTTAGATAAGTACTTAACTTATTACCTTACCCTTAAAACGCCACCGTGAATCACTGCAAATAATTTTAAGGTGAGTTATGCTAGAGGCTTAAATAAATTATTAATTTTTTTTATCAAATTTTTCCTATGATCGTACACATGTGATTTATGTGGGTTCCACACCCACGTAAAAAGTTTAGTAAAAAAATAATAATTTATTTCGGATCCATAGCATTTTCCGTTATCAATAAGTTTTAATAGTTGGATTTAATTCCTATCAAGTTTTATTAAAAACAAATCTTAGTAAAATCATTACTAAAAATAATTTTTTGTGATCATTTTTTTGCATACATCACTAAAAATTGACAATTAGTGACTTTTTTTTATGACAATTTTTATAAATTGTCGTTAACACTTAAAATTATGTTGGCACCATAAATCTGTAATTTTATTATTTATTATTTATATAATTGCAGGACATGTGGCATTCTCTTACTTATTTAGAAGTTATGAAATGTGAAAAGATGATAGAGAACATGGAGCATGAAGTAGAGGTGGAAGGAAGTTATGAAAGATCATAGAGTATAGAATGGAGGAGGTGGAAAGAAGTTATGGAAGATCATAGAATATAAAATGGAGGAGGTGGAAGAGTGGGTAGTTTTATGTAGTTTTTTTTCCTACAAATGTTTGCCTATAAATAGCCATTCATGGCTATATCCAGAACTCAAATAAAAAATAATTGATTTCTATTTTTCTTGTCATTTATATTTTTTACATTTTATTTTATGCACTTCCTTTTCGAAGAATTTATTTTCAGTACTTTCTTTTCGAAACATTTTATATACTTCCTTTTCAAAATATAGGAGTAGAGGTAAGTAATTGTTACTTTGATTGTTCACTCAATCACCCCGATTGTTCACTCAATCATCTTTCTCCGTCTCCCTTGTTCTTCTGTTAATTTTTCTTTTCTCTACACTTAACAATTTTGAAATCCTCTTCATTAATGCAAAAGAATCGTCAATACAATTAGTTGATAATTGGCTTAAATTTAATCTGTAAGAATTTTTCAATCCTTACTGACACACTAACATTTATGATATTTTCCTTTATAAGAAAAAAATTAATGACTTTTTTGTGATAAATTTTTTAAACTGTTGTTAAAAGTTGAAACTTTAGTGATTTTTTTATGACAATTTTTTTAAATTGTCATTAAAACTTATAATTAGTGACTTTTTTATGACAATTTTTAAATTATCACTGAAAATTAAAAATTTTTGACTTTTTTTTTAATAATATTGATAAAAAATATCATTAATTCTTATAAAATCTATAAAATAATAAATCTATCTATTAAAATCAGTACATAAGTCACTCATAATTTTATTTAAATTTGAGTTTTGGAGTTGGCCAACAAATCGTTTGTTGTTTCTTCCGCACACTCTCTCTCTCTCTCTCTCTCTCTCTCTCTCTCTCTCTCTCTCTTGTTTCCTTCTTTCCAATTCCGGCCCTGCCCTTAGCCTTCAATGAGGGCTTCATGTTCCTATAACTTGAGGCTCAATTGTGTAAAGACCAAACTTTTTCTATGGTTACATTTCAAAAAAATTATTTTTTTTTATCACATAAAAATTACTGAAAAAAAATTAATTTTCAAATGAGATCTGAACTTTACAAATTATACGTGAATAAAGAGAAAAAGAAAATATAGGATTCGTTTAGAAAGTGGGTTGTCTTTTTATTTTTGACTTTTTAATTGTTTTAGCCTAGAACTAAAAAGTTTTATTTGTAATAGATTTTTGACTTTTTTAACTTTTGTAAAAAAAATATATAATAATTATGAATCGAATGTGATACTTTATCTTATTGAATTAAAAAATTTATTTTATTTTTTTATAACTATTTTAGCAAAAAAAAAACTCCAAAGTCACCCTTCCCAAACGAGCTAATAATAAAAACATCCCACATGAAACACACTTAGCATAAGTCATTATTGCAATTTTCTTGGAGAAGAATCTCATAACAGACTGATCGGACAAAATGCTAAGGGGCGTCGTGTTCGCTAAGGAGCTAATAATAAAAGCATCCCACATGAAACACACTTAGCATAAGTCATTATTACAATTTTCTTGGAGAAGAATCTCACAACAGACTGATCGGACAAAATGCTAAGGGGCGTCATGTTCGCTGTCGGTATGGTTGATTTTTTTGCTGGGACCCGATGGAGGAATATGCTTATCTTTTTAGAGAGATCGACGCATACTGGAATCTAGATTTGATATTTAGGGGTGAAAATAGAGAAATTATCCAATAATTTCAGAACATCACGTCGTTATATTTTAAATCAATTATTAATTACTTAGACACATATTATTCCTCCATCTCTAATATAAATCGTGGATTTCTACCCCTCTCTGCCAATCAAAATTTTGTGAAGCACCATATGTCTATACTTTGAGAATACTGAATAATCACTAGTGAAAATATATGTAATTTTTCATTGAAAAAAAAATCTTATAAAATTTTAAATTTTGATTTATATCAGTACAAAAAATAAATAATGTTATTATGAATCGGATATTTTTTGTCAACATAATTAAAAACAAAAATATAATTAGACATATTTCTTATTTGCATTAACTTAATAAAATATTAACTATTATTATGTCTCTATCTAGTAAAGTTAATTATTTAAAAATATTGCGATCGTCACTTTTTATAATATATATGAAAACATTTATGATAAACTTAACATCAAAATCATAATTAATATTTTTTTTAAATATGATCAAGTAACTTGTTACAAAATCATCTTTCATCTTATTACGCAATTTAGTTTTGAATTTTTTTTTTTAAAATGTATGTTTTTATGAGTATAATGATAATCCGTTTTAACAAGCGGTATTAAATTTAATTAACTTATTTTAAAAATGTCACGTTGAAGTACAAATATTTTTATTTTCAGATAATATTCTTATTTCGAGAGAATGAATAAACAAAAATGAATGCAAATTAAAGTGTAATTTATAAAAGAAAAAAAAAAACATAAATGATAGATGAACAAAAAACAAGAATAGTTACAAATAAAAACAAATAAAAGAATACAAGTGGCTTTAAATAATATAGAAATATAACAAATAATACAAATAACAAATAGAATAGATTAATATTTGATAAAACTCAATTAAATTTTTTTTTTAAAATTTTGTAACGTAAATAATTTAGAGGGTGTGAACTACTAAAATTTTGAAAGTATAAAATATTTCATTTTAAAATTATTTTATTAATTAATAATATAATATAATATATATAATTTTTAACCACCCCCTCCCGCCCTAAATCCACTAGAGCCATCATGAATGGACAAACTACTAAAATTTATTAAAAATTCTATATGCCAGACAAACTAATGCCCCCCCGGGCCCCATGGCTGAAATTTATTAAAAATTTTAACTCGCGCAATCCGCTAGAGCTATGCATGAACGGACAAACCATTGAAATTTATTAAAAATTCTACATGCCAGACAAACTTATGCCCCCCTCAATTTAAAAAATATTTTTTTTAATTTTGTAACGTAAATAATTTAGAGGGTGTGAGCTACTAAAATTTTGAAAGTGTAAAATATTTCATTTTAAAATTATTTTACTAATTAATAATATAATATAATATACATAATTTTTAACCACCCCCGGGCCCGAATCCGCTAGAGCCATCTATAAATGGACAAACCACTAAAATTTATTAAAAATTTTAACCCGCGCAATCCGCTAAAGCCATCCATGAATGAACAAACCACTAAAATTTATTAAAAATTCTATATGCCAGACAGACAAACTAATTCCACCACCCCTTCTCTCCCGGCAATCCGCTAGAGCCATGAACGAACAAACTACTAAAATTTATTAAAAATACTATCCCCGCAATCTGCTAGAGCCATCCATGAATGGACAAACTACTGAAATTTATTAAAAATTCTATATGCCCCCCGGACGGCGCCATCCATGAATAGACAAACTATTAAAATTTATTAAAAATTCTATATGGCAGACAAATTAGTGTCCCCCCTGGGCCGGCGCCATCCAATGAATGGACAAACCATTGAAATTTATTAAAAATTCTATAAGCCAGCCAAATTAATGGGGCTTGTATATATTAAATTATTTTATATTTAAAAAATACTTGATACATTTAATTTATTATTTTTAAAAATAATTTTTAATGATATATTTGATAAGTATTAAATTTTAATTTTGTTAAATATTCTATCTATGGGATCTAATTTTAATGTCACATTATTAGGAGTCGTTTAAGAGTGATAAATTAAAGACATATAGTATTGTTATTTTTATTTAAATCGTCCAATTATTCCTTTAAACTAAGAGATTGTTTGAAATAGTTTAAATAAGTATAATTTGTTACTTTTTATAATTAAAAAAAATTATGGGTCCGTTTAAGAAGAACTAAAGTGGGTTTTTTTTGGCTATTTTAGCTACAAAAGACAAAATAGACTATTTTAGCAACAAAAAACAAAACATCACATCCAACCCATAATCATTATACTCTTCTCTCACAAAAAAAGTCAAAAAAGCCAAAAAGTCCTTCCCAAACCAAGCTTTTTAGCCCAGACTAAAATAGCCAAAAAAGCAAAAAAGCCAAAAAGCCAACCCATTTCTCAAACGGAGACTATATAATATGATAGAAAGGTGATATAATCTAAATAAAAAATGATATAACCAAAATAAAATAAAAAGATAAAAATTTGTGCTAAAATAGTATATCCTAAATAACCCTTAATTGTAGTGGGTCCCCGTTCAAAAATATTGTCGTGAGTCAATTTTTATAACCTAGTGCGCTCAGTTTTACCTAGAAATAATTGAACCTACTCTCAATTACGTAGAGATGCCCATTACATTAGGTTTTTTTATTATTTTATTTATAAAATAATCATTTTCTTATAATACATTTATCATCATTTTATTAGTGAGTTAAATATAAAAATAAATATTCTGATAAAATAATCATTCTATTTAGGTCATTCACATAAATCAAATACCATATCAATTCACTAAAAATTGATAAAAAAAAAATATTACAAATAAATTATCATTTACCATGTAAAACAATAGTCATTCTGTAAAGAAACTAACAAATAATAATTCTATTTTGTTCCATTGTCATTCTAATGAACTAAACCCTCCCTTACTATTATTATCTCAAGGACCCCTTCAAAATCTTTTGATTCACATAAAGTTGTGGGATGAATGACCATAATTTCATTTGATTGTTTTTTTCCGGTTAGGCATTTACCTTTTGCTTTTCTTTTTTTTTTCTTTTTTTTTTCTCGGTTGTGTTTTTTGGCTGTACTCATTTGTCTCAATTTTATAAAGTAAAATTAGGTTTTGGGGGAAGAACATTATTTGTGGTTAACTCTGGTATGCCTAATCTAACTTGAATTTTTTTAGAATTTAGACAATATATATTTAAAATAAAGCCAAATTAAATGTAATTTGCGACTCCCAATTAAATTCAAATCATGTGCATATATATATATATATATTAAAGATTAGTGTAAATTACAAGAATTATTTTAATTTATCTGGACAATTAACATAAGATTGTAGCCAATAAATGTCCTCATTTTAGTTTTGAAGGGTATTTAGAATAATTTATATAAATATATTTTTTGATTTTTTATGAAAAATATAAAAAAATAATATAAAAAAAATAAATATATAAAAATATGTTTTTTTTAGTTTAGGTCAAATAATCTCTTGTTTTTTTGATTTGGGCGGTTTGTGGGACACGCATCTTCTAGAAGATTCATTGAATATTAATCGTTGATGCAATCACACAATGTGGGGATTCTCCCAGACATCTACGCATTGTTGTTGCTAGCAAGTCCCTTAAACTCTCTCTATTTTCACATGTGTTTCGGTAACGGAATCAAGTCAAGTGGCACGTTAATTTTAAAGGACTGCTAAATGTTTCTATTTTTCTTTTTAAGACCTCTCATTTTTTTAAAATCACAAAGAAAAATTCGTAATTTACCATAAAAAGAAACATCTTCTTTTAAAATTACAAAGAAAAATTCGTAATTTAGGGTAATTTACCACACTTATGAAAGTAACATCTTCTTTTGAAATTTGAAAATTTATATTGAACGAAAAAAATGAATATGTCGAGATTTGCTTACAAAATCAAGATTACTTACTAGGTCATATCATCGATTGAATTACAATTTAACACAAAAGTTAATAATTATAGTCTAAAGAATACTCAACAGGATTAATACTCAATTTGTTTATTTAAAATCATTTTTTTCATTTTTGAGATAAAAATTAGTAATTAATATTTTTTTTAATATTTGTGACGAATTGATTTTTAAGGTATAGTTTAAAGGGTAAAATGAAATTCTAAATAAAGTTTGGTGTCATGTCAGCACATTTCGTTTGATTGTAGACGAATTTAGATGATGGTGGTAAATTGATCAAATTTCAAAAAGTTCAAGTGTCAAATTAAATTAAGATGAAATCTGAATGCCAAATTAATTTTCTGATGATAATTTAAATAACAAAATAATATTTCCTTTATTTTATTCGGATGATTTCATACTGGTTTTACTTTATGGTCTACCCTACGGTCATTGCTTGTGTATGCAATGCAAAGTCTGAGTTGTCAGACACAGCCTTCCCGCTCAAACAAAGTAACGGTATAAATTTTTTTATTTTTTAAGTGATTTTTTAAATTTTTTAAATATTTTTTAGATGATGCCAAACAAGGGTTAGTCTTCGGAAAGAGTTAAAATAGCCTGATTTTTTTACTTTTAGCTATTTTAGCTTGACTTTTTTAGTCTCTTTTGGTTTTTGTTTTTGGTTTTTTATACTTTTGTGAGAAAAAAATTGTAATGATTATGGTTTAAATGTAACATTTTATCTTATTATAACTTATGTAATCAATTTTATCTTTTGTGTTTTTTAACCAAAAAGCCAAAAACTAAACATTATATAATATTTTTAAATGAGATTAATCACTCACAGGTCATGTTATAACAGGATCTGTGCATCCACAAATATTTATCTAGACTAAAAAGCCCTATCAATTCATTATTGAAAGTTAGTTTTGTGAGAATCATTGCGAAGAAAAAAAAAAAAAAAAAAAAAGACTATTTTTTGAATTTGTCGTTAAAAAATTGATAATTAGTAATATTTTTCTTTGACAAATTTTTTAACTATCATTAAAAATTAAAAAGTAGTGACACTTTTTTTGAAAACGCAGCAAAAAAATATAAAAAATAAAATTTTATGATAACAAATTAAAATAGAAAATTTTGGTATACCAAAAAGTCAAGAAGACTTATTAATATACCCATCTGCTAATGTTAAAATCATCAAATGAATTCTATAGTCGTGCGATTATCATTTGGATTGTGTGTCATATATTTATGTTTGGAGTGATTATGAGGAGAAATTAATAAAACAATAATGATACATCTCGTAATTTATCATCTTTAAATGACAATTATGATATGATATTAGGGTTATATTCCACACGAAAAAATGTTTGTTGAATCAAAATTTAACACTTATCAAACACATCATTAGAAGAGATTTTTTAGAGTAATAAGTGTCTTGAGTATTTTTCTTAATCGATTAATTTTATAATTTATAATCAATTAGTTTGAATTTGCCCTTCGTTCCCATTTTATGTCCCACCTCCTCTTGCACAAGTATATAATGTTTGAGTGGACTATTAGCTCCAACCCCAATTTTCTAAGTTAAATATAAAATTATGTATTTTATTGAATTTTTAATTCAATCCAAAGTCATATGCATAGAAACAAATAACAACCTTAATATAATTATCCAAACACTTGCCAGATATCATATAACTAAAAATGAGATTGCTAAGAACGAGATATCAACTCCCGATCTTTGATTTCTTCCATCCAAACACATCTTAACGGCAGAATTGCAGATTTTTTTAAAATAAAATAAAAAATTGAAAATTTGGTTTGATAAGAATGGAAAATGGGTCACTGGCTTATTAGATGCGGGGTGGGCCGAGTGATTGGGTGAAAATAGAAAGTCCGGACAACTTTGGATCTCAAAATGTGGTTTTGGACTTCAACAATTGTTGTTGGGCAAAGCATATTTAGGCAATTGTTTTTTTCGGTGCATCGGAAATGGAAATACAAACAAAACAGTAAAATAGTGTATCATATTTACCTTTAATTATATTATTTTTTTCTTTAGTTATAACCAATTTTCTTCTTTAATTGTAATATTATTTTTGTTATGATTCATGAATTCCTTAATTATGTCTCATGTTTTGTTTAGTTATGATATATATATTTTTTTTAGTTATGACTCAGAATATTAAAGTTATGTAATTTTTTCCTTTTAGTTATAAGCTATATATGATGTACACCCACCATAGAGTTTCCCATAAATAAATTGTGGACAATAATTTTACAGTAATACTATGAATCCAGATTTAATTACTCAGAAATTATTCATAATTATCATATTGTAGTTTAAATTTATTTTATATATAAACTCTCATACCATACAAATTTAATCTCTGCCACATAACTATCCAACTAAAAAAATCTGGGTAGATAATAATTTTGAGGACATGGACACAAATAAAATTGACCAGAGAAAATTATGTGATCATGCACATGAAATGTCTATACTTCTCTGCCATAAAAGGGCTACTATTGATCTTACTATGTCTATAAACAGGAAATGGGGTTGGTGATCGTGTCTTATGGGCATAGCATCGTATTGTGAGTCTGTGAAGACACGTCTTAAATTTATTTTAATGATCCGAAATGTTCATAGTGTAGGATTTATTAAAAAAATCATCTATGAAAAAATTCAAGTTAATTAGACATCGATAACTTACAACAAGACTGCGCTTATGTTTAAAAAAATAAACGATTAGTATGATTTTAATAATTTTTTAAGTTTATTATTCGTTTTGATTATGTAATTATATTTGTTCGATTAATTTTATTTTTTATAAGAATAATATACACAACAAATCTTATAATATAAATGGTTTAAATTATTAAAATAAAGTCAGAATAAACCATGTGGGGGTGTGACAGCATGGGTGCTGTCAAAGCATCCACTCCCAATCCCTATAAACATGTATGTAAATGTCATTAAAGTTAGAATAAATGTAAAATTTCAACATCATCTATATATTAAGGAAAAGGGTCTTTTAAAACCCAAGGCTTGTGGAACCTCCAACATGTCAATCCTAATTTCTTGATTTTTTAATATTTTTTTTTAAAAAAAATTGACTTAGTGATTGGTGATTGGTTCAAAGATTGTTATAATTACACTATTGATTACAATAAATTCAAACATTGTAATAATTACACTATTGATTACAATAAACACTTAATTTATAATAATTACACTTATTAAATGAATAACGCAATAAATGAAATCCTAATTTTCTTACTTTTTGCATCCCAAGAGACCCATGTAATTATTGTGTAAATGCCTCTTAAATAAATAAATAAATACTTATTAAATTCTTTCAAACTCCTCGGTCAAACCTCATGTATTTAATTTATGTATTATGTAATTATTGTGTAAATGCCTCTTAAATAAATAAATAAACACTTATTAAATTCTTTCAAACTCCTCGGTCAAACCCCATGTATTTAATATATAGATTTAATTTATATATTAAAAAAAATAAAAATAAATATAAATATCTATAATTATTCCGTGCATAGTACGAGTGATAGACTAGTTTGAATAAAAAAAAATGTCTTACGAACAAATGTAATTAGAGCGCAAGATATAGATCAAAGAGTGTGATTGTTATGCTGAATATTTTTATCTACCTAATCACATTTATCAATTTTTAGTGATGAATAACACCACGTAAAATAGTGTGATGATTATGCCGAATATTTTTTTTCTTCAACAATGCTACCGATTCTTAAAAAACACAACTTTTACAACCTCCACTCACCTATGATTAGTTTAGAAAAAAAAAATAATAAATAAATAAATTATTAGTTCACATCATTTTAGGAGTCCCTAACTTTGAAAGTCCCAATCATTTTTGTTTTTTCTCAGGGAACTCCATGGCCCATACCCCTCAAATTCCCAAACACCCCCGCCCCCCCCACGTGGGGTTGGTGAGTGGAGGAAAAAAAAAAAAAAAAAAAATTTTTTTTGACCAATGAAAGGCAGAGGGGGTCGTGGGGGTTGCTTTCAAGAGGAGGTCTAAGTCTTTTTTGTTTCCCAAAACAACAAATAACTGTCTGGTTCTTTTCTCTGAACATTTCACTAAGATGAAGATTTGTTAAATTGTTTTTGCACAACACATTGTATTGAAAATGGATCGCTGGCTTACTTGATTGTGCAAGCTGGGCCATGGTAATGGGCCAGGGAAATGAAGCATAAAAGTTTCAGAAAAGTGGAAGGTTATCGAAGTATTTGTCCTTTTTAATTTATTTATTTTGAAGATAAAGAATGTGAATGTAAATTTTTTTTTAAAAAAATTGATGTGTTTTAATATGTTTTAAATGTACACGTTAATAAAATTTATTTAATAATATCAAACTATATCCTTAATTGAAATCTTTTTTCTTTTTTCTTTTTCTTTTCTTAATGAAGGCGAATACTTCACTAGATAGGTAATATTAGAAATTAAAAAAATTTAGGAGAAATTTTAAAAAAAAAAAAATCCCAAAGTTTTGACTTTCGTAACAAAGTAAATCTTAAATTTTTAATTTTACAGATAAAACCCTAATTTTTTCCCCTAATACTAAGTAGATAGGTAATATTAGAAACTAAAAAAATTTAGGAGAAATTAAAAAAAATCCCAAAATTTTGATTTTCGTAACAAAATAAATCTTAAAATTTTAATTTTGCTAATGAAACTCTAATTTTTTGTTATTTATTTTTAATCAAAATCATAAGCCTATTTATGTTGAGTAAAATTGACGGAACAATAATATTTTATTAATGACTAAAATATAATTTTTTATTCATTTTACTTAATGAAAATAGACAGATTTCTTCAAGCTTGGCCTTTTGAAGATCAGTCTCCACTTCCTCTCTGTGAAATTGCCAATTAATTTACATTCCTCTCTGTGAAATTGCCGTTTTCCATGGAGCTTGACAAGGACTAAGAAGCCAGACACATACCTATTGCAGTCTCCTCCTCCACAGGTAATCTTCTCTAAAACTCCTCAAATTGAAAAATGCTATTCTTTCTTTTCATTATTCATTTTTGTTATTACTGATAAAATTTCAAATATGGGCTCGTTTGGTTTGATTTTCGGAAAAAAATTTTGGAAATTTTCTCTACAAATAAGTTTTCAAAAGTAATCAAACCAAATAAATTTTTCCAAAAAAATTTCCCAAAACATCTAAACCAAACAAGTTTTCCAAACAAATCTCTCTCTCACACACATCAAATCAATCACTTTTTCCAAAATTCTCTCTCAAAACAATTTTCCAAAACATCTTTTGAAAAAAACCAAACCAAACATGTTTTCGTACTTTTTATCTCTAAAACACATCTCTCAAACACAAACCAAACATACAAATTTTTTCAAACTTAAAATGCTATTCTTTCTTTTCATTATTCATTTTTGTTATTACTGATAAAATTCCAAAACTCCTCAAATTGAAAAATGCTATTCTTTCTTTTCATTATTCATTTTTGTTATTACTGATAAAATTTCAAAAACACATAATTTTTTCAAACTTAAAATGTTATTCTTTCTTTTCATTATTCATTTTTGTTATTACTGATAAAATTCCAAAAACACTTTTAGTAATCCTTAAAATTTTTCAAACTTTCTAAAAACAAAAAACAAAACACAAAGACTCAACTTTCCTCAAATTGAAAAATGCTATTCTTTCTTTTCATTATTCATTTTTGTTATTACTGATAAAATTTCAAAAACACTTTTAGTAATCCTTGAAATGTGAATTGTTTTCATAATAATTTTTTCAAACTTTCTAAAAACAAAAAACAAAACACAAAAACTCAACTTTCTCTATCTCTTTGCTTTCCTTTCTCCTTGGTCTCCATTTTTGTTGAAGCTGGGATGAATATTTTGTTTCCATTATTTATTAACGAGTTTGTTATTTACTTTGTTATTTAATTTTTCTATTTCAATGGGTAGCCCATATAAATATGTGAATTGATTTTTTTTAAAACAGATTTAATTTCTTTTTGACTTCTCCAATAATTCCAATAATAATTGAATTCTTCAAGCTTGGCCTTTTGAAGATCAGTCTCCACTTCCTCTCTGTGAAATTGCCAATTAATTTACATTCCTCTCTATGAAATTGCCGTTTTCCATGGAGCTTGACAAGGACTAAGAAGCCAGACACATACCTATTGCAGTCTCCTCCTCCACAGGTAATCTTCTCTAAAACTCCTCAAATTGAAAAATGCTATTCTTTCTTTTCATTATTCATTTTTGTTATTACTGATAAAATTTCAAAAACACATAATTTTTTCAAACTTAAAATGCTATTCTTTCTTTTCATTATTCATTTTTGTTATTACTGATAAAATTCCAAAACTCCTCAAATTGAAAAATGCTATTCTTTCTTTTCATTATTCATTTTTGTTATTACTGATAAAATTTCAAAAACACATAATTTTTTCAAACTTAAAATGCTATTCTTTCTTTTCATTATTCATTTTTGTTATTACTGATAAAATTCCAAAAACACTTTTAGTAATCCTTAAAATTTTTCAAACTTTCTAAAAACAAAAAACAAAACACAAAGACTCAACTTTCCTCAAATTGAAAAATGCTATTCTTTCTTTTCATTATTCATTTTTGTTATTACTGATAAAATTTCAAAAACACTTTTAGTAATCCTTAAAATGTGAATTGTTTTCATAATAATTTTTTCAAACTTTCTAAAAACAAAAAACAAAACACAAAAACTCAACTTTCTCTATCTCTTTGCTTTCCTTTCTCCTTGGTCTCCATTTTTGTTGAAGCTGGGATGAATATTTTGTTTCCATTATTTATTAACGTGTTTGTTATTTACTTTGTTATTTAATTTTTCTATTTCAATGGGTAGCCCATATAAATATGTGAATTGATTTTTTTAAAAACAGATTTAATTTCTTGAAAAATGATATATAACTACATTTTGTAAATCTACTCTTTAAGACCCCAATGAATTATAAATGAAATGATTAAGAAAATTATAGTTTGTTCCTCCTTTTTCTCACTTCTTCACTGTAATTTCGCATTTTTTGTTAGTTCAATAATTTTTTTTAATGTGAACAGTGAGCAATTCTTCACTTTTCCCTTGCAAACAGTGAGACTTTCCAACGCATGCAAACAGTGAGCATTTCTCACTTCTTCACTTTCATTTCTTTCTTTTTGGTTCTTTTTTACAATAATTGTAGTTAGTTCAATATTTTTATTTATTTTTATTTTTTTTAATGTGATTATAGTTAGTTTAATGGTTTTTTTTCATTTATTTTTTTTATTATGAAAAAAATGTGATGTGATGTGATTGTAGTTTGTTCAATAGTTCTTTTTTTTAATATGATTGTATTGCAGTTAGTTTAAGGGTTCTTTTTGTTGATTTATTTTCCTTATTATGAGGAAAATGTGATGTGATTTTAATTTGTTCAATATTTTATTTTAATGTGACCCCATGTATTTAATTTATGTATTATGTAATTATTGTGTAAATGCCTCTTAAATAAATAAATAAACACTTATTAAATTCTTTCAAACTCCTTGGTCAAACCCCATGTATTTAATATATAGATTTAATTTATATATTAAAAAAAATGAAAATAAATATAAATATCTATAATTATTCCGTGCATAGCACGTGTGATAGGTTAGTTTGAATAAAAAAAAATGTCTTACGAACAAATGTAATTAGAGCGCAAGATATAGATCAAAGAGTGTGATTATTATGCTGAATATTTTTATCTACCTAATCACATTTATCAATTTTTAGTGATGAATAACACCACGTAAAATAGTGTGATGATTATGCCGAATATTTTTTTTCTTCAACAATGCTACCGATTCTTAAAAAACACAACCCCTACAACCTCCACTCACCTATGATTAGTTTAGAAAAAAAAAATAATAATAAATAAATTATTAGTTCACATCATTTTAGGAGTCCCAACTTTGAAAGTCCCAATCATTTTTGTTTTTTCTCAAGTAACTCCATGGCCCATACCCCTCAAATTCCCAACCCCCCACGTGGGGTTGGTGAGTGGAGGAAAAAAAAAAAAAAAAAAAAAAAAAAAAAATTTTTGACCAATGAAAGGCAGAGGGGGTCGTGGGGTTGCTTTCAAGAGGGGGTCTAAGTCTTTTTTGTTTCCCAAAACAACAAATAACTGTCTGGTTCTTTTCTCTGAACATTTCACTAAGATGAAGATTTGTTAAATTGTTTTTGCACAACACATTGTATTGAAAATGGATCGCTGGCTTACTTGATTGTGCAAGCTGGGCCATGGTAATGGGCCAGGGAAATGAAGCATAAAAGTTTCAGAAAAGTGGAAGGTTATCGAAGTATTTGTCCTTTTTAATTTATTTATTTTGAAGATAAAGAATGTGAATGTAAAATTTTTTTAAAAAAAATTTATGTGTTTTAATATGTTTTAAATGTACACGTTAATAAAATTTATTTAATAATATCAAACTATATCCTTAATTGAAATCTTTTTTCTTTTTTCTTTTTCTTTTCTTAATGAAGGCAAATACTTCACTAGATAGGTAATATTAGAAATTAAAAAAATTTAGGAGAAATTAAAAAAAAAAAAAAATCCCAAAGTTTTGACTTTCGTAACAAAGTAAATCTTAAATTTTTAATTTTACAGATAAAACCCTAATTTTTTCCCCTAATACTAAGTAGATAGGTAATATTAGAAACTAAAAAAATTTAGGAGAAATTAAAAAAAATCCCAAAATTTTGACTTTCGTAACAAAATAAATCTTAAAATTTTAATTTTGCTAATGAAACTCTAATTTTTTGTTATTTATTTTTAATCAAAATCATAAGCCTATTTATGTTGAGTAAAATTGACGGAACAATAATATTTTATTAATGACTAAAATATTATTTTTTATTCATTTTACTTAATGAAAATAGACAGATGATTTGCATTAAGAACACTACAATATGAATAATTCATATTATCGAAACCGAATTTGTAATAGGCTTCACGGATCTCCCAAGTTCTCTCAAATTGAGATATGACATTGGGAGAAATTTAACCCTTAAAAAAACAAAAAAACAAATAAATAAATAAATTACAAAAACTATTCAAGGATTTGATTCTTACAATAAAATAAATCCTAAATTTTTAATTTTGTCAATTTAAATCCTACTTTTTTTATTTGTTTTCAATATAAATCATTTTTTTATTTTTAGTCATTAAACTCTGAGGGCAAGTTTGATAAGTTACAATAATAGTAAAAAAATCAATAAAAAAATGTTTAAAAGCCAAATAATTATATAAAATAGTCAAACTTGTTGCACATTTTGACTTCAACAATGATAGAGACCACTAATTTTGGAGCTCTAAAAAGATCACTAATGACATAGCACTCAATAAAAAAAATAAAAATAAATAACACCAAGGCCAAAACATCAAATCATTCATGGTGGGACCCACTGCCACATCATTAGTGGTAGCACTAATTAGTGCTCTCACTCATTTTCCTTTTGACTTTTATCATGTTGGTTATCTTAACTTCAAAGAGTGTTTGGCCTTCAAAGGCCTATTTTTGGACCAATTTCGATGATTTAAACTATTTGTTTTTTAAGACTCGTTAAGTAAAATTTTTATGTAAAAAAACAAAATGATTGGATATTAGTAGTTATATGTTTAAATTAAATTTGTATTATAAAAAATGGATGGATATTCTTGAAATCAATATCAAAATGGGCTTTACAAAACCCAAACATTATTTAGGAGTTGTTTGGGATGAACTAAATAAGTGCACTTTTTGAATTTTTGGATAAAAAAGTAGAGAAAAAAAAGATGATTGTTTGGGATAATTTTTTAACTTTTTACGAAAAAAATGTGTATTAAAATATTGTATAAAAAAGTAAAATTACCATATTACCCCTAAATATATAAATATGTACTAACATCCCTTGTACCATGAAGCTAGTACTACACATTGAACTCGGCGAGTTCTACATATTGAACGGTTCAGATTATCAAAACGGGACCCGTGATGGGCCTTCACTGGCTGAACAGCACTGTCCTGTGTTGTGCACCGCATGTGTAACTTATACCATCATTTGAGACTTTTTATTTTTATTTTTTTATTTTTTATTTTTTTGAGCTGACTCCACTTCAGACTGTACTATTGTCATTTCATAGAAAGTTGGTTTGTATTATTTTTTTTTTTTTGTATAAATGTGTTTTTATATATATATATATTTTTTTGAATAGTGATAACTTTTTGGCTTTCTTAATAACTTTTTAACTTTTGGTTTTTTTTATAACATGTCAAACCAGCCCTAAGTTGAGATGGTAACTTGAGAGAAATCAAACCCTTGTACAAAAACTTAAAAAATAATTTGCAATTTTTTGAGCCTAATTTGCAATTTTTTTTCTCATCTGAATCTATCAACAAAAGTAAATAAAGCCTTTTCTATTTTTCTTCTTCCTGAATCCCATATGGCATACACAAAAAAAATGAACAAGCCGGCATTCGGTGATCCATTTAACCAACCAGCAATTTCCATGACACCGACTATGATCTTCTTTGGTGTCCAGTCCAGTGTGCCCTTCTCTTTCTGTTTCTTTAATGCATTTCAATGGAAGAGCATTTGCCCTAATTTCTGTAATTTTTGTACACCCTAATTGGTTTTTGGTTTCATTACAATTAAATCCATTAAATCCTAATTTGTTTTTGCTACTAGTTTCAGTCCTTTTAGTTAGTGGTGTTAATTATGTCTTGTTGTGTTTGTTGTGCATTTTCAACCCTTGCCCTAAAGTTGTGGACCCTTGGTCCTAATTTATGTTGTTCTGCGTATTTTTCTAAATCCATTAAATCCTCATTTGTTTTTGCTATTAGTTTCAATCGTTTTAGTTAGTAGTGTTAAATATATCTTCTTCTTCTTTTTTTTTTTTTGATCAGCAAAACAAGAGCTTTATTCATTTTTTTTTTTTTTTTTTGTTAATTATATCTTATTGTTGTGTGTTTTCGACCTCTTTGCCCTAAAGTTTTGGACCATTGGTTCTAATTTATGTTATTCTGCTTTGTTTTTCTAAATCCATTAAATCCTTCTTGTTGTTGTGCCTTGCCCTAATTTTCTATGGTTCTATGTTTTGATTCCATATTTTCTATTGTGTGCCTGTGTGGAAACATTTTCTTTGAAGAGTCTGAACCTAACATATTCTCTCTTTTTTTTGATGTGCATCGAACATATTCTTCAGTTAACATAATCACCATGGGAAATGAAATCCATGGTTCAAATGAATAAACCAACTTTAGGGTAATCGAGTAACCTCACAACATAAAGATCCTGCATCTAAAATATTACATTTCATACCAAGGAAAATTCGCTTTACCTTTGTAGAGGCTGAGACGTGAATCCATCGAATCCATTGTTCCTCAAGTATGCATGACTGGGTTGCGCAATCTGGTTTTGAGCTGCTGTTGGAGATGAATCCGAAGTGCCTGATGTATATACACTGCAGGATTAGTAGTGGAAACCAAACCTTAAATGAAAAACAAAATTATACAGAATAACTTGGTTTATTGTGGTTCAAGAACTTAAAAAAACATAAATTCAGATTATGAACAGTAAATAATAGCAAATATATCGCAGCCTCATCATTGTAGAAGAAAATTAGTTTCTACTTACAAATTCATCGGATTTTGTTTAACATGTATAACTTAATTTGTATTATACAAATTCGTAGGATTTTAGGGAACAGTGAAATTTTATTTTTCTAACAAAAATTTGTTTGTATACAATTCCTCTAGAATTAGCCATTATAGTAATAGAAAATACACTATAAAGATAAAATATAGCAAAATTTACACTAATAGTTTAGCATATTTGTAATAAAGTATAGAAACGTATTAATATGTAAATAAAATTGAAGCCTAATTTTCTTGTTTTAAACTTTCTCATTCTCATTGTTAAAAACTAGGAAGAAAAAAAAAAAAAAAAACCTCAAGGTTTGAACCTTCTAACAATATAAAATTTAAATTTTTAGTTTTGTCAATTTAAATTTAAATTTTTTGATTTGTTTTAAAAAAATAGGATTTAAATTAATAAAATTTAAAACTCAATGTTTGTTTTGTTGCAAGACTCAAATTCTGAATATTTTTCCTCCTTATAATTTAAATTGTTTAAAATATAAAATTATTGCCCTTAATTTGAGTTTCTATCACCTATTTGTGGTACGGTATATGCTGTATAACCCTTATATAGTGGAGGTTGTTATTTGAAGCCACATGTGGGGGGCGTGGGGCGTGAACCCAACTCAAAAGAATAAATAAATAAATTTTTATTATTACTGATTTGGATGAATTGTTTTTAATTGAATCATATAAAATGGAATTATAAATTTTAAGAATTAAATAGATAAAATGACGGCATTCGTAACAAGTAAGTACAAGTAATTAAAAGTAAATAATTATAATATAAGTGTTGATCAAAAAAAAAAATTTTAAAAAAGAAAAGGTCTTTCACCAGGAGAAGACAACTGTGAATTTGTATCCTCGAGTGAGAGGCAGAGGTCTTCAAGTTCAATACTAGCTAGTATTTCAGACAGGGTATCTTCACGTTCAAAAGTATCCATGAAACTATCCATATGCATGAAAACCCTGGTCAAGAAACACATAAATTAACTCATCTATATCAAAATAAGCTTTAATCCATTAATTATTTAATTACTATTGAAAATTTTAGTACTATTGTTGATAAGCCTTTTTCTAAAAAAAGAGAAGAAAGACATGCAGACAACTATGAAAGAAATCATATGGTACCTTTTACTATTGTGATTGGCTTTGACAGTAGGGTTCACTACATTTATGTTGAGTGTTTGGGGAACAATAATAAACATATACATTTGTGATTAGTGGAAGGTAGTGTCATGTGGTACCCTATTAGCATACAAAAATTTCTCCAAATATTATGAGCCTCCTTGGTGCTATTTTTTTCAAGCATACGTTTATTACATGAATACACATGAGAGATAAAATAAAAGTAGTGAAATAAATTCAGTAATAACTAATAGATCAATAAGTGCTAATAAATTGCGCACACCTACAAAGAAAACAAAAATTACACACAAGATTGAACGCTGAAAGACCATATGAAAAAAGGGAAATGTTGCACAATTCACAAAATCACGTAAATTTTTATGAATTTACATAAATAATCTCATAAAAATACGCAAGTTAAGTCTATTCATAAAAGTTTTGAAATTTATAAAATTACATAAATTTTTACAAACTTACATAAATCAACTCAAAAAAATATATAATTCAAATTACAAAATTACATAACAAAAATGCATGCATATGATATGCAATGCAAACCTAAGAGTTTTCCATGGAAAAGGGAAAAATTGAAACAAAAGGAATTGAAGAGAGACACTCACAGAGGTGATAGGACAAAATGCAAGCTATGGCTCCTCAATGTTTGACACCCTGTTAAGTGACTGGTGGGATTGCACTGCAAAGATATTAATAGAAAATTTGAAATTTGTGTGATAAGATAAATTATATTTAAAAAAAAAAAAATTAACCAAGGTATTGTGTGATTTTGATTATTTGATTCTTAAGATATTAATAGAAAATTTGAAATTTGTGTGATAAGATAAATTATATTTAAAAAAAAAAAATTAACCAAGGTATTGTGTGATTTTGATTGTTTGATTCTTAAGATATTAATAGAAAATTTGAAATTTGTGTGATAAGATTTTTTTTTTTTTTAAATTTTTTTTAACAAGTTATTGTGTGATTTTGATTGTGTGATTCTTTGTTTTTTTTCAACAAGGTATTGTGTGATTCTTTGCTTTTATACACGACTTAGCTGACTCTGTTTTTTCACTCAGTTCATGCCCCACACTAACAAATCACACTATTACTAACATCTCACCCACACCACTGACCATTTGTATTTTTCTGTTGAAAAAAATGTATTGATTTATTTATTTTTTTTTAATAAAATGTTTGAATGTTATAGAAAAGTAAACAAGGATTAATGGTATATGAACAGTCTTTTATTTTTTATTTTTAAATTTTTTTTTTTACAGAATTAATGACAAGTGTGGAGCATTGCTTGAGAAACATCTACTAATTTCCAGTCATATAACCTAAGATAACTTCAATTGAGAGCGTTAAGGTTTTCAAATCTTAGTGTTATACCATTAAGGAGATTAACCAGGGTCACATAGAGTATTCAAAAAAACACCAGAATATAAATTAATTAAATCTTAGTTATGCTATTGAATAAAAAAAAATATATATTTAATTTCTATATAGAGTGATATGAATCCTTTGAGACTTACCATTTTAAAACAAATTTAATGATATTTATTTATAAATAAGCCATTATTACAATATTTTGATTGAAAATTTTGTAGGCACCTCTTCAAATTTTTTTTGATCGGCTGGGATAGTTTAAAGTTGTGTGATGGCACCTCTTTAAAGTGGATGAAGAAGACAATGCTCTCGATTGTGTGACACAATAATTTGTGGGGGATAATTAGTGGATACTCTACCGTCGTGTCTTGTCATATTATTTACGCGATATTTTAAATTAAGATAAATTGTATTTTGTCTTTTTGATATTTAATTATTAGGGTATGCCCGTGCCTGAAGGCATGGTGAAAATATTGTTGGAATGAAAATATAATTGAATATAAAATTATTGAGTTAAAATGTAATTTATTCAATTTGTTGAAAAAAAAAATTTGAGGTGAAAATATAAATAGATGATCCGTATGATTTTGGATTTTCAAATGAATTTTATAATTAGATTTTTGAAAAGAGTTTGTCAAACTTAAAACTTTTGAAAAGAGTTTGTCAAACTTAAAATTTTTGTTTGGTTGTATATATTAAAAATAATTTTTACAAATTTAAAATTCAAAAATTACTTAGTTTTGGAGTTTCCAAAAATAGTTTTTAAATTTTGGGAAAATCGGTCTGGGGTCCCTCTTCCATTTTTCGTAATGGATGAGATCTACAAAATTATTTTTTGATGTCTAAAGTCCTTAAACATATATCAGATAAATTTGACTTTCTCTCTACTCTACTCTCTCTCTCTCTCTCTTCTCCTCTCACCCATTGTCTTCCAGATCCAGGGCAACACCTTTTCCTCCGACTTCTCCCTTCGCTCCACCACCGTCGCAGACCTCCGCGCCGCCCGGATCCGCGACCCAAGGAGCTCTCTACCGTGATCGAAAATAATCTCTCTCTCTCTCTCTCTCTCTCTCTCTCTCTCTCTGTGTGTGTGTTTTGTGTGAGTTTGTATGTATATCTTGGTACATGACTGTGTTTTTTACATTTGGGTACAGCCGCCGCACTAAGCTAGGGTTTTGAGAGACCGGCTCTTCAAATCTCGTTTCTTTGCATTTCGTTAGGTTTTACTTTGATATGTTGGATCTTGCAAGTACTATAAAGCACTAAGCTAGGGTTTTACTTTGATATGTTTGATATGTTGGATTTTGCAGGAAACTGAAGAAAAGAGAAGGAAAAAACATGAGGAGGTTAAGATGTTGGAAAATTCACATTTCGATTACTACAAGATGAAGATGATAATGCAAATTGAGATTGCAGGATTGTTGGAGATCATGGAAGCAATAAAGCAACAGTGGGTATAACTCTTTTTCTACCTTCGAGTATGTTATTACCTAGTTTTCGGTTTAGCATTTTGAATTATGGTTGTTTCTTCAAATGGAAATTAGAAGATTGTTTCTGTTGTAAAATAAGTTCTTTTTCTTGTTCTTTTTTTAAAAATTCTCCACCTTAGTAGTAGAATTTCTCAAATTTCAACCCAGAGAAAATTCAAATTTCTCTAGGTTCAAGTTTCTAGGAGTATTTGGCAATGGAACTGAATTTTCTCTGGTTTGAGAATTTCTCTGGGTTGAGAATTTCTCTGGTAATTTAGCTCACAAAACGTCTATTTCGATTATTTTTTTTCATTTGAACTGAATTTTAGGTCAAATATTCAAAGAAACTAAATGCAAATTCAAAGAAACTAAATGCAACTCAGGCACTAAATAATTAACAAGTCAACTTGGTTGTTAATCACAACTTCACATTTTATTCTGGGCAGAGTACAAGAACAAGCAAAAGCAAAATCATCAAACTGACAGTTTACAGTTTACAGAGAAACAAACTGAAGAAGAAAAAATTTACACAGTGGCCAAAATCCCAGAGAATTTCTCTGGACAGAAATTCTCTCCAGAGAAAATAGGTTGGCCAAGAAGTGGCTTTGATTCCACCCTTTTCCAATGGGTAGTGTAAGACAACAGCATCAAAGAATTTTTCTGAAGCAGAGCACTAGTTCAACCCAGAGAAAATTGAGTCTAAACCAAAGAATTTCTCTGGACCAACCCAATTTTCTCTAGTTTGTTTGGTTTGGCCTCGTTCCAGTCGGCCACACTAGTGTCTTCATCGCCGTCTCTGCTGTTCATCGTGCTGAAGCTTCAATGAAGAAGATTGGGCTACCAAGGCCAGAGAATGGGCAGCAGCCAAAGTTGCAACAGATGATCTGCAAGAAAAAAGTTGCGCACTGATTATAAATTTAACATATTGTCTTCTGAAGGGCAATTTGATTGTAAATTTGAAGTGGTCTCCCAAACATTTAGTTCCATGTTTTTTATTCACTTGAGGGATACTACTTTCTTTGATGGATTATTTGGTAATTACTTCCAAACATCTACTTTGTTTTCACACAAACATGGTTGAGCACAGATTTGTGAACTAAAATTGGTAGCTTATATGATGAATATGATGCCTTTGCTTGTGTTTTTTGTGTTTGCTTGTGTTTCCTTATACTTTTTTCGTTGCCTCTGATACAGATGCTTCTTGGTAAAATTTAGAGCTTGAATTGTGGTGTTCTCACTTGGACCTTTATTCTTGTTTAAACGTTTGACTAGCTAGCCTATTGTTGTGGCTGTGAAAATTTCTCAGAGAAATTTGGTCCAGAGAAATTTCTCTGGGCCAGAATTTCTCTAACCAATTTTCTCTGGACTGAAATTTCTCTGGACCAAATTTCTCTGGGTCAGAATTTCTCTGGACCAATTT
The DNA here is from genome assembly GCA_025200525.1 of Camellia lanceoleosa. Taxonomy (NCBI): domain Eukaryota; kingdom Viridiplantae; phylum Streptophyta; class Magnoliopsida; order Ericales; family Theaceae; genus Camellia; species Camellia lanceoleosa. Next base: position 1,031,993 of record JANUSC010000048.1, on the reverse strand, counting down.
TCTCTGGATTGAAATTTCTCTGGATCAAGGTTGAGGGACCTTAGACATTATGAAAATATTGTTGATGGACCTTAGACATTATGAAAATATTTGGTGTTCTTTATGCTCTAAAATCATAATACCAAGGACCTGAACAAAAAATACCCCTTAAATTTTTAGTGACCTTTTTAATATTTTAATCAAAATATTTTTCACTTTTAGATCCACTCAATTTAAATATTTTGCAAAATTATAAAATTTAGAGAGATGTAACTTAATAAAAAAAAACATTTAGACCCTCCTTGTCTGTAGTGCAAACTTAGCGATAAACATATAAAAACTGTCCAATTAAATTTAACAATAAGTTTTGCTATAAATTTTTATTTTTAAATGGCAAAAAATGGTATGGTCCATGATTAGTAGTGGTGGAGGCAATGTGATGGAAATTGCTACAATTTATCAAGAAAATGTGAAAATAGTGATGACACAATTATTACTTTAGCCAAGAAAACGTGAAAAATAGTGATGACACAAATGCAAACAAAGACCAGATCACAAAATGTTTACTATTGTAGTATTTTTGTTTATTTAGCCCACTTGCAATTTGCAACAAAAAATAAACACTTTATTACCTTGGCCAATAACAGTACCCAAATAAATTTCTATATTCCACATTTTTTTAAATAGTGAGTGTTGGTTGAAATAAAGAAGAAAGATCTCATGGCTATAGTTTTGTATCAATTTTAATATAATGGTTGAAATCTACCAATTTGTATGGTTTGGTGGTCAGTTTACTGTGCAGAAAATTAAATAAATGAAATAGTGACAAGAAATAGTGAAAATTAAATAAATGAAATGGTAAATAAATCAATTTAAACATAATTTTTGCAAATTTATTGGTAAACGAAATAGTGAAAAGTAAACACATAAATACTACGTAAAATTCAAGCACGACAAAAGTATAAGATTTTAAACAAACAACAAAATGTAAGTCCTACAAACAATACAAATCAGACGAAATACGCCAACCGATGCTCTGCAATAGAAAAAAATAAACAACAAATTAAGCACACCAGCCAGTACTCTGTAATACAAAAAAAAAATATCAAATAACAAATTAAGCATACCAGCCAATATTCTGTAATACAAAGAAAATGCCAAACAACAAATATTAGGAAGCAAAAATTAATAATTGCCAGAAAAATTATTGACAAATAATTAACAACCTCCTAACATATATTTTAGTTAACAACCTACTTTAAGAATGGGGAAATTGAACTACTACAGGATAGAAGAAAAATTATAATTTTTTTTTATATCTTCAATATGCATTAAAAATGATAGAAGAAAAATTAAATACTCTCATAGAAATGTTAATAATTTTTCTCTATTGGCGAAAATGTAGAACTATTGCAATACATGATTTTGTGATTGATTCTATATAGTAATTTTGCATTGACAATAGTTAATTCTTATGGATTGTATTGCCTACTTTTCCTACTAACAACTAATGTATACCATAAAAAATAAAAAATGTAACACCCTCGAAACAAACCTGTAATCATACATTCATGATACAAAAAGAGATATCATATTACCAACATCAGAGTATTTTTACAAGAAATATTACATGTTGACAACAAAACTAAATGCCCTATAGGCTTACAACTTTCCAAATCAACACCTGTGTTTAACAAAAGTAGAGTCCTAACTCTCTTTACACAAAAATAAGCCATTGGCTTAATATACATGTAATACAGAAAGGTAATCACCAAAAAGATCTCTCAGCCTCTAAACCTCTTAAGTTACGTCATTGGAGGTGGCATGTCACCTGAACCTGAAAATAATGTCTCATATAGGGTGAGCCAACGCCCAGTAGAGATATGCTAGACATAATATGAACAATAACTAAAACAATAGCATTTGATATATGGTTGACACTTATAAACCAACTTACAACACTTTTCAATTCAACGTCAATTACATCCATTTTTCATTTCAGTTTCCTTCACATATACAGTTTCGATTCATAATTATGGCTCAGAACCTGGCCAAACAATTGAATGAGGCTATAACACATATTAAAACACTTTCATACTTCACAATTCACATAAGAATATAACTCATATTAGAACACTTCCATACTTCAACACTTCCATAATTCAAATGATACACAGATTTGTTGTATCAGTGGAGTCCATCCCCTATATCCTCCCAAACAGGTTTAAGAGTTCATCCCCTATCTCCTCTCAAACCATGGAGTACATCCCCTATCTTCTCCCAAATAGGTTTGAGAGTCCATCATATATCTCCTTTCAAACCATGGAGTACATCCCCTATCTTCTCCCAAACAATATATATATACAATGTATTTAAACACTTATCATATACCATGATCAATCAATACACACATTTGTTGTATTATTCCAATCGTCATATTCAATGACATATTCAATGTGATTAGTTTCAGTTTTCCCTAATCATCACACAATGTCTACAACAATCAAGACTATCCTCCACCGATAGCCCAAAGTAATTATTTCTAAACAGATAATAATTAAGTTATCAACATTTTTCAAAGGTGAGTGATTAATAAATCTAACTCCACCATTCAATCTCATAATAAGCCAATTTCATTATATCCACCCCAATTCCATATTTCCATAACTTTCCCAAATTAATTATACAAATTAATTCATAATAATAATAAATTAGGGCTTTTCTCCCCTTTTCTCAACATTGACCCCAAAGGTTCAAATATTAACAATAAACATCAATAACCTCATTTAAGACCCAAAACACATATGTATTGGTCAAAAGAACAAAACCCTTCTTTTCAATATTTCAAATCTCAAACCCTAACCTTCCCAAATCAAACCATTCATACAAAGTGCCCAACATCTATGTTAAAGCTCATAAAAATTAGTAGTTATCCCTACCTCAAATGAAGAGACCAAATGGAGAACATGATGAAACTCGAAATGCTCCAAACCCAAAGATTTTCGGATTGAAATGTAGCCCACACCAAGCTCTATACTTTATGCAAAGGAACTATGGTAGAAGATCACTCAAACTAGATGATTTCTTAGAAATAAGTTGTAGTCTAGAGTGAAAAGCTCTCAAGTTTGGGTTTTGAAAAGTTAGAGAGAGAGAATGGCCCGAAAAAGTGATCTAAAAAGCTGTTTTTCGGACTGATATACAAACATGTCCGCTCAAGTGTGGAACTCCCCACTCGAGCGTTAGACACAGACTCACGCTCGAGCGTGAAAAGCGCCGCTCGAGCATCAAATGCACACTTCCAGAAGTTTTGCAAATGAAGGTCCCCGCTCGAGCGTGAAAGTGGACACTCGAGCACCCGATGACCTGCAGAACAAAATACTGAGAGATAAAAAATCCTGCTCGAGTAGAGAAACAAAAACAAAGGGCCCGCTCGAGCATCAAAAGCCCCGGTCGAGCGTGAAGGCCAAAATCTGGGCATCAACCCTTGGTTTCCAAACACAACTAACCAGTTTCAAACCTGTTCAACACAACCCAAGACATCAAATACAAAGAGTAAAGGACGGAAACGGGAATAAGACAACAACACATCCACGGAACCGAGTCCGGAATACAATAAACAAGGAAGGGAAAACCAGAATCGCTATAACCTCGCCCCTTTAAAGAATTTCGTCCCCGAAATTAGATAAATAAGTTTCAAAAATATGATTTGTCAATTCTCAAAAATATTACAATTCACTATTCATCGACTTAACTCATTACCGGTCATTCCATCTGTTTTGAAGTGGCAAATTACAACATATGTTACAACATGCATCATCAACATGCGTTCCCTTGAAATTCACAAATTTCAATAGAAGTTTTCCACATTTCAGTTATATATTCAATGCCAACAATGTATTTGCATTTCTAAAACAGAATTAACATATGCAATGTTAAAATAAACCTTCATTTCCGAACCATATTCAATGGCTATAACATTTCCACAATCTAAAACATATATAATATTTCCAGAATCCATTCACAAACAAAATTCCCAATACAAGGTTAAATATTAACAAACAAGTCAGGGTATTTCCCATGGACCTCTAACTCACGTTCCCAAGTGGCTTCTTCCACTCCGTGATGCTTCTACAAAACCTTCACCAAAGGTATCGTCTTGCCTCCAAAGACCTGATCTTGCCTATCCAAGACCCGTACCGGTCTCTCCTTATACGAGGCATCCTCATCTACCTCTAAGTCGGTTCAATCCAATACATGCGACAAATCCGGCTCGTACTTCCGAAGTATACTAACATGAAACACGTCATGCACCCCGAACAACTGTGGCGGTAAAGCTAAACGGTATGCAATTGTAGACACCCCATTTTTGACCGCCCTCAAGACTTGAACGTCACCGCTTGAACACTCGGTGATCATCCATGTTTGTATTCGTCTTGAGTTCCCGGAGGTCTCGGCCACGCGCCTTGCCCCAGGATCTCTCGACTCGACTATTTTGTGGTTGGTTTTGCACCAAACACTTGTATTTTTCTTTTGAGGGGCAAGGAATGGCTTGTTGGCCATCCCCACTGTAGACACCCCATTTTTGACCGACCTTAAGACACAGACATCACCGATTGAGTGCTTGGTGATGTTGCATATTGTGCTCGTTCAGAGGTTTCAGAGTCTTGGCTGCGAGCCTTGCCTTCAAACTTTTGGGCTTTTCTGTGCTTTGCCTCGGTTTGCGAACCAGGCTCTGCTTTCTCTGTTTTCTCTTCCCGAAGGGAGGGAGAGGTCTCGTAGACCATCTTTCAGTGGCCGTAGGCTACGTTTCGTGGTTGTAGGCCATTTTTCCCGTTTGGAGCCCAGTTCTCAATTTTTAGAGCCGTCGGCCGTGTACCTCGGTTCGGGACAGCTTAACCGCCTCCGTTTGCTCCGGTTTTTGGCATACATCTTATTTACTCCCTTTTGAGGGACACTGTGGTCCGAGAGACCAACTTCATGGTCGAACGCCACCTCCGGTGCTTAACAGCTTGTTTTCGGGGCCCCGGGCCGCGCGTTTCGGCCCCCGAACCTTTGTGTTGCATCCGTTTTGTTTCATTTTTGGTGGAGACCTCATTTTCATTGTTAGGAAGCTTGCAGAAGGGTGAGAGGCCAGCAATTGTTTCGAAAATCCAGCTTTATTCCTTCATCGCTCTCTGTTGCCCGTTTTCCTCGCTGGAAAGCAGATGTTGACCATTCCCAGGCCACTTTCTTTGGCCCTCAACCACATATTTGTGTTGTACACACCTGGGAGGCCACCAATATGACATGGTCGGCCAGCAATTGTTCTTGACCCTTTTGAACCCCTCTAGAAAGTTGCTTTTTCTCTCTCCTGGTTCACATTTTCAGGGTTTTGACTACATGGCTGTGTTGTGCATACATGGGAGGCCACTTTTCTGGGGTGGCCGGCCACTAATTCTCATTGACCCTTTTAATCCTGGCCGGCCGGCCAGGGGAGGTGGCCGGCTGGCCACCTGAACCCTCTGAACCTGGCTGGCCATGTTCCTCACACCTGGCTCCTTACAGCTGCACCCTCTGTTTCCCCCCAAATCCTGTATCTGAGGGAGGGTCTTTTTTGGGGGGGGGGGAATTGAATTTGATTTTCCCCCCCTTTTCCTCCACTCCTCCCTCTATAAAACTAGACCCCCCAGCTCCATTTTAGGGGGTTAACAAAACTTGTTTAGAGCCTTGCTTACATCTCTCCCTCTCCCTCTCTTCCAAGCCTCAAAACCCTAAAGTTCTTGCACCCTTTACACTACAACCCATAGCACCACACCTCCACACTCCATTCCAGCCTTTTGAAGCTGATTTCCAGAGGCTAGGAGCTCCTCTTCTTGATCCAAAGGCTGCTGGTTCATTACTCTTCAAGGGTAAGCACACTTTTCCCTTAAACTAGTCTTTTCTTGCTTCATTTATAAGCCTTTCTTGCAAGAATTTTTGGGCTCCAACCCAAACTATAAATAGTCATATTTTAAGCCCATCTCCATGTTTGATCAAGGGTCTTTCTCTGTTTGAGGTCTCCTCCTCACCCTTTGTGTTTAAACTCTCTTTTAGGCCTATTTTTGCATGGTATTTTAGGCTTATTTTTGAGCTGTTTTGGACTTGGTCATAAACTGTGAAATGTATTTTTTTGAGCCCCTCTTCAACTTTGTTGAAGGGCTCTCCTCTGTTTGAGGTCAGTTTCTACCACTTGTCTCTTTATCCCTCTTTTAGGCCTTTTTCTTGCATGTTGATTTAGCCTCACTTGTGTTCATTTTAGAGACTTTATGTAAACTATAAAGTGCCATGTTTTGAGCCCCTATTCAACTTTGTTGAAGGGCTCTTTTCCATTTAGGGCCAGCTTCTGTCCCTTGTCTCTATTCTCTCTTTTAGGGCCATTTTTGCATGATAGATTAGCCTTACTTGTGTTCATTTTTGAGGTTTGTCATAAACTGAAAAATATCTTGTTTTAATCTTATCTTCAAGTTTTTTTAAGATCCCATTTTTGTTTGAGGTCACATGCTTCCTTGTATGCTTGATTCCTTCTTATTTTGAGCCTTACACCTAAGCTCTTGTTGTATGCCTTGTTTGGCCTTCTAGTCATTGAAATCCAATGGATTTTCAGTGGCTATCACACTATTTTGAGCCTCCAAATCAGAGGGGGGTGACCCCCTCTCACCTTGACTTGTTTGATGGTCATTTTGGCCTTTCAAAGGGACCCCTCTTTGCATGCTTCTTAGCCACTTTTCAGGGCCAATTTGATGAGTTTTGGGTCTACCATATTTGATTTCCAGAGTTTTTTTGGTCATGCTTCATGTCTATCTTGCATATGCTTAATAATTCCTTTGTATGCCCTCTAAAGGAGCCCCTCATTTGTGCATGTGTTGGCTGCATTTCCATAGTTATTTGGGCATATTTTGGCATGTTTTTTTCACTAATTTTTGTTGGTTTGGTGAGATTCCATGTGCTTCATATACGTGCCATGTAACCCATGTTTACTAGTCAAAATTACATGCTATGTTAGGCTATCTTGCTAGCACCTTTTGGCCATGCTTTGAACTAAGAAAGTTCATGTTTTGGGACTGCCTTGACTCTGTCTTCATGCTTCATGATCAAATAATGCATGTTTTATATAGCTATAGGTCATTGCGTATGCCTAGTTTTGAGTTTCGGGGTCCATTCCATGCATCGGGTGCCATTTATCCATGTTTCGGGATCATTTTGCATCACATTTCAGTGCTGAAACTTGCATGTTTGTGTGCCATATTTCATGCCTTACCATGCCTTGTTAGAGTGGCATTTGTGCCTTAGGATCGGTCCTCAGTTTGCGTACATGCGTGCACGCATTTCGAGTGTCTCATTTTCATCTCATGGCCACTGATGTGAGTGTGGCTGAGGTCCATTCATGTTGGTGTAAGTCCATTATGCGTTGTGTATGCCATTTCATTTTATAGCATTGCGTATGCTAGGTTGTATATTAGAGCATTGTGTATGCCATGTTACATCGAGTATCGTGTATGCCATTTCATAGCATTGTGCATGCTAGGTTATATATTAGTTGCATTCATGCATGTCATGCATATTGCATTGTGTTTGGGATAGGAGTTAGCCCAAGCACGGAAACGAGGGACGTTTCGTACTCCGAGTGACGGAACGTGTCTCAATTCCCAGTCACCGACACTCCGGATTATCCATGATGGAGTCTTGGTCTTGTTGTGTTTATGTGTGCATTCATTTCATATTAAGTTGTGCAAATCGACTCCTCGGCCATCATGCATTGAGATGCGTGATTGGTGGCACGAGGATCGAGGACTACACTCCCTGAAGAGTAGTCAAGCATACATATGTGAAAATACATTGCCATGCCCCTTTCTTGCTCTCTATTGCAGCAAATTAGAAACCGGCGATCTTTTGGAGCTTCGTGCAATATTCCGGGCTTAATGGTAAACATAGGCTAATTGGGGCATCGCGATGGATTTCCGTGCCAAGCAACCCGAACATGCATCATTCATCATCCAGAGCAGAGTCGAGGCAGTCCCTAGCTTGCAGGCTAGTTTACTACTTTCCTAGTTTAATTTGTTAATTAATTAGGATTTTGTATTTATTCGGACTGTACTATTTATTTGGGACTGCATATTATTTATTCGGACCCTCTGAGCGAGGGCAATGTTGTAATAAGTGTGCGTGCTTGTGATGTATGTCTTCTAACCCCACGTCTTTCTCCCTTTTATTTACCAGCTTATGATGGTTAGATTAGGGCATATTTCAATTAGCATACAGTATGATAGCATGTTTGCATTCATTCATCTGTCTTGCATGCACCGGGTTCGGCGCATCATAACTCACTGCATTGTACTTCAATTCCAAGTTGAATACTTGTTAGCTGTAGCATTCCATATGCCATGTTTAGAATAGCCGAGCCTGCTATAGTTGCATTTTTGCATGTGTTGCATTAGGCATCTCAGTATAGTTAGAATCATGCATGGATTTCTAATTAGCTTCTGTTTTGGCTTGGAGTACTCGGTAAGTTTTTATGCTTTAGCATCCTTACATGTGTGTGAGTGACTGCCATGATAGCATGCTTACCATGAGGCTATGTGCTTATGTGATATATCAGCCTGAATGCCTGTGGATGAAGGTTGGGTTGTTTGGATTGGGACAAATCATCGACTGTAAGTTTTAAGCCCACTAGATAGTGGCAAAACCATCTTTTCTAAGCCCGCCTGAGGGTGGAAAAATCCGCATTTTAAGCCTACTTGGGAGTAGCAAACCATCTTTCAAAAACAAACATGAAATGTTTTGTTCCAATTCAGGCGACCTGGTCTATACTTGTATGCTGTGTGCATCACATAGTAAATCTAGGCTAATAACTGGAATAAGAATGCATAATGTTTTCAAAACTAGATATCATGGTTAGTAGAGGCCGATCTTTGATTGGGCGAGCGGGGGTGCTCACAAAGTGACCTTCCCTAATCGTACCCAAGTTCCCGAGCCGAGACAACTTTGGTGATGACGGACACGTGGCCTTAGGCACGAGTCAGGGTTTCCTAAATTTCCCAAAATAAAATATTTAGGTGGCGACTCTGTATTTGGCAAAACAGTCCATGTTTGGTACTTCTTTCAAAAAATTTGTTTTCTCAAAACGATTTGCCGGATTTGGACTCTTTGGTTCAGATTAAGAACCGTGACATTGAGTCCTAAACTGTAGTGAGCCCCAAAATGAACGAAACGAGGGACTCATCCCTCCCGGGGCGTTCGGGGACGTCTATAGTTTCTGGCGACTCTGTTGGGGATTTAGAGAACTTGACTCGAACTCATGATATCTGGTTTTAACTACACTTATGTGTTTCTTTGCATTGCATTTGCATTGGTGCGCCTAGGACACCGTGTTTGCCATCTGCTATTCCTGAGCAGTTTGCCAGAAGCTGCGTGCCATAAGGCTTACCGGTTACGTGCTCTGCCAGTATGGGAACACAAACCTCGGTTTTACCGGGGCACCCTTTTGACCATTCGACCTAGTGCATATTCGGATTCGTAGTGACCATTCCAAACTAGGACAGGTTGCTTACCCGATATAGGTTGTTTGAAACCGCTGTGTGCGTAGTGAAACCCTAGCTCCTGACAAAATAGGACAGGGAAACCCTACCCCAACATAGGGGTGTTTTGGCTCTCACTTATCTGCTATGTGCTTTTAGAGTGCGTCTCTACAGGGAATGCATGTATCAGTTTATGAGTTTGGGCATCAGGCCTGCGGGCACCAGTTCAATGTTTGAGAATCAGTTATCTGCGGGTATCGGATTCAGGTTTCGGGGACAGTGATTCGGGGATAATGATCAGTGTTTGAGGATAGTGTGTATTCAGCTTATCAACCGTGTGTTGTTATGCCCAGCCGTGTATTGTGTATTTATTTTAAGCTGTTATGTTGTTCGTTTATCTGGTTGTTTATTTCCTTATTGCTTTATTTATCTTTTTGTTAGGACAGTTTTAGCACAATTGCTTCAAACCTAGCAGATATTCCCCAAGCACTTTGGATAATAGGTCGTCGGCTCAATCGATCTGAGGATCTGGTTGACGGACAGCCAGTGTTCCATTCTCTAACCCCAGTTGTCAGAAGAAGGCGAGAAGCGGTGTACGAGCAAAGGTTACGAGCGATGGTCTACCTAGCGATGAGCGATCGCCGAGATTTGATTCCGCCATAGAATACACATACTAGTCGATCAACAAGATCAGCAGTATGGCGGGATGGAAGAAATGATCGCTGACTCAAGAGAGCATGAAGTAAATGCAAGAGGGCGCATCCTGGCGGAGTTCTCCAAGCAATGAGCCACAATCATGGCCCGGTCGAGCTCATCACTAGATCGCAATGAGAATGACATCTACCTCACATCTAGTTTCTCCTCCACCAGGGGTCTCGTTACCCGAGCAAACACCAACTGTCCAGAATGTCCTGCCAAACATCCAAAACACCTTGCCAAATGTCCAGAACATCTAGGAGGACACAGACCTTCCAATGGGGCCAGCTCCACCCCCACTTCCGCCTCAACTGTCCAAGACCCATACACCCGCCAACCACCCGGACTCTCCCTTCGAGTTCGAAATAGACCCTACAGCACTGAAATTGAGCAAGCTCGAGAAGCTATTCAAAAAATCTCAAGGGGTAAAGGCTATTCCGGATATCGATGACGGATATACCGATATGGCTCTGACATTACCGGATAGATTCAAAATGCCGCAGATCAATCGCTTCGACGGGTCTGGGGACCCCATGGTCCACCTCCGGCTATTCTCAGATATACTGCGGCCAATGGGCCTAACCAGACCCCAGAAGCTTTCACTATTCGGCCGGACCCTATCGGGTGTGGCCGCTATCTGGTATGCGAAGTTGGAGGATGATGTCAAGAGGAGTTTGGATGAAATGGCCGAGGCCTTTGTTGCGCAATACTCTTACAACACCCAAATTGAGATTACAACTCGTGATCTCAAAACAACAAGGCAGGAGCCCAAAGAGAGTTTCTCGGATTTCATGACTCGGTGGAGGGCGAAGGCCTCGATGATGACTTTAAGTCCTACCGATAAGGACCAGATCAGGATGATTGTGCGCAATCTCCAACCAAAACTTATGCAAAAGATGATTGTACTCCCATTCCCCACCTTTTCGGATCTGCACGAGATGGGGGTACAAATTGAAGATGCAATGAAACAGGGTCTGATTGACCAAGATAGGGAGCAACCCCAGAGAACTTTTAACCGCAATAACAATGCAGGCCCGAGTGGCGCTGCAACTCCAAGAACTTCGGAGGTAAGCATGGTCGCCACCATTCCCCCTCCCCTTCCAAGGCCCATGGCAGCCACACCCTTCTCCGGTACATCCGGAAGCAATACACAGACCACTAAATACCAACCCAGAGGCCAAAGAACCTTCACCCCATTGTACATGCCCTTGTCCAAGGCTCTAGGGGTCTTAATCAGAAAAAGGCATCTAAAACCCTTAGAGCCGAGGCTGTTACCAAATCCATTACCCCCACTCACAACCCAGCCAAATACTGTGCATATCACCAGTAACACGGTCATGACACAGACCAATGCTTCAGATTGCGTCACGAGATTCAGGATCTCGTTGACAAACAGGTGATTTTGCTACCCAAAAGACCCAATGTTACAACCAACCCACTCCCTACACACAACCAAGCTCCACCTCCCAAAAGAATCAACTTTATCCAAACTGGGGTCGTGTCTTACGATCCTAGCATCTATATCACTCCTTCCCATCTACCTAAGCCGGAGGTGCTCCTTCCCGACTGCACTGACCTTTTGTGTATGATGGACATCTCTACAACCAACTGAGCCGATGGTGGTGGGTGGAAGATAAGCGCGGAGATTGCGAGGAGGATGGAATGGTTGAGTCGAGTTTAGCGATCTGGGGATTTTCTTTGGGAAGCCTACGATCCGAGTGAGTACATCTGTCGATGGGCGGTCTGAGCCAAGTGTAGAATTGCCAAAGAGCGGTGTGTGATCCGGGGATAGATTTGAGCGAGGACAAATGATTTGTGGCCGTAGAAGAGGGCTTTGCCAACCTGCGATTTTTGACGACCAAGAATCGGGCGGCGATCAAGCTGGTTCGATTACGAGGAATCGGCAGGGGCCACTGGATGGCTGCATAATCAACCAGATGTGATGGAAGAATTCCAACAGGCGGCGAGCGAGGGTATCGATTGTGGCGGAAGGGCGAAAGTCGAGTACATTGCGGAGGCGCCCGTCTGAAGAATTTCGCTCGTAGCGAGGACATTGTGAATGCAGAGAAAGATGAACAAAAAACTGCGCTAACGCAGGTGGAATAAGAAAAGATTTGGGATTCCGAAAGGATTCGGAAAGCCAAAGCCCATGAAGGGATTGGAAGTGCTGTGGGCACGAAGACAGAAGATGCTGCGAGCATGTGGGCTAAAAGTACTGCGGGTACAATCACGCCGGAGCTAGACAGATGTTTGTCGGCTGCTCACGGGATGTGGTGGGAAGATGATGATTTATGTCTTGCCCACACAGACAAAGATTGGGGAAGCAATCAACCAGATGACACCTGGTATCTCGATGAGGTCGACCACATGACAAGAAGCGGGCGGTATTCAAGCCCCCGCACCTAGACTAACCCGAGGCATTTGGGAAGGACAAGGAAGCCGAGAAACAGAAAGAGAAGCAAATTGAGGAAGAAGCTGTACTGAAGCAGCTGAAGAAGATACAAGTAGACATCTCCATCTGGGGACTGCTTATGGCGTCACGAGTGCACAGACAGGCTGTCCTATCTGCTATGGACAAAGCTAAACTCTCAATAGATACTACACCAGAGCAGTTAGTTGGACTGGTCTTTCCGGAAGGAGGTTCCCCAACATTAACCTTTTCAGATAAAGAACTGCCGCCTGAGGGCGCAAATCATAACAAACCCCTCTACATCTCTGTGGAATGTAGAGACAAGTGGGTGCTAGTAGTTCTTGTCGACACGGGATCCGCCATTAATGTGTGCCCGTCAAGGACAGCATATGTAATCGGGTTAAAGCACGCGGACTTCGTGCTAACTACTCAAGTGATCAGAGCCTATGATAACACCAGCAGAGAGGTGATGGGGACTGTCAAAATTCAGACCCAGGTTGGTCCAAGACAACACAACATTGAATTCCATGTCTTGGATGTTCCCGCAACCTTTAATCTACTCTTGGGGCGGCCGTGGTTGCACCAAGTGAAGGCAGTCTCTTCCACTTTGCATCAGATGTTGAAGTACCCTTACGGGAAGGGGGTGGCCATTGTTTTCGGGAATTCGTCAATCCATCCACCGCCGGAAGTATCTACACCAGTCTTGGAAATCGAGCACGGCACGGAGGATGTGTTCTTATTAGGGTTTACTCTGGCTGAGGCTCGGGTTGTGCAGAATATCATGGCTGTTAATGAGGGAGTGTACGTCAGTGCTCAATCTATCTACCTCATGAACAAGCTACAACACATTCCCGGGATAGGATTAGGAAGGAGCGGCGGAAGAAGGCGCGGCGATGGCGAAGTGCCACACAACCCTCATACCTTTGGATTGGGTTATCAGCCCACCAAAGAGGATTGGTTAAGGAAGGGAAAGAAAATTGATGGAAGAGCCAGAGCAAAGAAGGTGAGGAAGCCTTTTGACTTAATGCATAGGCCCATTCAGGGTACCCTAAACGGACGCTTCGTCCGGGAGGGGGAAGACTTTCCTTTTTGTGGCTTCCCCGAGCCGTGGCTGAACGCGGAGAAGAAACGCGTGCCAAGTTTCGAGATTTTCTTTGACCTACAATTACCCGGGGATGACGATGCCAAAGAGCAGACAGACCCATCAGCTGAGGTTGAGCAGTGTAAGGCAGTGGATTAGAGTATTTGAAATTGAAATGGGGTAGGCATGCATGTCTACTTTCAGATCCTCCGATCGACCATAAGTGCTTGGGAGATAACTTCTCGGTTTCTATGATTGGGGATGAAATGGCTGCGAGCCTACCAGCAACTATTTTGGATGCATCTATCGCACCCTCTCTCACTTGGCAATATGAAGAGGGATTTTTATCCAGCAGCACCGGGTCAGGTAGTGAGCGAAAATCTGATTCCACCGAGTCTTATGAGTCGAAATCAGGTTCCAGCTCGACTGAGTCTGAGTCTGGTAATCTTGGGGATGATAACCCGGATGCCACAGTTATGTCCAGTTCGTCTTTTTCTTTCTCATTTGAGTCTGTTGTAACCGAGGAATCGGACGATTTGGATGTGCTTAATGATAATCAAATAGCTGTGGTTTCTGAGTACTTTTCTGTGCCCTTGATTTGTTGCATAAACTCAGACTTTCAAAATTTTGATGAAAACAACGAGGAAGAAATTCCTTCGGTTTTGCAACGCTTAATTGAACAAGAGCAGGAGAGATTTGTTAAACTCCTAATGGATGAAATCACTACCGTGAATGTTGGTACTGAGGAGGACCCGCGGCTGGTCCAGATCGGGTCCACGTTATCTTCGGAGGAACGCGAGCGCTTAGTCGCTTTATTAAAAGATTTCAAAGATGTTTTCACGTGGTCCTACGAAGACATGCCTGGGATCGATCCTGAGATTGTACAACACCGGATCCCTCTTGACCCCGAGGCCCAACCAGTCAAGCAGAAACTCAGGAGGATCCGCTCGGACTGGGCTCTCAAGATTAAGGAAGAGGTCACCAAGCAAATCGACGCAGGCTTCCTGCTGGTATTCGAATACCCGACTTGGTTGGCCAACATTGTTCCAGTGCCGAAGAAGGATGGCAGAATCCGAGTATGCATGGATTTCAGAGACTTGAACAGAGCCAGTCCGAAGGACGACTTTCCGTTGCCACATATCGATGAGTTAGTGGACTTCACAGCAGGGCATGCTTTGCTTTCATTCATGGATGGCTTCTCAGGGTACAATCAGATAGTAATGGCACCTGAAGACCGGGAAAAGACTGCATTCACTACCCCGTGGGAGACATACTGCTACAGAGTAATGCCGTTTGGATAGAAGAATGCTGGAGCTACTTATCAACGGGCCGCGACCACAATATCGCATGACATGATCCACAAAGAGGTTGAGGTGTACGTGGACGACATGATTGTCAAGTCCAAAGAAAGAGAGGGCCACTACACCGCCTTGCAAAAGTTCTTTCAAAGGACCAGAGAATTTCGATTGCAGCTGAATCCTCAGAAATGTACGTTTGGTGTTACAGCGGGAAAAATGCTAGGGTTTCTGATTACACAGAGAGGTATCAAAGTCGACCCTTCCAAAATCAAGGCCATCCTAGAAATGCCCCCACCAAGGACTGAAAATGAGGTGCGAGGCTTTCTAGGTAAAGTGCAATTCATAAGACGGTTTATCTCAAAATTAACCTTGACTTGTGAACCACTTTTTGGCCTCTTGAAGAAAGGAAAGAAATTCTAATGGGACGGCCGATGCCAAGCTGCTTTTGAACAGATCAAGGAATACTTACAGAACCCGCCCGTGTTGTCACCACCAGAGCCGGGGAAGCCGTTGATATTGTACCTTTCAGTGACTGAGACCACAATGGGCTGTATGCTCGCGCAAGAATTAGAGGACAAAGTGGAGAGAGCCATCTACTATCTGAGCAAGAAGATATTAGAGTATGAGACTCGCTACACACTGTTGGAGAAAGCTTGCTTAGCTTTGGTATGGGCTACCAGGAAGCTGCGGCACTACCTGTTAGCTTACTTCGTAATGTTGGTTTCACGACTCGATCCCATCAAATATCTTTTCGAGAAACCAGCACTTATGGGTAGGCTAGCTCGTTGGTTGTTGCTGCTCTCCGAATTCGATCTAAAATATGTGACACGCAAGTCAGTCAAAGGAAGAGCAGTAGCAGAATTCTTAGCCGACCATCCAGTGGAAAGAGGTGAAGTAGTCGAGTACTTATTCCCAGATGAAGCCATTTTGCACATCGACGATGAAACTTGGACGATGTACTTTGATGGAGCGTCAAATCAATACGGGTATGGGATAGAAGTGTTGCTGATAGCACCTGACAAGTCCCGTATCCCTCTAGCCTTCAAACTCCGGTTCAAAGTCTCGAACAACGAAGCAGAATATGAGGCATGCATTGCCGGTCTGGAAGCAGCCCTGGAATTAGGGGTAAGATGGTTGGACGTCATCGGGGACTCGAACCTTGTTATGTCTCAAGCAAAAGGAGACTGGAAAGTCAAAGAAGAAAAAATGATGATGTATCACCAGACCTTGGACTTGTTAATTCCTCGGTTTGAGAAGCTAAACTTTACTCATCTACTACGAGAGAACAACAGGTTTGCAGATTCTTTAGCAACTCTATCTTCCATGATAGACATCCCGTTCGGAGTCCGGATGCGTCCAGTCATCATTGACCAGAAATTTGCACCAGCCTACGAGTCGATTGCTGCTATAGATGAGGTTCATGACGAAAACCCTTGGTATTACGACATTTGGAATTTCTTGGAGAAGGAAGCATACCCGCCAAGGGTAAATGCCAAGGATAAAAGGGCAATCAGAAGAATGGCCGTTCAGTTCATCATCTGTAGGGGTAAGCTGTATAAGAGAGGTCATCTGGGAATGCATAAGCTGTGTGTCGATGCCAAAGAATCAAAGCGTCTGATGGAGGCCATCCATGGGGGGGAATGCGGTGCGCATATGAACGGAGTAATGCTAGCACGGAAGATCCTCAGACAGGGTTACTACTGGTCCACCATGGAGGAGGATTGTATCGGTTTTGTTCGACGATGCCACAAATGTCAAATTCATGCAAACCGCATGAACATTCCGCCATTGAAGCTGTACAATATGACTTCGTCATGGCCATTTTCAGTTTGGGGAATTGATGTGATCGGGGCTGTCACTCCAAAGGGGTCAAATGGACATGAGTTTATCCTGGTCGCGATAGATTATTTCACGAAGTGGGTCAAGGCCCAATCTTATGCAGTGTTGAAGGCTTCACATGTGGCGAAGTTTATCAGAAACAACATCATCTGTCGCTACGGAGTCCCAAATGAGATAATTTCAGATAACGGTTCCCACTTCAAGAAGGAAGTGATTGACTTGTTGGAAAAATACAATGTGGCTTTTCATAAGTCATCTACCTATCGGCCGCAAACCAATGGAGCGGTTGAGGCCGCCAACAAGAACATCAAACACATATTGCAGAAGATGGTGGAAACCTACCGGGATTGGCCAGATAAACTGCCGTTTGCTCTGTGGGGCTACCGGACTTCAATTAGAACTTCTACTGGGGCGACTCCGTATTCATTGGTTTATGGGATGGAGGTCGTTCTACCTATCGAAATTGAGGTTCCGTCTTTGCGAGTATTGGCTGAGTGTCAAATAGCCGAAGCAGTTAGCGATGAAGCGATTTGAGGAACTCATGCTCTTTGATGAAAAGAAAAGCAACATGCCATGTTCAAGGTTACCAACGCAGAATTGCCCGTGCTTTCAACAAGAAAGTTAAGTCCAGGAATCTAAAGGAAGGAGATTTGGTGCTCAAGGATAACCGAGCTCCCATCCACGACCCAAGGGGCAAGTTTAGACCCAATTGGACTGGTCCCTACATTATTAAGTCTATCTGGTCAGGTGGAGCTGTGGTTCTGATGGATGTAGATGGCTTGGAGTTCTCACAGCCGATCAATATGGACAAGTTGAAGAAATATTACCCTTGAGAGGCTCGCTAGGCCGAAAACTCCAAAGGGCGACCTAGGCAAAACTCAAAGCACAAAAAATTTGAAATTACAAAAACTGAGCTCACAAGGTTGAAAACCCGCAAAGGGCGGCCTTGGCAAAAGTTAGAGCGTAAAAGGAGAGTGAAAATACCCGAGTGAACCCGAGCCTGAACTACGTAAGGCTTGATTCCCATCGTTGGGATACGTAGGCAACTTCATCTTGGAGTTCAGCCATAAACTCTTCCCCGATCAAATTTGTCCATTTGATCATCTCGGTCATCTTTGTCCATCAGCATTCATCGTGATCTCCGGTGCAGTGCTATTCAGACTAGGGGCAACTTTCCGTTGCTGTGCAATGCTGCGGTATTTTTCAGACTAGGGGCAACTTTCTGTTGCTGTGCGGTCCTGCGGTACTATTCAAACTAGGGGCAACTTTCCAGTTGCAAGAGTCCGGGGTTGTGCATCTTAGTGACAGATCTCCGGCGTGTCCAGTTCTGATCCATATCGAAAATGGTTTTGAAAAGTTTTAATAAAAGTTGACTTTGTTCAAATTAATCTTTTTACAACTAAGACCATTTTTGGACCAAAGTGAAAAATTTTCAGTACCCACAACCTTCAATTTCATTGATTTCAATACAGAGTTCTCCTGCTCTTGCATACAAATTGAAGTTGTTTTTTATTACATTCATAAAGAAAACTTGAAAGTACTGGTAAAGCAATAAATTCGGGGCATAGATAAGTCAGGTGTCCTCGCCCCCTCAGCCGGGTCGAAGCCTCGATGCCAAGTGGGCCCAATCATGCCTCTTCATTAAGCCAATCAAGCACTCTTGATCAAGCTGGCCCAGAAAGTGGGAGCGAGGGCCAGGAGCTCTCTAGTCCTCCATGCTGTGGCATACCGAGCAAGCTGTGTGCCCTGAACCAGGAATGTGGCAGGATACTCTATCCCCTCTGGCAGGCAAGTCTGATCATGACCAAACTGACGCAGGAAGCGAAATGGAAAGTAGAACACACAGCGAGTCAGACCAATCAACTGGATCCCGGTTTGCCGAAACATGCTATAGCTCATTGACAGGAGATTGAGCCAAGGACAGCGCTAAGCGATGCGTTCTGCAAACAAATTGCACATCCAGTCGAACCACCATCCCTCATCAGGGGCATCGACTAGGCGTTGCCGAAAGAAGTAGCTGCGAGCCGAGTAGGCTGGGCAAGAGTCCACAACCTGCAATTTGTCCATCAACCATACCTGGGGAGGGATGAAAAATGAGCAAATAAAGAATAGAGAGATGTACGATGAGAGAAAAGTAAGGAAAGGGTTTTGTGAGAAAAACCGAGCCTAAGGGTCGAGTGACGTGAGCAATATATATGTGAGATTGGGTGGGAAACATTACCTGCAGCAGTAGTGGATTCCCCGCAAATCTGGCCGTCTCCTGGCGATAGAAAGCATCTAAGCCCATTAGAGTCTCGACCAATGTCATGGCGATACAGCTCTTTCCTTCCTTCAAGCCTTGAGCAACTTCAATTAGACGAATGCTAGATCCGCCAAAGCCTAGGGCAAGCAAAAAGTGAGATAGCACGCATAAGCAAAGGGCGTGTTGCCGAAAACCTTGCCAATAATGGTTGCCGCGGTCACTGGCATCAGAAAAGCGATGAATCAAGCCGAGGATGTCCAGTTCCCCATTGCAGATCAGAGACCGAGCATCATGCATGGTGAGCCCACACATCCGCCCTAAAGCTTGGGCATGACCGAAGCGAAACTGAGGCAAAATTTCTTCATGACATTCAGATTTCATCAAAACTTGAAAATCTTCGAAAGTTGGACATACCTCTTGCCCGCCGAAGCTAAACACATGCGTTACCGGGTTCCAAAACCTCACCGCGGCATGAAAGAAGGGAAGGTGCAGCGGGGTACGGCTCAACGTGAATAGTGCACTCAAGCCGAAACCCCGAAAGTTCAACTTTTCTGAGCCATCTAGAGAAGCAATCCAAGCTGTGAGATTTTCGACAAGAAACGCCTCCATTTTGGTGCAAAACTGAGATGAAATGAATCAACCACGAAGCTAGAGCTTTTAAAGAGGATAAGGCACTATTCGGGGGACACGTGTCAAAAATTTGGTGGTTGCTGAGCTAGGTGGCCGGCCGGCCACCTTTTCTAGCAGGCCGGCCACCCCTCTCCCCTTCAATGCAAAAATCTGGCCAACCAGTTCCCAAAGGTGGCTGGCCATGCTCCCAAGTGTGTCTCTGGTCCTGTTTTACCCTATGGAAGGAAGTTCCTAGCATTTCCATGCATCGGGAGTGTCGAAGGCCTCCATTTCCCTCAGTTTCGGATGCATTCCGTCACCCAAATTGTCCGAAATGCATTTTCGTTTGTAAAGTTGTTGTTTAGTTTTGCTTATCGAGTTGTTGTTTTGCTTATCGAGTTGTTGCTTTGCTTATCGAGTCGTTGCTTTGTTTGTTGAAATGTCTTGTTTATCGAGTTGTCAAGTTTTGTCGAGCTGTCGAGTCTCGTGCATTGAATTGTTACCTTATCAAGTTGTCAATTTTGTTGTGTTTTGCTTATTGAGTTGTAAACTTTCTAAGATTTTGTTATTTCTTGGTAAGTTAAGTTGTTTAGTTTGTTGCGTCGGTTCACTACCAGACTTGGCAAATACACCATGCACATTTCCATTCAATCCCATTTTGGTGCAAAATGATGCGATGCGATGCTAAGAACATAAAACACAACACTTTTTCAAAAGCTGTTTCATTCCATCATCATTCCTTTGTTACAACATTTTACAACAAGGGTACAAGTTTTACAGAAAATAAAACTGCATAACAAATGTACAATGTGCTAAAGCTACTAGTAAAAAGGTAAATAAAGCAGGGAACAACCACATCTATGCTCTCAAGAGCAAGAATGAGAGGCCCTCTTCATCCTCTTCTGCAGAACAGACTCTGCGCCATCATCACCATCATCATCGTCTGAGTCGGAGCCACCATCCTCGGAGCCTTCCTCAGCCTCGTCTCCATTACCAAAACCGGGATCGGAGCCACCCCCTCTGTCAGCGGATGTCTCTGACTGGGGATCTGCAGCCTCCTCCTCCTCCTCGCTGGGCTCCTCCTTTATAATGTGTGCCCTACGTCCGCCTCGTCTACGAGACGACTCCCCTCTCCCAGATCCTCGAGAAGGCCTAGATGGCCCAGATCCTCGGGAAGGCCTGGATGGCCTAGCCTATGACTGAGCATACACCGGAGGCATCTGAAAATGAAGAATGCAATTTGAATACATCAGCCAAAACATGTACAGATGAAAGCAAACTACACAGAGTGGGTGTATGCAGGTATAGTGCATGAATGTGGTATGTGTCAGATGTGCTCTACACAGGCAGCCTATCAATGCAGTAAGATGTTCAGGATCAACATGTCATCAGAAGTATGATAAATGCAAGAAAAATAAAGGGTACTTGGAAACCAATGATGGACAACTGCGCCTCCCTCCGCAGGACCATGCCCTCAAGTGAGGCTACCATCTCAAGCACCTCGTCCATGTACTCCCGGGGTGGCTGCAGATACAAGCTCAAGTCATCAATGAATAAACAAATGCCAAAGTATCTGTGTGATAAACGGAAAACAGTGGAACGTACCGGTGGTGAGTCAGGGTCACTAACATATCGGTGGCCAGGCATTGGAGGCTCTATCGGAATCGGAATCGGGGAGGTAGTCCCGTACTGCCATCCCATCAACTCAGTCGGCATATCTGGCCATCCAGGATGATGATGAGTCGGAGGAATTGGGGGAACCAATCCACCTCCACCTCTAGATGTGCCAGCCCTGCTGGTGGAAGGGGCATCTGTAGTCTGAGCCCTGCTCGATGAGGACATGCCAACGGACCTCCTCGTCGGGGTACGAACTCCCGTCAGCGAAGGCATCAAGTAGGTGTGACGGTAGGTCGCATACTCCCCCTGCTCCAGATGTAGGAAGGCATCAGTACCTTGCATAGCATCAATGACATTCTGGGGAGAGAGCCTATCAGCGGTCCGCATATCATCTGGAGGCGCTAAAGGAATGTCCTGCTTAGGGTAGCCCCATACCTGACGTAAGAAGCGATCCCCCAGAAACCAGGCCCTACCAAC
Organism: Camellia lanceoleosa; assembly: GCA_025200525.1. NCBI lineage: Eukaryota > Viridiplantae > Streptophyta > Magnoliopsida > Ericales > Theaceae > Camellia > Camellia lanceoleosa. The sequence continues at coordinate 1,010,212 of JANUSC010000048.1, read as the reverse complement.
TGGCCCCTCGAACAGGATCTGATATCGAGAGGCACCCCATGCTCCAGCAAAATGGAATCGGAGGTCTCTACCCAAAGGCGCCCAAGGCTGCCATGTGATCTGCGGATAATCAATGCATAAGCTGATCAGAAATTGTAAATGTGCAAGATTGGAAACATGAAGAAGGCGGGGATTACGAAATACCTCCGATGACCGCCTTTGTGTCAAAATCCTGCCGTAAATAGAGAAGAGACTCGAGGTCTCATGCGTCTTGGCCCTCGAATCTGAGTGAATCTGGGGTCGTGAGGGCACCTCCACTATAAGCTCGGGAGCGATTAATCGGAAGTATCGTAGACCCATAAGCTGTGAGAAAGCAGGCAATAGCCATCAAAATCTGAGAATCTTTGAGTCGAGAATGCATATACAAAATCGAGAGCAAAGTGCAAGGTCTGAGAAAGTAAAGTCGCGTGTGTGCGATGTACAAGTAATAAGCGAAATGTAAATCAAGAGGCGAAAGTACCTCCCAGGCCCTCTAATAGCAACCGCCCATGTTCCCGTCCGAGAGGTCGCTCATATAGCGATGAGAGTGGCGGTGGCGCCACCCCAGTCATATCTGCTGACCTGTGATAGGTCCACCAGAGCACTCAACAGATAAAGCTCGACAATGTTCCCTCTATCGGCAAACAGGGTGGTCCCGAAGAGGAACATTAGGAATCCGCGGGTGTACTGCGCCACCTCCTCGGGAGTCTCGGGCTCCATCTCCGCCCTCCTGAAATGGGAAGAGAACCAGGTGTATCGGACTCTGCCCGAAGATCTGTCAACAGGCGGGCGAGCCCCCAATAAATATATCCAGGCGGCCTCCCACTCGCCCATGTCCTCGTTGTATGGGATGGCCCAGTCTCCCACATCAAGGTCCGTCAAGATAGCGAAGTCAAATGGGGTCATGGTAATATCCCCGGTGGCAGAAAAATGGAAGGAGTTGGTGGTGTCCCACCATCTCTCTACTAAAGCACCCATCAGTGTCCTACTGGCAGGACAGCGGGAGATCCCGGTGCAAAAGGGCCCAAACCCTGCCACGTCGACCAAATCCCGGACAGCCTCCGGGAGCTCAGTGTACCACTCTCTCGCCGTGACAGAGCCATATCCTCGCACGGTACGAGTAGTCACCTGCATTCAGAATAAATACATGTGTTCAATTTCAGAATAAAATGTATAAGCTGCGTGCAAATGAAATGTATATGCTGTGTGCAAAATCAAATCAGTTACAAAATCTGGGCTGTGTGTTCATCTCAGAATTCAAATGCTTGGGCTGCGTGTTCAACTCTCAATCAGTGTGTGCTGTGTGTTCACCTCAACGACGAGCGGTGTGTTCGACATCAAAGTATGGGCTGTGTATTCATCTCAGAATTCAAGTGTTTGGGCTGCGTGTTCAACTCTCAATCAGTGTGTTATGTGTTCACCTCAACGACGAGCTGTGTGTTCGACATCAAAGTATGGGCTGTGTGTTCATCTCAGAATTCAAGTGTTTGGGCTGCATGTTCAACTCTCAATCAGTGTGTGCTGTGTGTTCATCTCAACGACGAGCTGTGTGTTCGACATCAAAGTATGGGCTATGTGTTCATCTCAGAATTCAAAGTATTGGGCTGTGTGCTCAATTCTCAACAAGTTTGTGCTCTGTGTTCACCTCAACGACGAGTTGTGTGTTCGACATCAACGTATGGGCTATGTGTTCATCTCAGAATTCAAGTGTTTGGGCTGCGTGTTCAACTCTCAATCAGTGTGTGCTGTGTGTTCACCTCAACAACGAGTTGTGTGTTCGACATCAAAGTATGGGCTGTGTGTTCATCTCAGAATTCAAGTGTTTGGGCTGCGTGTTCAACTCTCAATCAGTGTGTGCTGTGTGTTCACCTCAACGACGAGCTGTGTGTTCAACATCAAAGTATGGACTGTGTGTTTATCTCAAAATTCAAGTGTTTGGGTTGCGTGTTCAACTCTCAATCAATGTGTGATGTGTGTTCATCTCAAAGTATTAGGCTGTGTGTTCAATTCTCAACAAGTGTGTGCTGTGTGTTCACAATCAATATACAGGCTGCGTGTTCAGAAAGTCAGAATGTTTAAACTATGTGTTCAAGATGCAAACGGAATACGGTCCTATGGACTAAACATTCAAAACAAGCTGTGTGCTTGAGTGGGCAGATAAACATAGCGAAGGCACGAAATACACGGAAAATACAGAATACATTGCAGAAAATGTAAAAGTGAAGTCAATACCTCTCGTGCCTCATGAGAGAGGTGGGACTCCGGCTCTCGCAAAAGCAAATCCCTAGGCACTCGGTCGTCGAAATCAGTGAAATGGTAGAAAATCGCCCGCGGGAGGATGTGCTCTTGAGGATGATACCTCTCGGGATCAAACGGCCGAACTCTCAGGGGTAAAGCCATAATATCGGGATCACCCCCGGCACCTAGAGGACCTCCACCATGAGGGAAATGACCAGCCATCTCGAAAAATCTGCAAAAAGGAGCAAAAATGAGCGAAATGAGCCAAAATTGGAAAAAGTCAACAAAAGTCAACTCTCGGGAAATGGAAAAGTCAACAAAAGTCAACCCCCGAGAAAATCTTCCAAATGTTGAGACAAACTTACCTCAAGTGGTGAAAATGAGAAAAGAAACCCCGAAATCAAAATTTAATCGGTTCAAAGTGAAGAGAACTGAAAGTTTTTGCGAAAACAACTTGCGTGGGGCGTTGGAAAACGCGTATAGAGCGCAGATCTGAAAGAGCAAATGGTTTAGGAAGGAGGAGAGAGCAATTTCGGAGCTGCACTTGTGAGGAAAAGTGCTTTGGATGAGCACATTTAAAGAAAAGAGAGCAAAAAGACCAAATTGCCCCGGATTTGGCCTAGGTGGCCGGCCGGCCACCTTTTCTGGCAGGCCGGCCACCCCTCTTCTCCAAACATGGCCGGCAGCCTCCCCCTGGGAATAAAACTGGCCGGTGGTGTCCCCCATGTGGCCTCTAAGGTCTCTGCAAATTTTGGTGATGATTGGAGTCCCCGGGACCTAAAAAAGTACAAGAGAAGTGCACTTTCCGTCGCGAAATCGCTCCACTGGGACTTCAACTCCAACCTTCGGTGCGTTTCTCATCGTTACTCATCGAAAGTGAGATGTATCCTTTTTGAATATGTTGTGACCCCTCTGGGGAGTAAACCGGGGGTCGCGATTGAGCCACCCTCGTCGAAACTTACACTGTTTTGTTCGTTATTTCTTCTCAAAATGTGCATTCGAGTTCACACTCATCTTGCATTGTTAAGCATGTAACTTACATTCTCATGCACATCACTTGAACTATTCTGCACGTTTCGCGAGTATTGTCATACCTTTGTGCTTAACCTGCGTTGTCACACATGTTGCTCCTCGCATTGCGATGCACTCACCCATCAACACCGCATTTGTCTACGCTTGATATCACACTGAACATATGTTGCTAACTATGTTATGCTTGTTAAGTGTCTTCCTTTTTCAGGCACGATATTGTATGTACGGTTCATTTGAGGCTGGCGCGATCAGACGAACCGCACAGGTATTGTATCTTCTCCGTGTGAGACGTGGCGTGAATTCAATGATTCTCCACATTCTTTAAACTGCATGAAATGTAGTTGTTGCTTTGCATTCTTGCTTAAAACTGTTGCATCTATTTGTGAATACTTGTTTCATCACAGCTTGCTGCATTTGCATGATCATTGAGTTACATCCAGTTTTGTGCATATCGCTTTGCATTTTGCCCCCTGCCTGTGGGCATGCCTGCGGGCACATCTTGGTTTACCTTGCCTGTTTGTCTAAGTCTTCGGCCTTGTCAAAAATGGGTCGTCTCTGGGCTTTGACATTCACTCCCGTCACTTATGACTTCCGAGTTCTGTCAAAGAGGCGCAACTGTAGACACCCCATCTTTGACTGACCTTAAGACTCAGATGTCACCGATTGAGTGCTTGGTGATGTTGCATATGGTGCTCGTTCAGAGGTTTCAGAGTCTCGGCTGCGAGCCTTGCCTCCAAACTTTTGGGCTTTTCTGTGCTTTGCCTCGGTTTGCGAACCAGGCTCTGCTTTCTCTGTTTTCTCTTCCCGAAGGGAGGGAGAGGTCTCGTAGACCATCTCTCAGTGGCCGTAGGCTACGTTTCGTGGTTATAGGCCATTTTTCCCGTTTGGAGCCCAGTTCTCAATTTTCAGAGCCGTCGGCCGTGTGCCTCGGTTCGGGACCGCTTAACCGCCTCCGTTTGCTCCAGTTTTTGGCATACATCTTATTTACTCCCTTTTGAGGGACACTGTGGTCCGAGAGACCAACTTCATGGTCGAACGCCACCTCCGGTGCTTAACAGCTTGTTTTCGGGGCCCCGGGCAGCACGTTTCGGCCCCCGAACCTTCGTGTTGCATCCGTTTTGTTTCATTTTTGGTGGAGACCTCATTTTCATTGTTAGGAAGCATGTAGAAGGGTGGGAGGCCAGCAATTGTTCCGAAAAGCCAGCTTTATTCCTTCATCGCTCTCCGTCGCCCGTTTTCCTCGCTGGAAAGCAGATGTTGACCATTTCCAGGCCACTTTCTTTGGCCCTCAACCACATATTTGTGTTGTACACACCTGGGAGGCCACCAATATGACATGGCCGGCTAGCAATTGTTCCTGACCCTTTTGAACCCCTCTAGAAAGTTGCTTTTTCTCTCTCCTGGTTCACGTTTTCAGGGTTTTAACTACATGGCTGTGTTGTGCACACATGGGAGGCCACTTTTCTGGGGTGGCCGGCCACTAATTCTCATTGACCCTTTTAACCCTGGGCCCCTCGACATTTGGTGGCCATGTTCTCACACTGCTCCTTCTGCACCCTCTGTTTCCCCCCAAATCCTGTATCTGAGGGAGGGTCTTTTTTGGGGGGGGGGGAATTGAATTTGATTTTCCCCCCCTTTTCCTCCACTCCTCCCTCTATAAAACTAGACCCCTCAGCTCCATTTTAGGGGGTTAACAAAACTTGTTTAGAGCCTTGCTTACATCTCTCCCTCTCCCTCTCTTCCAAGCCTCAAAACCTTAAGGTTCTTGCACCCTTTACACTACAACCCATAGCACCACACCTCCACACTCCATTCCAGCCTTTTGAAGCTGATTTCCAGAGGCTAGGAGCTCCTCTTCTTGGTCCAAAGGCTGCTGGTTCATTACTCTTCAAGGGTAAGCACACTTTTCCCTTAAACTAGTCTTTTCTTGCTTCATTTATAAGCCTTTCTTGAAAGCATTTTTGGGCTCCGACCCAAACTATAAATAGTCATATTTTAAGCCCATGTCCATGTTTGATCAAGGGTCTTTCTCTGTTTGAGGTCTCCTCCTCACCCTTTGTGTTTAAACTCTCTTTTAGGCCTATTTTTGCATGTATTTTAGGCTTATTTTTGTGCTGTTTTGGACTTGGTCATAAACTGTTAAATGTCTTTTTTTGAGCCCCTCTTCAACTTTGTTGAAGGGCTCTCCTCTTTTTGAGGTCAGTTTTTACCACTTGTCTCTTTATCCCTCTTTTAGGCCTTTTTCTTGCATGTTGATTTAGCCTCACTTGTGTTCATTTTAGAAACTTTATGTAAACTTTAAAGTGCCATTTTTTGAGCCCCTCTTCAACTTTGTTGAAAGGATCTTTTTCATTTGGGGCCAGCTTCTGTCCCTTGTCTCTATTCTCTCTTTTAGGGCCATTTTTGCATGATAGATTAGCCCTACTTGTGTTCATTTTTGAGGTTTGTCATAAACTGAAAAATATCTTGTTTTAATCTCATATTCAAGTTTTTTTAAGATCCCATTTTTGTTTGAGGTCACATGCTTCCTTGTATGCTTGATTCCTTCTTATTTTGAGCCTTACACCTAAGCTCTTGTTGCATGCCTTGTTTGGCCTTCTAGCCATTGAAATCCAGTGGATTTTAAGTGGCTATCACACTGTTTTGAGACTCCAAATCAGAGGGGGGTGACCCCCTCTCACCTTTACTTGTTTGATGGTCATTTTGGCCTTTCAAAGGGACCCCTCTTTGCATGCTTCTTAGCCACTTTTCAGGGCCAATTTGATGATTTTTGGGTCTATCATATTTGATTTCCAGAGTTTTTTTGGTCATGCTTCATGTCTATCTTGCATATGCTTAATAATTCCTTTGTATGCCCTCTAAAGGAGCCCCTCATTTGTGCATGTGTTGGCTGCATTTCCATGGTTATTTGGGCATATTTTGGCATCTTTTGTTCACTGATTTTTGTTGGTTTGGTGATATTCCATGTGCTTCATATACGTGCCATGTAACCCATGTTTACTAGTCAAAATTGCATGCTATGTTAGGCTATCTTGCTAGCACTTTTTGGCCATGCTTTGAACTAAGAAAGTTCATGTTTTTAGACTGCCTTGACTCTGTCTTCATGCTTCATGATCAAATAATGCATGCTTTATATAGCTATAGGTCATTGCGTATGCCTAGTTTTGAGTTTCGGGGTCCATTCCATGCATCGGGTGCCATTTATCCATGTTTCGGGATCATTTTGCATCACATTTCAGTGCTGAAACTTGCATGTTTGTGTGCCATATTTCATGCCTTACCAAGCCTTGTTAGAGTGGCATTCGTGCCTTAGGATCGGTCCTCGGTTTGCGTGCATGCGTGGACGCATATCGAGTGTCTCATTTTCATCTCATGGCCACTGATGTGAGTGTGGCTGAGGTCCATTCATGTTGGTGTAAGTCCATTATGCGTTGTGTATGCCATTTCATTTTATAGCATTGCGTATGCTAGGTTGTATGTTAGAGCATTGTGTATGCCATGTTATATCGAGCATCGTGTATGCCATTTCATAGCATTGTGCATGCTAGGTTATATATTAGTTGCATTCATGCATGTCATGCATATTGCATTGTGTTTGGGATAGGAGTTAGCCCAAGCACGGGAAACGAGGGACGTTTCGTACTCCGAGTGACGGAACGTGTCTCAATTCGATCCAAAGCACTCGAATTATCCATGATGGAGTCTTGGTCTTGTTGTGTTTATGTGTGCATTCATTTCATATTAAGTTGTGCAAATCGACTCCTCGGCCATCATGCATCGAGATGCGTGATTGGTGGCACGAGGATCGAGGACTACACTCCCTGAAGAGTAGTCAAGCATACATATGTGAAAATACATTGCCATGCCCCTTTCTTGCTCTCTGTTGCAGCAAATCAAAAACCGGCGAACTTTTGGAGCTTCGTGCAATATTCCGGGCTTAATGGTAAACATAGGCTAATTGGGCCATCGCGATGGATTTCCGTGCCAAGCAACCCGAACATGCATCATTCATCATCCAGAGCAGAGTCAAGACAGTCCCTAGCTTGCATGCTAGTTTACTACTTTCCTAGTTTAATTTGTTAATTAATTAGAATTTTGTATTTATTCGGACTGTACTATTTATTTAGGACTGTATATTATTTATTCGAACCCTCCGAGCGAGGGCAATGTTGTAATAAGTGTGCATGCGTGTGATGTATGTCTTCCAACCCCACGTCCTTCTCCCTTTTATTTACCAGCTTATGATGGTTAGATTAGGGCATATTTCAATTAGCATACAGTATGATAGCATGTTTGCATTCATTCATCTGTCTTGTATGCACCGGGCTCGGCGCATCATAACTCACTGCATTGTACTTCAATTCCAAGTTGAATACTTGTTAGCTGTAGCATTCCATATGCCATGTTTAGAATAGCCGAGCCTGCTATAGTTGCATTTTGGCATGTGTTGCATTAGGCATCTCAGTATAGTTAGAATCATGCACGGATTTCTAATTAGCTTCTGTTTTGGCTTGGAGTACTCGGTAAGTTTTTATGCTTTAGCATCCTTACATGTGTGTGAGTGACTGCCATGATAGCATGCTTACCATGAGGCTATGTGCTTATGTGATATATCTGTCTGAATGCCTGTGGATGAAGGTTGGGTTGTTTGGATTGGGACAAATCATCGACTGTAAGTTTTAAGCCCACTAGATAGTGGCAAAACCATCTTTTCTAAGCCCACCTGAGGGTGGCAAAATCCGCATTTTAAGCCTACTTGCGAGTAGCAAACCATCTTTCAAAAACAAACATGAAATGTTTTGTTCCAATTCATGCAACCTAGTCTATACTTGTATGCTGTGCGCATCACATAGTAAATCTAGGCTAATAACTGGAATAAGAATGCATAATGTTTTCAAAACTAGATATCATGGTTAGTAAAGGCTGATCTTTGATCGGGCGAGTGGGGGTGCTCACGAAGTGACCTTCCCCAATCGTATCCAAGTTCCCAAGCCAAGGCAACTTTGGTGATGACGGACACGTGGTCTTAGGCACGAGTCAGGGTTTCCTAAATTTCCCAAAATAAAATATTTAGGTGGCGACTCAGATTCCGCAAAGATCCATGTTTGGCACTTCTTTCAAAAAATTTGTTTTCTCAAAACGATTTGCCGGATTTGGACTTTTTGGTTCAGATTAAGAACCGTGACATTGAGTCCTGAACTGTAGTGAGCCCCAAAATGAACGGAACGGGGGACTCATCCCTCCCGGGGCATTCAGGGACGTCTACAACCACACCTCACCGGCCATGGCTTGAGGCCACCGGCCATGTTTTGTTGCCACCGGCCATTGGTTATGGCCGACCGGCACTCTTTGTGGCCAGCCGACCTTTGTTTTGGCCAATTTGGCATTTTTGGCTGGCCGACCCATGTGCATCTGCTTTTGTAGATATTTTTTATGCCAACTGTGCTAGCTGGCATACACTTTGCCCCCCTCCATACACGTGTATGGAGGGATTTCACTCTTACTTAGCTTGTTTTGTAAGCTTTGCAATAGTGATCCTCTATAAAGGGAGGGCCTCTCCTCCCTCCTCTAGGGTTACAAAAAAAAGCTGAGGGGAGCTCTGGTTCTAGGGTTAGCATAGTGTATCTATTCTATCTCTATTTCTCCCTCTCTTTTGCTCTAAGTGTGTGTTTGTCCTTAGTTTTGCACTAGGACACCTACCATCACACCTTACCTTCGTTGCTGAGGCATTAGGGGGTTCTCCTTGAAGTTCTTGAGCTGGTTTGGAGCTAAGAAAGCTGCTGGAGTGATCCTTATGAAGAAGGTCTTCAAGGGTAAGATTCTTGCCCTTTTTACCCCATTTTTGCATAGCTTTTTTGCCTATCTTCAAACTGTTTTTAGACTTTGTATGTAACTAATAAAAGTCTTGTTTTTAATTGCTTAAAATAGTTTTCTAAGGTTGCTTTAAGCTTTGGAATTGTTTGACACTTCATAGGCCTTGTTTGGCTCCCATTTTGTGCTATTTTGGTGAGCTCCGGGACCACCTTGTGTGGGCCTCCTCACCACTAAAATCTTGAGGGATTTCAGTGGTGAGGGTGGTGTCTTAAGGTCCTAAGAAGGAGAGGGCCATCCCCTCTCCTTGTTGTCTTTAAACTTGCCATCTTAAGCCTCATGTGTGAGCATCATTTTTGAATTCATGTTGGCCATGTCTCAGTAGGTATTTGGCAGTATTTTGCCATGTTTTACCTTTGTTTTATGTTGGTTTAGACACACCATGCTTGCTTTGCATACTTGTCTTGTAATGCCATGAATTGCCTTAACATGCTTTCTGCTTTGAGCCTTGTGTCTACCATGTTTTTGGCCTAGCTTTGTGAAGCTTTTATGCTTGTTTTAGCATGCTAATGGTCTGTTTTTGGTCATTTGGGTCATCCATGCTTTACTTTGTATAGCTACCATGTAATCACCCTTGTATGCCTTGAGCATTAACCCCTCTAGCATGCCATCCTTGCTTTGTTTCAGTGGTTTGGAACCACTTGCCATGCCATTTCAGTCCTTGTGGTGTGCTTGTATGCTTGCATTTGATGCCCCTTTAATGTGTTAAAAGGTTGTTGTCTTGTACTCCATATTTGGACTCTTTTGTATGCTTGCATGTTTAGACCATTTAGAGGCCATCTAGGTGTGTCTTTGGTCTTGTTTGGACCTGTATTGGGGCTGTTTGGAGTCCCCTTGGCCCTTTGAGGCTTGGTTGGCATGGCCATGGTTTGAGCCATTTGGTTGGTCTCAAGCTTTGGGCTTGTTAGCATGCTTTGATTGCTTGGTTTAGGTTGGTTTGGCATCATCCTTTGTGTGATTTCAGAGCTTAATATGCATGCCATATGCTCATGATGTTCCTCTTTTAAGTGTGCTTAAAAGTGGCCTCTATATGCTTAAGTGTTGGACCTTATATGCATGCATGTTTGTATGTGCATTTGGCCCCATTTCCATAGCTGTTGGCCACTGTTTTGGGCTTATGTAAGAGCTGTCCATCTTGGCATAAGTCTACCCTTTACATGTTGGTGCATGTTTACCTTGTATATTGTCATATACTTGTTGCATATTTTGATGAATTACATGTTGTAGCATGCTAGTTCAAATGTGCCTCATTGTGTGCTTAATCCATGACACGCTGTTGCATGCTTAGGTTGTAATGCATTTTGCATGCATTGTTCTTAACATGTTGTCCATATTGCACTTTGTATTATTATTAGCTTATATGTTTGTTTGCATCCCATGTTGCACACTAGCTCACATGCCTAGGTTGCATTGCATTGGCATGCATGCCTTGCCTCTTGATCAAGTGATAGAGGTTGGGCCTTATGTGTTTATTTGGTTTGCATTTCATTTGAAATCAAAATGCACAACTTGGTTCCTTGGGCCATCACGCATTGAAATGCGCGATTGGTGGTCCGAGAATCAAGGGACATCCTCCTTTGAGTCATAAACATGATAAGGGGTGTATTGGTGCAAACATTGTTTGAAATGCATTGCCATGCCATGTTTGCCCTCTGATGCTGTCAAAACAGGTTTTTGCAGGCACAGATGGCCGACCGACCACACTTAGTGTCGGTCAACCATGAATTAGTGGCCGAGAGCTCAATAGATAGTCGATGACCACTTTCCTTTGGCCGGTGGTGTTTCCCATTGGCCGGTGGTGTTCCACAGTGTTCAGAGAGTGTTCCTTGGGACTTGTGCAATCTCCAGAAGAGCAGAGCAGGGTAAACAGAGGCAGCTTCTGCATGGCATTGGATTTTCGGGCGATCTTCCCGAGGCCTTTTAATGCTTTCCATAGCTTAGTTAATTTTTTTAATTAGTTAAGTGGTTATGTAAATATTTAATTAGCTTGTTAGTTGATTAAATTGTATTATTCTTTTGGCCCCTCCGAGCGAGGGCGAATTTGTAATAAGTGTGGGTGCGTGTGTACATGCCTTCCAACCCCCCACTTCTTTCTCCCTTTTACTTATCCGCTTTTGATGGTTAGTATTAGGGCATATTTAATTTAGCATCCTTATGCTATGCATGCGTGCATCCATTCATTTGTATTGCATGCATTGGGCTCGGCGCATCATGCAAACCACATAGCATTTCAAATCTAACTTGAATACATGTTATTTGTTGCATTCCACATGCCATCCTAGGATTAGCCGAGCCTATTCTAATGACATTCTGTATGCGATGCATTAGCCACTTAACATGGACTAGGATCATGCATGATTACTAACTAGTTCATTGTTTTGGCACAGAGTACGAGGTAAGCTATTTATGCTTTAGCATCTCGCATGAGTGTGAATGTTAACATGACAGCATGCTTACCATGAGGCTATATGCTTATGTGATAAAACTGCCTAAATGCCTATGGGTGAAGGTTGGATTGTTTGAGTTGGAACAACTCATTGGAATCCGTGTTTTAGCCTACTCGCGAGTAGCAAATTCCAAACCATTTTCCAAACGAACGGATATGCAATGCTTTGTTCCAAATTAGGTGATCGAGTCTATACTTTTGTATTGTGTGCATCACATAGTAAGATTAGCTAATGAATCGGAATAAAAACGCATATGTTTTCAAAACAAGATATCATGGTTAGTAGAGGCCAATCTTTGATCGGGCGAGCGGGATGGCTCATAGCTGACCTTCCCCAATCGTACCCAAGTTCCCGAGCTGAGGCAACTTTGGTGATGACGGACACGTGGCCTTAGGCAAACGAGTCAGGGTTTCCTAAATTCCCCCATAAAAAATATTTAGGTGGCGACTCTGTATCTGGCAAAGCAGTCCATGTTTGACACTTCTTTACAAAAATCTATATTCCAAAACGATTTGCCGGATTTGGACTCTTTGGTTCAGATTAAGAATCGTGACAATCGAGTCCGAACTGTGGCGTGAGGCCCCACGCGGGCGCGTCCACAGCAACCTCTCCAATCCTCTCAAGGATCTCAAAGGGACCAATAAACCGAGGGGATAACTTCCCACTCTTCCCAAACCTCATCAAACCCCGCCTAGGTGATATTTTCAGAAAGACGTGATCACCCGTCTCAAATGCCAAAGGCCTCCTCCTATGATCAGCATAACTCTTTTGGCGACTCTGGGCTGTAACAAGCCTCCTACAGATAAGCTCAACTTTCTCCGTCATTTCCCGCACCAACTCTGGGCCCAACAAAGGTGCATCACCCACCTCAGCCCAACAAACTGGAGACCTCCACGGTCGGCCATACAAGGCCTCAAACGGTGCCATACCAATACTCGATTGTAAACTGTTGTTATAGGCAAACTCCACTAAAGGCAAATGCCTCTCCCACGACCCACTAAAGTCAAGGACACAACTCCGGAGCATATCCTCAAGGATCTGAATAGTACGCTCAGACTGCCCGTTAGTTTGAGGATGATAAGCCGTGCTAAAGGTCAACCTAGTGCCCAAGGCACTCTGCAAACTCTGCCACAACCTAGCAGTAAAACGTGGATCTCTATCTGAGACAATCGACACTGGGACCCCGTGCAACCTCACTATGTCCCGAACATACAAGTCGGCAAGGTGATCTACCGAATCTCTCACGCGCATAGGGATAAAGTGCGCCGACTTAGTTAACCGGTCTACAACCACCCAAATAGCATCACTACCCCGCTGAGTCCTCGGAAGACCTACAACGAAGTCTATAGTGACATGCTCCCACTTCCACTCGGCAATAGGCAAGAGTTGTAACAAACCCGCTGGCCTCTGATACTCGGCCTTCACTTGCTGACAAGTAAGGCACTTTGATACGAAAATTGCCACATCCTTCTTCATACCCCGCCACCAAAATTGGTAACCCAAATCACGATACATCTTAGTGCCTCCCAAATGCACCGCAAGGCGCGAATGGTGAAACTCTCGGAGTACCTCCTCTCAGCAAGACTCCGGCACAAACAAACGGTCTCAGTATCTCACACTCAAGTCGGGATACACAGTCAAACCCTTCTCAGCCTTCCCACTGGAGATCTTTCCCCGGAGGGATTCTACCTCAAAGTCACCTCTTTGTGCCTCTAACACTTGATTCACAAGTGTTGGATGCGCAACTACAGAAAACAAGGCCGCAGCCTCAACAGATTCACCCAAAAGTAAATCAAACTTGCCAAGTGCACCCAACATCTCCCACTCCCGAATAGCTATACAAGCTACATCACTAATGGATTTCCTACTAAGGGCATCGGCCACAACATTGGCCTTCCTCGGATGATAATAAAACTCAAAGTCGTAATTCTCAATAAATTTCATCCACCTCCTCTGTCTCAAGTTCAAGTCTCTCTGCGTAAACAGATATTTCAGACTCTTATGATCCGAGAACACCTCGAATCTCTCACCATACAGGTAGTGCCTCCAAATCTTCAAGGCAAAGATCACTACTGCTAACTCTAGGTCGTGTGTAGGGTAATTTCTCTCGTGTATTTTCAATTGTCGCGAGCCATAGGCTACCACTTTCCCCTCTTGCATCAACACACAACCCAAACCCTCTCGTGAGGCATCACAATAAACTGCATAACCCAAACCTCTCTCTGGAATGACCAACACTGGAGCGGTAGTAAGTCTAACCTTAAGTTCTTGGAACGACTTTTCACAAGCCTCACTTCACACAAACTTGACCCCTTTCCACGTCAATCTAGTCAACAGCGAAGCTAGCCTGGAGAAATCCTTCACAAACCGGCGGTAATACCCGGTTAATCCCAGAAAACTGTGGATCTCAAAAACACTCTTAGGTTGTGCCTAATCCTGCACTGCCTCTATCTTGGATATATCAACAGACACCCCTTCTCCAAAGACCACATGGCCTAAGAACTTAACCACTCTTAGCCAGAACTCACACTTCCCAAACTTAGCATATAGCTTATGGGCTCTAAACAACTCAAGCACCACTCTCAAGTGTTCCTCGTGCTCCTTCTTAGAAGGTGAATAAATCAAGATGTTGTCTACAAAAATGACCACAAAGTGATTTAAGAACTCCCGGAAGATTCGATTCATCAAGTCCATAAACACTACCGGTGCATTGGTGAGTCCAAAAGGCATCACCAGAAACTCATAATGTCCATACCGCGTACGGAATACCATCTTCGAGATATCCTCCTCCCTGACTCTCAACTAGTGGTAATCCGATCTCAAGTCTATCTTAGAGAAACAACGGGACCCCTTCAACTGGTCAAACAGATCATCTATACGGGGCATAAGGTATTTATTCTTAACCGTAGCCTGATTCAATTTTCGGTAATTAATACAAAGTCTCAAGGCACCATCTTTCTTTTTAGCAAAGAGGGCCAGTGCTCCCCACAGCGAAGTACTAGGGCGGATAAAGCCCTTATCTAACAATTCCTAGAGTTAAATCTTCAATTCACCCAACTCGGCTGGGGCAAAATGATAAGGTGCCATGGAAATCGACGCCGTGCCGGGCACTAAATCAATAGAAAACTCCACCTCTTGGTGTGGTGGCAAACTAACAAGGTCCTCGGGAAAGGCGTCCGAGTACTCACAAACCACTCTGGGCAACTCAATCTGGATCTCATCACACTCACTACTCATAAAGCTAGCGAGAAGACCACTAAGCTCATTCCGCCCTCGCGGATCATACACTGGTGGCAATACATTACAAACCTGATCCCCCAAGAAATGGAAACAATCCCCGCTCAAGATATACATAGTGACCCTCTGGCGGTAACAATCAATAACAGCCCGGTAAGACGACAACCAGTCCATACCCAAAATCACATCGAAACCCGACATAGCCATAACTACAAAAGAAAATGGAAGCCGGCGGTCGGCGACCTCAATATCACAGCCTCGACACCCTTGTTTTAAAATCAACTCACCCCCAACAGGTGATACAACACAAATAGGAGAAGCTAACTGTGCCAACTCCAACCCCAAAATAGATGCAAATGCAACAGATATAAAGGAATGGGATGCACCCATATCAATCAACACATTGGCAACCGAGTTGCAAAACAAAAAGGTACCTCTCACAACAGATGTAGCTGGTACAAGATCATGCGCGGTAATAGCATACACGCGTCCTGAAGGTCTCTGGTCTACCTGCTCCCCTCTCAGAGCAAAAGACTGTTGTACAGACTGAAACGATGAAGCTCCCTGATTGGCCCTCGAGGCCCGAACTGACTGTGCAGGCTAAAAACTCTGTGTTTGCCTCGAACCAGACGCACCAGATGTGCCACTCAACTGCGGGCAATACCTTTTCAGGTGCCCCGCCTGACCACACTGGTAACAAGAGAGCGGCTGGCCTCTGCCCTGACTCTGGCTCTGAGGTCGAGCCGAAGTTGAAGCCGTTTTTTGCCCTCCTCCCCTCTGCGGGCAAACTGGAGACTTGTGGCCCAGCTGACCACATTTGTAACAAGTAATGTCTCCCTGACTGCCTCTCCCAGAACCTGCACTCGACACTGGAAAGGTAGATGATGGGTCATTGAACACACCAAAAATAATCACTAAATTATACCAAATTCTATCAGAATAATGGCAAGTCCAGGTATCGATCCACAGGGACAATTGTGAAATTAAAGTAATTTAATTCTTAAATTTCTAAATTAATTTTGATAAAAAGATTGATTGTTCATAACCTAATTTAATAACAAATAAATTAAACTAAGGAATTAAATTATCAATAATAATTGAAATTGGGTTTACTGAATTGGGGAAAAATCCTAGGGTAGAGAATTTACCACTAACCACATAATTAGGGTTTCCAATTGAAATCAATTATGCTATGGTTTGAACGGATTAATGTTTCGCAACTACAAGCTCGAAGCATTTGACAAGAAGATCATCACATTCAATGTACGAACACGAACCATCTCAAGTAATACGAATCGTTCACTCTAAACTAAGGTAGTGATACGACTTGTTCCTCGTAGTATGGTTCGTCTCATACCTTGAATATGAAGGAATAGAAAACACATGTATGGATAACATTCAACAATCACAGAAAGTCAAATATTCGAAGAGATAATGAAAAATATATAAAAGAAACTTCTAAATCACCATACAAATATTCAAACCTTTACATAATTAAAAATAAAAAAGAAAACAAAATAATTACATGGCTAGGGTTTCATCAAAACCCTAGAAAAGAAGACTAGCCACTCATGGAGGAGTGGAATGAGGTAGATGGAGAAGAAACCACCATGGGAGACATCCTTGAAGCTTTCTGTTTCTCTTTCCTTCCAAACCCTAGCCTCTCTCCTTAGGTTAAAACAACTTCAGAACCCTAATCCAGCCTTTTCCTTGCCTTTTTATACTTCCAATCTCCTCCAAACAGGTTTAAAATGTCGAGTTGACTTTTCTAGAAAAAGTCAACGCACGTGCGGGAAAGTCAACTCTGTCCAAATTCTGTCTTTTTGCCCATTTTATGCTCCGACGATGTACGACCTGATTGACACTCAACACACATAAAGTATACAGTTTGACCAGCAAGTGAAGTTAAGAAATTCTAATTAACGGCCTCAATGATGTACATTTTGGCCTTAATCACATCCCCCAACTTATTACTTGCCAGTCCTCAAGCAAGTAAAATAAAATAAAATTAAACAAAATCCATCTATTTCCTCTTTCGTGGGAAAATGATTGCATTTAGCATATGCAACAAGCCTTTAAACCACAAGGTTACCCCGAGTGGACGAGTAAAGTCTCGTGAGGGTTTCCAGAAATGATACCCATAAACATTAACATATTCATATATACTCAACAAGAAATGACTACACTACTCCACCTAATAATCAACTTATGTGCCACTACAGTGTAATATTGAGACATCATGAGTCATTAAAGGCACAGTGAACAAGCATGAAGGAACCTATTGCGTCGAAACCACAATTCAATTAATACAAAAGTAAAGTTCCCTATACTTGTGCATGCTAGTAAACAAGTCATGAGTACCCTTAGTGTTAAGTGCAATCTCCATATTAGTTAACTATCCACTATAATAGCGTAGTGTAACTCATAATAACACCCAACATATACAGAAAAACTAACCTGTTACAGTCAAGATTCTCAAAAGTTTTTTTTTTTTATTATTGTGCAATGTCCTGATCCATTAAGCTTTCTAATCAACCCATATAGCAAGTTTTGGGCCAATGACTCCCAAACCAGACGGTTTTAGGGCATTAGGTGTAGAGACACCCCTACGGGCTTAATAACTCGAGTTGAAAAGGCTACGAATCCAAACTAGTCATTCTTCTTATTTTTCCTTAACTGTGCAATGTCCAAGTCCCTTAAACTTTCTAATTAACCCATGTAGCAAGTTTTGGGCCAATGACTCCCAAACCAAACGGTTTTAGGGCATTAGGTGTAGAGACACCCCTACAGGCTTAATAACTCGAGTTAAAAAGGCTACGAACCCAAATAAGTCAAGTTTTTTTCCTTTGTTTTTCTTTTTTTTTTTTTTTTGGGTAAGAATCTTGGCTCCTCATTTATTCTTTTCTGCAACTCTAGCTATAATCAATGATGTACACCAGGGATTATAATAAAAAGATCACTGCTATGATAGTGTGTTCATGTGAATTAAGGCATACTCATGACAAGTATACCAATACCACAAACATAGACAACTCTCCTCGTGCAAATATTGCATGCAAGTATCTACCCAATAAACCCTTTTCATACAAGTCTACTATGCTCTCCAATAAACATATGCAAATATCATCACCCTACTAGCAAAAAGTCACATCAAGTGAAGTAATGCAATCAAGTGAAACAGGTATAAGCATGAATTATGAGCTAAATAGAAATGCACAAAAGAAAATATAACCCTCATCCCTCAACTTGAATATGACATTGTCCTCAATGGAAAAGTAAAGAGAAATGAGAGAATATTACCTGAATTGTAGGTGCACATCTAGGTAGGCAGAGAGCAACATATACATACTTCATTTATTTTTATTTTTATTTTTTCGAAGAGAAAAAACAAAAATAATTAAATAAATGAAGAAAAATGACCTTAAATTAAATTAGCTAAACTATAAAATAAACTAAACTAAACTAAAATAACTAAACTACAAAAGAGACTAAAGTATAGAATAAAATAATCCAAACTAAACATTTTTTTTATTTTTATTTATTTTTTTGAAATTAATAGAAGAGAAGAAAATAAAATAAAATAAAAACTAAACTACTTAATAATTAAATGAAAAATTACATCATAGAATAGAAAAAATAAAAATAACATCACTAACTAAACAAATAAAATTAAAAATAAAAATAAAAATAAAACAATCCACAAACTAATTAAACTAATGAGAATCAGTAATGAAACAATTTAAACTAAACAACTATATCAAATAAAAAAAAACTAAATTAGGATTATTGTTAGCACCATGATTTCAGAGGTTTTTTTTTTTTTTAAAGAAAATAGAAAATAGAAAAATAAATAAATAAAATACGAATTTTTTTTAATATATATACATAAAATAATAATAATAATAATAATAATAATTGTAAAATTATAAATAAAATAATTATATATTTATTTATTTATTTGTAAAATTTATTTAGGTATTTATTTAAAATTTATAAACTTCAATAAATTAAAAATGAAAGAAAAGAAAAAAATAATAATAATAATAATAAAATAAAACCAAATGCACAATTTCCGCACATGGCCCCAAGACTTGCAGGCATACGTCTTGGCGATTTGCACCCTCATAAATATATATATATATATATATTTAATGACCGTCGTCACGCACGTGCGGGGCCCAAGCCGCACGTGCGGCTTGGTTGATGCACCAATGCCCGCACCTACTTTTATAGCAGGGGGCAACTTTGATTTTGTGAGATTTTTTTTTTTTTAACAAGTACAACAAAATTTTTTTTTTTTTATTATTATTATTATTATTATTATTATTATTATTATTATTATTATTATTATTTAAATGAACAAGTATAACACCCTTCTTTTTTTTTCTTTTTAAAAAAAAGAAAAGAAAATAAACATGAAAACATGCCCCTTTTTTTTCTTTTTTTTTTAAATGTGGTTGAATACTTGATTTCCCAAATACCACAAAGCAGAAATCAAGTTCTTACCCAGGCTAGAGAGGGTCCCTTCCACCCACACGTATGCAATGACCTTTTTCTGCCACATTGCAACAGAATAGTTTAACAAAAACAAGAAGCACTCGCAAACGTACATGCTTCAAGAAAATGAAAAACTAACTTTCAATACCTAACAAAAGGCACTAGAGTTATGGCATAAAGTTGCCACTTCAGAATCCCCCAGGTAATAAAACCCAGCGTAGTTTATAGCCTTCGGGCTAGTACAATCCAAATATAATTAACCATTTCTACCTTCAATTGACATCCGAAATAAATATAGCACATAAGAACATAACGGAATGCCTACTAAAGGTATAATCTTCACGCGAAAACCACGGGTACTACTTTTCTCCCTAACTGTGTTTGTAACTTTCCCTATTCTCCAACAGGGTGACAGACTAGGTTGATTCGGTATCCAGAATCGAGGCGCATAAAGCTACCTCAACCTATGGGGCTACCATACAGAGTTCAAGCCGAGGTAGTTTTAAAGCAATCTCCACACCCCTGGTATTTAAACCAGACTCTAGTCTCGGAAATCCCAAACCTTTGTGTTCTAGGCTTTGCCATTCGAACTCTAGTTTCCACCGTCTCAGTTGGTCTTTTAGGAACTCACTACAAACACAGTTAGGTGGCTAGACCAGACCGTCAGATGTCGTTCGGGAACGGCTAACACCAAAGAAATTACACCTTTAGAGGATTTAAAGTCTCCTAGACGTAAATAAAGTATAACGAGAATAAATAAAAACAAAATAGCATAGAAGGGAAAGAAAAGAGAATAAGGAATCAATCTATCAATCATAATAAAATGGGTTCATCAAACCCCTGGGTAAAGGAAAATGATCCTTTCTAGTCGAGGAATTTAGTCTCCTATAATCAATGCACACTTGCCACCTAGTAGTGGTTCGTGTGGGAACTAACTCTCCTCCCTCATTCTCAACAATGATGATGCCCAATTTCTTGGGCACCACTTGTGTGGGACTTACCCACTTACTATCTGAGATGGGGTATATAATACCCGCATCCAACAATTTTAATACCTCCTTTTTCACCACCTCTTTCATGTTAGGATTCAGTCTCCATTGCATTTCGTGAGAAGGTTTGGTGTCCTCCTCTAGGTGTATATAATGCATGCACACGGAGGGATCTATCCCTTTCAAATCAGCCACTGACCACTCTATAGCACTCCGATATGCCACGAGAACACTCATTAACTGACTCTCCTGCTCTACAGTCAAGTCAGATGCAATGATGACCGGTAAAGTATCTTGGGGCCCTAAAAATGCATACTTGAATGTGGCCGGGAGTGGCATCAACTCAAGTGTAGGTGGTGTGACCAAAGATGGTATGGCAGGCTCTCTCGACAGAGGAAAAAGTGACTCAAACCGGGCTTTCCATGGAGGAAAATCCGTTATAGAAGAAGAATTAAGCAAGACATTCACCTTCTCAACTGACCCATCAATATCAAAATTTTCAAACCCAAAATGAGCTAGACAAGCCTCTAAAGGGTCCTCTACAAGAATGGAGGGTAAAGCCTCCTCTACAATCTCATCCACAACATCCACTAATAAGCACTCCTCTCTCTCATGAGGTTGTTAGGATGCTTGGAAAACATTAAGTTTCACTTGCATGTTGCCAAATGAAACTTTCATAACCCCGGTCTGACAATTGATGCATGCATTGGCCGTAGCCAAGAAAGGTCAACCAGGGATTTGTTTCCTAGAATTGGCTACCGGTTCCATATCTAAAACCAAAAAGTCAACAGGGAAGTAGAACCTATCAACCTTAACTAGCACATCCTCAATCATGCCACGTGGCACTCTGAGGGACCGGTCAGCCAATTGAAGAGTGACAGTAATGGGCTTCAACTCGCCAAGCCCAAATTCTTCGTACATAGAGTACGGCAATAAATTGACACTAGCCCCTAAATCTAATAAGGCCCTATCAATGAAATGGTCCCTTATAATGCATGCAATGGTTGGGGCACCCAGGTCCTTAAGCTTAGAAGGTGTGTCATTCAACAAGATGGAGCTTACTTGCTCCATGAGTAGGACCTTTTGGGACACATGTGTCTTATGTTTATGCTTTTGCGTACAAAGGTCCTTCAGAAATTTGACATATGATGGTACTTGCTTAATCGCCTCCGACAGGGAGAGGTGGATTTTTTCCTGTTTAAAGACATCCATCATTGCCTCCATAGATGCCGTATTCTTATTAAAAGGGGACGGTGTATCAAGGCATTGGGGAAAGGGTGCTCTCATAGGTGTACCCCCGTGGTCACCCTTTTTAACTCTAGTTGCATCTGGCGCAACTGACTGAGGCTCTAACTCCCTACCACTTCTCAAAGCAACCACCACCTGCACTTGCTCATGTTGCTTACCATTCCCACCCGAACTCTCTGCCCCGTATTGTCTCTTAGGGTTGGCCACAGTTTGACTTGGTAATTTTCCCTCCTCTCTCCGATTCATGTTGTTAGCCATTTGACCGAATTGGGTCTCTAGCTTGGCAATAGAGTGAGTGTGGGAGTGAACTACCGGTGCTAACCCCTTAAGTTCTAAGAGAACTTCTAACACCTGAGTCTCAAAGGCAGAGTTGCCCTGAGGAACAAGCGGGGGTTGTGGTTACCGGTACAGTTGTGGGGGTCGATAAGGTTGCGGTGGTCGATAGGATGATTGGTTGGCAAAATTATTGAAATTCTGCCTTGGTGGTGGAGGATTGTAAGAAGTGCCTTGTGAAGGGGGTCTCCATGAGAAATTAGGATGATTTCTCCATCCCGGATTATATGTGTTGGAGAATCCTTGAGCCATATTCATATGCTCTTGGACTAACTCCGGAAATTGTGATGCCGAAGGGCACTCACTCAAGTCATGAGCAGGGCTCGCGCATATAACACATGCCTCACGGAATTGAGGCTGATCTTGCTGGGTAGGGGCATGTCCCGTAGCTAATAAGTGGTCTATCTTGCGGAATAGTGCCTCTACTGGTTAGGCTAACTCTAAGTTTTGCTCGACCTCATAAATGCCCCCTCTTTTCGGGGCTCCAATTATTGGTTGCCGGACTTGCCGGGCTGCGGAGGCATGGTGAAGGGAATTATCACTTAGGTTCTCAAACAATTGTCATGTCTCGGCATCATTTTTAGACATAAATGTCCCACCATAGGACGAATCCACCATTTGGCAGTGCGGCTCAGTTAAGCCATAATAGAATGTTTGAACAAGTTGTCAATCAGGCACTTGGTGGTGGGGACACTATTAGAGAAGGTCTCTAAGTCTTTCCTACATCTCATGGAATTGCTCGCCATCCATTTGAGCAAAGTTTGTGATGGCTTGCCTAAGTTGGTTGGTTTTACCTATGGAAAAGTACTTCTCCAAGAACCGTTGCTGTAATTGGTCCCAAGTTGTGATTGAATTAGCAGGTAGAGAATTTAGCCAGTGTTTGGCTTTATCCTTTAACGAGAATGGAAACAATCGCAGCATTAAGGCCTTATTTGTGAAATTCTGGATCCTCACTGTCGAGCAAATTTCCAGAAATTCATTCAAATGCTTGTAAGGGTCATCATGAATTAGTCCATGGAATGATGGGAGCATTTGTATGGTGCTGGACTTAATCTCATAATGAGCAGCAGTGGTGTTGGGCAATTGGATGCATGATGGTGATTTATATGCAGTGGGTGTAAAATAATCCTTAAGTGTTCGGTTAGGCACATTCGGGACATTAGGATCTGCCATCTCTAATGGCTCAATGTATAAATATGAATACTCAAGCCTAGGAACACAGGCAGAAGCCCTAAGTCTCCTAAGAGTCCTTTCTAATTCAAGGTCCAAACTCCACAATTCAGGGCGACAAGAACGACGCCCGTGCATACACTAACCACACACACACAAAAAGTTCGACTCGGTGCACTAAGTTACGAAAGCAAAATGCTAAAGGAGAAATACTCACAGCGGTTTAACGAAACTGCTTTACTCGTCTTGCGGATGCTTGACATGTAGACGTTGTCTCCAACCTCTGTTTGAGCTTTGACTTTCGTTTTAGCACTTTGGTGCTTTGCTTATGAGTGTTTGTTTCTGTTTACTCACTTTAGTGCTGCGGTTTTTTTTTAAAGCTCGGCTACGCTCCGCTTGCACTTCGGTGATAGCTCAAATTTTAAATACTCTGCACACTTAGCAACACAAAAGTATAAAATCCTAAACTAAAAATTAAAATAAGAATGTAACTTTAAATTAACTAATTTCGCCAGAAGTCCCCAGCAACGGCGCCAAAATTTGATGGGTCGTTGAACACACCAAAAATAATCACTAAACTATACCAAATTCTATCAGAATAATGGCAAGTCCAGGTATCGATCCACAGGGATAATTGTGAAATTAAACTAATTTAATTGTTAAATTCCTAAATTAATTTTGGTAAAAAGATTGATTGTTCATAACCTAATTTAATAACAAATAAATTAAACTAAGGAATTAAATTATCAATAATAATTGAAATTGGGTTTACTGAATTGGAGAAAAATCCTAGGGTAGAGAATTCACCACTAACCACATAATTAGGGTTTCCAATTGAAATCAATTATGCTATGGTTTAAACGGATTAATGTTTGAACGGATTAATGTTTCACAACTACAAGCTCAAAGCATTTGACAAGAAGATCATCATATTCAATATACGAACACGAACCATCTCAAATAATACGAATCGTTCACTCTAAACTAAGGTAGTGATACGACTCATTCCTCGTAGTATGGTTCGTCTCATACCTTGAATGTGAAGGAATAGAAAACACATGTATGGATAATATTCAACAATCACAGAAAGTCAAATATTCGAAGAGATAATGAAAAATATATAAAAGAAACTTCTAAATCACCATACAAATGCTCAAACCTTTACATAATTAAAAATCAAAAAGAAAACAAAATAATTACATGGCTAGGGTTTCATCAAAACCCTAGAAAAGAAAACTAGCCACTCATGGAGGAGTGGAAGGAGGCAGATGGAGAAGAAACCACCATGAGAGACATCCTTGAAGCTTTCTGTTTCTCTTCCCTTCCAAACCATGGCCTCTCTCCTTAGGTCAAAACAACCTCAGAACCCTAATCCAGTCTTTTCCTTGCCTTTTTATACTTCCAATCTCGTCCAAACAGCTTTAAAATGTCGGGTTGACTTTTTTAGAAAAAGTCAACGCACGTGCGGGAAAGTCAACTCTGTCCAAATTCGGTCTTTTTGCCCATTTTATGCTCCGACAATGTACAACCTGATTGACACTCAACACACATAAAGTATACAGTTTGACCAGCAAGGGAAGTTAAGAGATTCTAATTAACGGCCTCAATGATGTACATTTCAGCTTTAATCAGTAGATCTCGCAAAAGAACCATGGAACTGCTGAGGGTTAGAACCCCTCTGCCTCCAACCATCCCCCTGACC
Source organism: Camellia lanceoleosa (assembly GCA_025200525.1). Classification (NCBI taxonomy): domain Eukaryota; kingdom Viridiplantae; phylum Streptophyta; class Magnoliopsida; order Ericales; family Theaceae; genus Camellia; species Camellia lanceoleosa. Next base: position 985,430 of record JANUSC010000048.1, on the reverse strand, counting down.
ATCCTGACTTCTCTTGGTGCCCCTTATCCTCTCCTCCTCCTCCTGCATAATAATCTCAAGATGCGCCGCAGCATCCACAAGGCACCCATACTCCCGAGTCATGGACCCAGTAACCCTAGTCTTAAGTCCATGTCTCAACTTCTTTTCGAACCCAAGGCAGCAGCGTTCCTCAGACGCCACTAGCTTAGGTGCAAACCTAGATAAACTGGTAAATGCAGCCTCAAACTCGGCCACTGGTATACTCAACTGTCTGAGCTGACAAAACGGATCCCTCAACTTCTCCCTAACAGCGGGAGACAAGAACTTCTCCTGGAAAGCACCGACGAAAGCCTCCCAAGTCCTATCAACATGTCCCCGAACAAACTTCCACCACTGACCCGCGTCTCCCTTCAGCTGGAAAGACGCCAAGGTCACCTTCAAAGCCCCATCTTCGATGCCAAGCATCTCAAACGTCTTCGTCATCTGCTTAAGCCACTCATCAACCTTAAGTGGCTCTTTAGGATCTCTCACAAACTCATCCAGATTAAACCAGAAAAACTCCCTCTTCAGAAAAGAAGGCCCTGCCTCAGTAACATGGGCCTGGACTTGATTCTCAACTCTGAGAATGTCCATGGATTCCCTCAAGGCTCCTGCTATCTCGCGGGCTAAGGCGCCCATAGCCTGCTGACCTACTGGCTCGGCCACATTGGCCTAACCAACACCCTCCTGCTACGTCGGAATCTCATCCGGTATAGGTATCTCCTGCCTCTTAGGCCTACCTCGCCTACGACCACGTCCTCGTCCTAACATCCTAATAAAGGTAACGAAAAACATTAGCACATTCACAAATGTGCCGAAGCTATTTCACTCGCGTCTTAATGCATTGGACAACAGTAATTCATTCCACGTAAGCACATAATCACATAAGCACTTACAAATTTCATTTCCGGATACTGACAGTCCCGAGGCGTTGCTAGAGTTCCAGTTAGAAACAGCATTGATCAAGTGTTTTTCCAATAGGACTCCCAGAAACCCAAGGATCCAGTCAACATCCTAGAAACTATATTCCATACCCATATAGTCACATAAACATGTTATCACATAAGCACATAACATTACATCTAAGTCTCTAACAAGCGAGACAAATCCATTCTGGTACTAACCACTTCCCACGTACCCAAAGTATTCAAACCCGGTATGCTCTGATACCAAGTTGTAACGCCCTCGAAATAAACCCATAATCATACATTCATGATACAAAAAGAGATATCGTATTACCAACATCAGAGTATTCTTATAAGAAATATTACATGTTGACAACAAAAGTAAATGCCCTATAGGCTTACAACTTTCCAAGTTAACACCTAGGTTCAACAAAAGTAGAGTCCTAACTCTCTTTACACAAAAATAATCCATTGGCTTGATATACATGTAATACAGAAAGGTAATCACCAATAAGATCTCTCAGCCTCTAAACCTCCCAAGCTACGTCCTTGGAGGTGGCACGTCATTTAAACCTGAAAATGATGTCCTATATAGGGTGAGCCAACGCCCAGTAGAGATATGCTAGACATAATATGAACAATAACTAAAGCATTAGCATTTTATATATGGTTGACACTTATAAACCAACTTACAACACTTTTCAATTCAACATCAAGTACATCCATTTTTCATTTCAGTTTCCTTCACATATACAGTTTTGATTCATAATTATGGTTTAGAACCTGGCCAAACAATTGAATGAGGCTATAACACATATTAAAACACTTCTATACTTCATAATTCACATGAGAATATAACTCATATTAGAACATTTCCATACTTCAACACTTTCATAATTCAAATGATACACAGATTTGTTGTATCAGCGGAGTCCATCCCCTATCTCCTCCCAAATAGGTTTGAGAGTCCATCCCTTATCTTCTCTCAAACCATGGAGTCCATCCCCTATCTCATCTCAAACCATGGAGTACATCCCCTATCTCCTCCCAAACAGGTTTGAGATTCCATCCCCTATCTCCTCTCAAACCCTGGAGTACATTCCTTATCTTCTCCTAAACAATATACATATACAAAGTATTTAAATACTTATCATATACCATGATCAATCAATACACACATTTGCTGTATTATTCCAACCGTCATATTCAATGACATATTCAATGTGATTAGTTTCAGTTTTCCCTAATCATCATACAATGTCTACAACAATCAAGACTATCCTCCACCGATAGCCCAAAGCAATTATTTCTAAACAGATAATAATTACATCCAACAGATAAGTTATCAACATTTTTCAAAGGTGAGTGATTAATAAATCTAACTCCACCATTTAATCTTATAATAAGCCAATTTCATTATTTCCACCCCAATTCCATATTTCCATAACTTTTCCAAATTAATTATACAAATTAATTCATAATAATAATAAATTAGGGCTTTTCTCCCCCTTTCTCAACATTGACCCCAAAGGTTCAAATATTAACAATAAACATCAATAACCTCCTTTAAGACCCAAAACACACATGTATTGGTCAAAAGAACAAAACCCTTCTTTTCAATATTTCAAATCTCAAACCCTAACCTCCCCAAATCAAACCATTCATACAAAGTGCCTAACATCTATGTGAAAGCTCGTAAAAATGAGTAATTATCCCTTCCTTAAATGGAGAGACCAAATAAAGAAGATGATGAAACTCAAAATGCTCCAAACCCAAAGATTTTCGGATTGAAATGTAGCCCACACCAAGCTCTACACTTTATGCAAAGGAACTATGGTAGAAGATCACTCAAACTAAATGATTTCTTAGAGACAAGTTGTAGTCTAGAGTGAGAAGCTCTCAAGTTTGGGTTTTGAAAAGTTAGAGAGAGAGAATGGCCCGAAAAAGTGATCCAAAAAGCTGTTTTCTGGACTGATATACAAACAGGTCCGCTCAAGCGTGGAACTCCCCGCTCGAGCGTCAGATACAGACTCACGCTCGAGCGTGAAAAGCGCCGCTTGAGCGTCAAATGCACATTTCCAGAAGTTTTGCAGATGAAGGTCCCCTCTCGAGCGTGAAAGTGGACGCTCGAGCGTCCGATGACCTGCAGAACAAAATACTGAGAGATGAAAAATCCCGCTCGAGCGTCAAACTCCCCACTCGAGCGAAGAAACAAAAGCAAAGGGCCCGCTTGAGCGTCAAAAGCCCTACTCGAGCGTGAAGGACAAAATCTGGGCATCAACCCTTGGTTTCCAAACACAACTAACCAGTTTCAAACCTGCTCAACACAACCCAAGACATCAAATACAAAGAGTAAAAGACGGAAACGGGAATAAGACAACAACACATCCATGGAACCGAGTCTGGAATACAATAAACAAGGAAGGGAAAACCGGGGTCGCTATAAAAAATAAAAAGAGTAAATTATAAAAAATATAAATTATACTACTTATGAATAAAATTTTAGCAAAACTTCAATATAGAAATTTAATTAATAATTTTTCATTTTAAAATGTGAAAAAAATAAGTAAAAAACTACAATAAAAATTTATAAAATGTCTCACCACACTGTAACTGGATAATTACAAATATTTTTTGCCTTATCTGTATAATTACAAATGCCTTTTTCAATAAACATCATAAAAAATTATATTACACAGTAGCTTATTTACTCCAAAAAAAAAAAAAAAAAAAAAAACGAAGGAGTAATTTGTTTTTTTGAAAAAGTCCAAAAACAAAATTTAAAAAGTTAAATAAACTGTGTTAGGTTTTTATTCTTGGCCATCCCGTTTGACAAAACTCCTTTCAGTTGTACTTGTTTTCGCACTTTTATTTCAGTAAAGCTATGAGTTTGTTAGATACGAATCCAACCCGAATTGTGCCTTGCAGAGAAGTTGGTCAGGTTAATACTTTTAAGATTGCCACTTCACTGATTATGATAGGGATCGAGGCGGCCACCAACTCGCTGAGGAAGTCGGCGCCCCGGCTCATCACAAAATTGCATTCGAGTTGCATGTCGCCCTTGCTCGCCGAGCGAAGGAGTCCTATGCGCACGCCCTTCGCCGAGAGAGACTCCTTCGCCGAGCGAGCAAGGGCGACATACAACCGAATGCAATTTTGCAGATGAGCAATGGGCAGCTCGATCCCCGTCATAATCAGCGAAGTGGCAATCTTGAAAGTATTAACATCATAAACTTCTCTGCAAGGCACAATTTGGGTTGGATTCGCATCTAACAAACTCATAGCCTCACTGAAATAAAAGTGCGAAAACAAGTACAACTGAAAGGAGTTTTGTCAAACGGGATTGCCAAGAATAAAAACCTAACAAACTGGAATTTTTTAAGAGAGAGAGAGAGAGAGAAGCCTAAACATTTTAAAATAGCAGTTCAATAAAAAACCAAATTAAAAACAGTTCAAAAAAAAAAAAAAGGGTCATCATATAAAAAGGGTTTACTTTATAATGTTCCATTTTCCTTTCAATCAACAAATTCCCTTCAAATCCTAAATCCAAATGCAGCCTAAGAGGGGAAAAAGATAACTGTAAGAAGGTAGAATGAGATTTAATAATTGCCATAAAGAAAAATTAATCGACACATAATTAACAACCTCTTAATATATTTTATTTAACAACCTATTTTAGGAATGGGGAAATTGAACTATTATAGGATAGAAGAAAAATTATAATTTTTTTATGTCTTCAATATACATTAAAAAGGATAAAAGAAAAATTGAATACTCTCAATAGAAATGTTTATCATTTTTCTCTATTGGCCAAAATGTAGAACTATTGCAATACATGATTTTGTGGTTGATTCTATATAGTAATTTTGCATTGACAATAATTAATTCTTATGGATTGTATTGCCCACTTTTCCTACTAACAACTAGTGTATACCATAAAAAATAAAAAATAAAAAGAGTAAATTATAAAAAAAAATATAAATTATACTACTTATGAATAAAATTTTAGCAAAACTTCAATATAGAAATTTAATTAATAATTTTGCATTTTAAAATGTGGAAAAAATAAGTAAAAAACTACAATAAAAATTTATAAAAGGTCTCGCCACACTGTAACTGGATAATTACAAATATTTTTTGCCTTATCTATATAATTACAAATGCCTTTTTCAATACACATCATAAAAAATTATAGTACATAGTAGCTTATTTACTCGAAGGAGTAAAAAAAATAAAAAATGAAGGAGTAATTTGTTTTTTTGAAAAAGTCAAAAAACAAAATTTAAAAAGCTAAATAAACTGGACTTTTTTAAGAGAGAGAAGCCTAAACATTTTAAAATAGCAGTTCAATAAAAAAACCAAATTAAAAACAGTTCACTAAAAGCAAAAAAAAAAGAAAGTGTCATCATATAAAAAGGGTTTACTTTATAATGTTCCATTTTCCTTTCAATCAATAAATTCTCTTCAAATCCTAAATCCAAATGCAGTCTAAGAGGGGGAAAAGATAACTGTAAGAAGGTAGAATGGGGTTTAATAATTACCATAAAGAAAAATTAATCGACACATAATAAACAACTTAGTAACATAATTAACAACCTACTTTAGGAATGGGGAAATTGAACTACTATAGGATAAAAGAAAAATTAAATTTTTTTATGTCTCAATATACATTAAAAATGATAGAAGAAAAATTAAATACTCTCATAGAAATGTTCATCATTTTTCTCTATTGGCCAAAATGTAGAACTATTGCAATACATGATTTTGTGGTTGATTCTATATAGTAATTTTGCATTGACAATAGTTAATTCTTATGGATTGAGAAGCAAAATTAAACCTCAATCCTAAAAATGTTTACGAATCTATTTTCATGTTTGATGAGTAAGAATATGACCATTGATGATTAATAAGAACCTCAACCCCATTGATTATTAAAGAGAACCTCAATCCAATTAATGTTAACATTGGCCCTGTTTGGTAGAGCTGTGGGAAACTGCTTATAGCTTATGCCCAAACAGCTTATAGCTTATAACTTTCAGCTTAAACTGATTTTCAGCTTATTCTTAAAGCATCTCCTGCTCCACTTAAAGAATAAGCTGATTTCTGACTTCCACAAAGGTATAAGCTATAAGCATAAGCTAAACCAAACATATCAAAACATCTTAAATTAAGCTGAAAGCTGAAAATAAGCAGTAACAAACAGGGCCATTAACTCAGAGTTTTTTTGAAATCTCAACCCATTAAGATGAAATAAAAATGATTGTTAACATGAAACCTATTTTCCATTAACCCTCATTTGAAACGTAAAACCCATTTTTCCATATTGAGCAACAGTAATAAGAAGAAAACAATTTAGCATCAAAGACACAATCTAAAAGGTTCTCCAAGAGTTTGCTCTAAACCAGTTGGGAATACCTGGCATAACAAATAACTTTTTGAGCTTATGTGAACTTTTTGAACTGAAAAAGCAAATAAGTTTGAAAACTAGAAAGTTTTACCAAATACCTAACTTTTCAAAGTACAACTGCCTAAGCATAAAATTCCAAATTTTAAGCTAAATAAGTTACAAAAAAAAAAAAAAAAAAAGTTGCCAAATTACGTGCAAAGGAATGTGACAATATTTGATAGAAAATATTTTGCAAAGGGACATCTAATGGCAGTTGTTTACTTTCCAAAGAGATTAGTTTAGTGATGATTTATTTTCCTCTGATTTTGCGGTAATACTAAGTGGTCTTCCAACATTTTAATTTAGACAGTAGCAAACAGTTACAAAAGCTAACCAGCAATAATGATCAGCAACTTTAAATAGAAAAATTGCAGTTGCAAAGTAGGATCTTATAGGATGAAAGTTCAATGAGTTGACTAAATATATCTCATTGCCCTCTCCATGACAATTGAAAGTAAAGTTTTTACTTTGTTGCGAATCATCAAGATGGTGCATGCCTACCCTTCCTTCAATTGAGCCAACCTGAAGAGAAACAATACAAATTCAACAGTCTTAGAATAATGATCTACAATAACTATAATATAACTGAAATAGTTACAAATTTACAATGAAAAAATTATTAGGTTATTTTAATGCACATAACAACACAAATTTAGGATGAGAAAACATGTTTAATCCGAAGATTGGAAAGCCAAAGACAGAGCAACATATATAATGAACACGAAAACCTCAAGAAAACCTATGGAAATGATTCCTAGAGGAGAGCTATACCAATGTATCAAAAAATGACATGACACAGGCTGCAAAAATGAATTCATCTGATTTTTGAATAATCCAGGATGCATTGAGTCCAGTGTTGGTGCCAAGAAAAAAGAAAAGAAAAATAAATAAATCATGTATTTTCTAAAGGTACCACCTCCTTCATGTCTAGAGAGTATTACTATTGTAATAACCCTTATCACCGATCACTGGTTAACCACTAATTACTGCTAAACTGAGACTGATTATGATAAGTAATTGAATCGACTGAAATACTGAACTGACTGATTGAATGTACTAGTTTAAATGCATGTCTATCTGTTTAACTGTTTAATTATTTGTTCATGTTTTATGTTTAAACTGCAAATTGAAGGCCTTATCGGTGGCCGAATCTGAAATTGATTAGTGATATGTGTTAATCATAATTTATGTGATTTTATGGCATATTTATCTGAAATGTGATATGGTATTATTAGATTAGATTAATTGGTGAGAAATTGCAATGGTTGCCTTAATTACCATCATGTCACATTAGTGGCCCACTACATAGGACAAATTGAGACTTGTTTTCACCTCATTTCATTACACTTCTTCAGCCACTTTGAGTGCTATAGCCGACCAAGAGAGAAGAGAGGGAGAGTGTGAGAGAATTGAGTTGTTCTTGATAATTTTGCTTGGAGACTTGAAGAAATTGTAGAGGATTTGTGCAATTGAGCTTATATTCTTAAAATTCAAGACTCAAGGTAGAGTCTTCACCTTCTTGTTCTTGTAATTGAGTTAGTTCTTGCATGGCTCTTGTCATATTAGAGTTTAAAGTCAAGATTTGGTCTTATAATGTTGAATTATAGCATGTATCATGCATGCATGTTGCCATCCTTGAGTTTTGAAGAGTATTGCTCATGAAATTGCACATGCATGTTTATATTTTTGCATTGGACCATGAATTCATTTTGGGTTATGGAGAAATTGACTCATTTGAGCATGTAATTGAAGCTTGAGTTGTTTAAAATCCATGCATGTTATGTTTTGCATCATGTTCATGAAATTGGGTTTGAAAATGGATTTAATTGACTCACCTTTGGGCTTTGATTTTATAAATTGATCTTTGAAACATGTACTATTATGGGTTTTGAAGTGTTTTCCAAAAAATTAGCCCAAGAGGATCGAATTTGATGCATTGAAACTTGGTTTTGAGCTTGAGGTTCAAATCTGGAATTTCCAGAATTTGGGCTCACGCTCGAGCGGGGAAAGTAGCGCTCGAGCATGAAATTCGTGCTCCCAGCACTTTGTATTGTTTACAGTCCGCTCGAGCGGAATAATGGACGCTCGAGCGGGTCCTTGTGTCACACGCTCGAGCGGGTGTCGAGCGTCCATCCAGCGTGATTTTCACACATCCAGTACTTTTGCCATGTTTTGCAGACCACTCGAGCGGGGAAAGTGACACTCGAGCGGAGAACCTTTGTCTGCATGTCCGCTCGAGCGGAGAAAGACACGCTCGAGCGGGACCCTGTTTTTCTGAAAATTCTGAAAATATTTTCAAAGTGCATCTTTGCATCCTCATTTCATTCTAGGCATTCTTAGGCCTCGTTTAAGGCATCTTAATGAGGATATAGATGTAGAATCGCATCGAGTCTAAGTAGGGACTAAGTCTTTGATTCCCAAATGTGAACTTAGTGTGTGTTCATCCTGTAAATTGTGTAGGGTTGACATCCAAGGATGCTCTAGCTTATCTATAGCCCAGAACTCTGTGAGTAACAACTGCGTAAAGATATGTTCAAATATGAATATCTTCTGAATGGTTAAACTGTACTGTTTCTGAATTGATACTATTAACTGAATGAATGTATGTCCTCTATTCTGAATCAGACAGTGGCATCCATAGCAACTCCTATTCTTATCGCCATCTTACTGAGAGATCTCTGTCAATTCCTATCTTGGAACTTCTGTTTACTGTTATGATCGCCATCATTGACTGCTCGGTCTTTCAAGACCTCATCCATCTTATCGTTTCGCTAATGGATGTACCACGTATGACTGTTATGACTGAATGACTGATATACTGAATCAATTGACTGTTTTCAATACCGAAAGGACATTCATTCTTAACCTATTTACGCATTATGTTATTCACTGGGTTTTAGCTCACTGTTTATATATATATGTAGGTGTCCAGGCACCAGACCGGAGCTAGGAGCATAGGTTAGACTCCCTTTTGTCAAAGCCAACCACCGTGCCTCACTGTGAGGTTCCGAGCCCGTTCAAGCTACGGCTTTGGGGTGTTTTAGTTTCCCTCATCTGTCTCTGTATCTGTTTTGTAATACTGCGTCGACTGATAGCACTGTACTGTATTGTCTTAATAAGGATTAAGTCTCTGATCTAGATGATTGTAAATACTGTACATACTATTTTTGTACTAATAGTATATATGTTATGAAAAGTCTTTTTGCATACAGACTGTCACAGCTCATTGGACATTGTTTAATTACTGTTTTGGCTTCCGCCATGCCCCTATACTCTATAATACTATCTTACTATTAAGCAGGCCTTTGGTAATCACGAATTACTAGCCGGTTACGGTGCTGAACCCATAGGGGCGGGTTTGGGTCGTGACAACTATCTCTCATGAGACAACATCATGTAAAATGCTGAGCAACAGTAATGAAAAATGCAAATAAGAAGAAAACAATTTAGCATCAAAGATACAATCTAAAAGGTTCTCCAAGAGTTTGCTCTAAACCAGTTGGGAATACCTGGCATAACAAAAAGAAAAGTAGGGTTATCTAATAATTTAGGTTTACAAAATAACAAATGCAGAAGACAAATACATAATATTGCAAATAACCTTCTGCACTAATCAAAAAATTTCTAATGGATCATACCATGAAAGTCTGAGCAGTCCAAGTATAAATTGGATCCTATTTATAGTTTTGGACCTTAAACAACCTCCAACCATCTACGTGACAACATATAAAAACCAATCAAATATAACCAAGAAGCATTTTCATTTGCCCAATTTCTAGATATCATTAAAAATGTTATTATTCGAGACCAAGACAGATGCAAATTTTTACTTGAATGCCCAAGAAGTGGCATGTGGAATTTAAAAATGTTATTAAATTCCACATTAGTCACAAAATGTATCAAATGCATCCTGATATCACTATCGGATGGGTTGGCTTTCTTCAGGAAGATTCATGAGCTTAGTTAGTTTGGTGAACTAAAATAAGCGCATGCCATCTAACCTATTCCCTACAGATTAAAGATCTCAATTATTGGAATCACTAACTATTGTAAGATGAAACTCCAGTATTGGCATGTCAATAATGAACCTTACCAGTTAATAAAAATCAAGGAATAGGAATTAGCATGATCATACAACAAATCACTGGAGAAGCAAAGTTCAGTGAAGAAAGTTCAAAACTTTCAATTTCCTTTTTCTCATATACCAAACAACAATGCATGAGATTCAAACTTCCTTTTCTTCTCTCTTTCAACAATCAACAGCCAAACTAAAAAAAAAAATAGAGAGAGAAAATCCAAAAAAACAGAGATCAAAGTACTAACCAGCCGAGAAATAGCAATCTGCAAGTAAGAACAAAACACAATCAAAAATCAAACAAAAAATTGAAAAAGAACAAAATAAAAATCACAAAAATAAAAAATTATGACGAACCGTCATTTTGTGTCAACCCAATTAATGTTAACATTAATTAAGAGTATACAAATCTAATTTTATGTTTGGTGAATAAAAATATGACCATTTATAATTAAAGAGAGTCTCAACCCATTTTACTAAGATGAAATAAAAATGATTCTTAACATGAAATCTATTTTTATGATTGTTTACATGAAATGGGTGTTGAAAGCTCAACCCATTTGATAGAGAGAGAAGTGGGTGTTGAAATCCTATTTAACATTAACTCATTTAATTGAAAAATTTTGCTTTAGAAAAAAACAATGGGTGAAGCCAGGGAAGAGCAAAATAAATATGAGTGCCTTACCTCAAACTGAAGCCAGGGAAGAGCAAAACAATGGGTGAAGCCAGGGCAAAGCTCTCTCAAAGTGAAGGTATAATCGTGGTATAAAGATTGAAAAGTTGGATGGGTGGGGATGACGGGATGATGAAAAAAAAAAAAAAAAAAACCAGAGGTAAAAAAATGAATGGAAAAACAAAAAGAATGTGAGGAGCTTTCTTCAAAGCTTTGGTCTTCCTTCTTCAGAGCTTGTTCCTTCTTCAGAAATTTGTTCATAGATACATACATATGATGTGAAGTGCAGTGGTTGGTAAGAGTTGATTTTTAAACAAATCTGGGCCATTGAATTATTTCTTTGATAAATCAAAATCATTGAATCTCTTTTGAATCTCAGCTATTGTTTTTAAATTAGACAAATCTAGACCATTGAAAATAGTTTGTGAGGGATTTTTTGAAAATAAATCTGAACCATTACTTTTAAATTAGACAGATCTGGACCATTAATTTGAAAGACATTTTCAAATGCATGCTTCCATTGTTATATAGATTTTTTTACTCTAGTTTTTAATAATTTTTTTGACCTATCATATTTCAAGTTTTTTTTAAGTCATTTTATCCCCAAAATTATTACACAAAAATCAATTTGGCACTCAAACTTCGCATTATTTTAATTTGACCCTTACCACTTTTTAAAATTTGATCGAGTTACCCCGCCATTGGTTTCCGTCTATAATCAAACAGAATTTGCTAACGTGTCACCAAACTTTATTTGAAATTTCATTTTATCCCCAAAGTATACCTTAAAAATCAATTGTCCCCCAAATACTAAAAAAAAATAAATTTAAATATTTAATTTTCATCTCAAAAATGAAAAAAAATTAAATTTTAAATAAAAAAATTGAGTATTAGTAAAGCTGAGTATTCTTTAGACAGTAATTGAATTTGAATTTTTTTTTACCCACTCAATTTTGAAATTACAATCAATCAATCAATTCTATTGAAATTTATTTGAAGAATAAACTAGTTACAATTGCACGCACACACACAAATAGAGTAGTCAAGAATTTTTAGTTCAACTAGTTTTTGTAGGATCGACTTGAGAAAATTTGAGACTTAAAGAGATAATTTTAAATGAGAATTTTTATATTTTATTATTATTGTTTTGCAAAGTATATAATTTAAAATTTAATGTTTCCGTTATTGAGATAAAAAAATTATTTATTAAATATTTAATTTTTTTAAAAATATATTTGGGAGGTTAATTGATTTTTAAGGTATAGTTTGGAGATAAAATAAAATTTCAAATGAAATTTGATAACACGTCAACAAGTTCCTTTTAATTATAGACAGAAACAAACGACAAAGTCAAATTAAAACAACACGAAATATGAATGCCAAATTAATTTTCGCATAATAATTTGAGGGATAAAATGATATTTTCTCAAATATGTATTGTAAGTTTTTATTTATCAAATGTGTTACATCATACTTTGCAAATCACCGTTATATTCGGTTAGTACACTACTTCCTTCAGAAACCACACTCATTCTAGCCTTACCAAAATAATAATAAAATTGAAAAAAAAAAAAAAATTAAAGCGTGGCAGTCATGTTCTTATGTCCTACGATTCAAACATTAAAACAATCACTACTTTTTTTAATAGAAGAAAGGATAATTCTAATAACACAAACGTGCTCTATTATAGAACACATATATGAGATAAAAAAGAGTCTCACATATAATTCCCTCGTGGAACTCATACTTTTATCTTTCTCTCTTTTGTTTTTGTTTTTGTGTTTTTTATTTGGGTACATGTATTTTATAGTGTGATAATTCTATTGTTTTGTGTGATTCGAATTTGACATGTTGGTTTTGAACTATCTTAGTCACAAAGATAAAATAGACTAAAAAGTTAATAAAACAAAATATCACATTTAAATTATAATAATTTCATTTTGTTCTCTTATAAAAGTTAAAAAAATCAAAAATCTTATCCCAAATAAGCCTTTTTAATCCTATTTTAAATAGTAAAAAAATCAAAAAATCAAAAATTCAATTCACATCCTAAAAGGAAGGCAAAATGTGTGATGTGTGAAACTGTGATTGATTTTTGTTTTTGTGTGATCTAAATGTGTGATAACTTTAACACTATTTTCCTTTTCCATCATTATAGCAGAGAAATAGGGAAACAAATCGGGCCTATATTTCGGACTGAGGAATTCAAGTGGGCTCATGGTGTCCATGAGTGATTCTATTTGCACCTAAAAAATTATGTAGTACACTTAATTTTTCTGTATTTTTTATTAAATTATTTAAGATTATAATTTATTCTTAATATATCTTATATTTTTTTCGAAATTACCTTCAAAGATAAAATCACAATTTATAGTACACCCAAATAATAAATAAATTATGGAGAAAAAAAAACTTGGTTCCCTAGATCGTCATCAGCAACCTCGTCATTGCCAAAGAAGAAGCTTTTGCTAGTTCTAGGAAAAAAACAGAAAAATACTTAAATATGAATCATTCCATAAGATTTGTTTATTATTATTTTATTGGATTTAATCTTTTTCTTTTTCTTTCTTTTTGATTTTCCACAGTGTTCTTGGTTTCTTTGTCCCAAATCTTTATACATTCATCTTTCATCTCCAGTTACGAAGCAATTTGTAAATCCATTACCACCACAAAAGTTCAATAAAATTTCTGTTCCTCTAAATCATTACACTTTTCTATTGATTTCATTATATAAAGATTAAAATCATGTGTTTGTATATATTGTGAAGATTTTATTAAAAATAAAAATAAAAAACTAACCATAGGAACAATATGAGTTTTAGGTGCCGAAGGTCTTTTCGACAACCCACAAATTTCAATAGAAAAATGATTGAGAGCGCTAAAAGTGGTGCTCTAATAGCACCACTAACGATGTGGCAGTGGATATACCTTGTTTTTTTTTTTTTTTTTTTTTTTTTTTTTTTTTTTTTTTGACATTTTCAATACATTAGTGTTATTAGTGGTCTTTTTTTTAGTAGTATGAATCATTGTTGAACTTCAATATTTGTTTCAAATATTACACAAATGGTCATCACCCTTGGTGTGGCATCCTTACACTTTGCCTAAACGAGGTCTTAGCTCGGGATTGGGACTGGCAAAACTTGAGCTATCCCTTTTTTTTAATACCCCAAAAAATTTAAAAAAAAAAAAAATTTGTGTAGTTGAAAATTCTATATTTTTGCCTCCCTTGTGTTGTGTCGTCGATGGCAGACAAAGCATAGCGTAAACTTTTTCAAAGGCTAGGTTTAGGTAATTCCTCATAACAAGAGTCAACCATATGGAGCATGTGTAGAAATTTACTCACACATGGTGATATGATAACATCTAATCCTAATATTATTATTCTTATCTATTATTTGATTTTATTCAAATTGATGATTGTTAGATAAATTGATAGAGAGAGAAAGACAATATAAATTGTATGTATTGATTGTATTTATTCATATGGTTAGGGGCTCCTCATATAGGAGACGATTTACAAATTGTAATGATGAAAACCTAAAGCACTAACATTGCACTATACATAAAGTCTAAACCACTAACATAAAGCTAACACACTAATATATAGGAGAGGGTGTGGAGAGTAGGTGGAGTAGGTGGTAGGTGTAGGTGGAGTAGGTGGTAGGTGTAGTAGGTGGTATACATTAACAGCCCCCCTCAAACTCAAGGAGGATAGACACAAACCAACTTGAGTTTGGAGAGAGTAACAAAATAGGAAAATAAACTGACAAATAAAATAAAAGTGGATAGGAGACACTGTATGGTCGTGTCAGACCGTTGGTGAAGACATTGTATGGCCGTGTCGAACCGTTGTAGCAGACAATGTTGGGACAATTTACGGGGTCATGTCGGACCGATGTAGCAGACACTATGTGGTCGTGTCAAACCGTTGTTGTAAAGGCTGACTGGAATCAATGTCGGGACAGTTTATGGGGTCATGTCGGACCGATGTAGCGCATAATGGTGGTCGTGGTCGCATCGTTGTAGAAACTGACTGGAATCAATGTCGGGACAGTTTATGGGGTCATGTCGGACCGTTGTAGCAGACACTGTGTGGTCGTGTCAGACCATGGTTGTAGAAGCTGACCGGAATCAATGTCGGGACAGTTTATGGGGTCATGTTGTAGACACCCCATTTTTGACCGACCTTAAGACTCAGACGTCACCGATTGAACGCTTGGTGATGTTGAATATCGTGCTCGCTCAGAAGTTTCAGAGTCTCGGCCGTGAGCCTTGCCTCCAGACTTCCGGGCTTTTCGGTACTTTGCCTCGGTTTGCGAACCAGGCTCTACTTTCTCTGTTTTCTCTTCTCGAAGGCAGGGAGAGGTCTCGTAGATCATCTCTCAGTGGCCGTAGGCTACGTTTCGTGGTCGTAGGCTACATTTCGTGGTCGTAGGCCACTTTTCCCATTTCGGAGCCCGATTCCCGGTTTTCGGAGCCGTCAGGCCGAGCGCCTCGGTTCGGGACCGCCCAACCACCTCCGTTTGCTCCGATTTTTGGCATGCATCTTATTTCCTCCCTTTTAAGGGACACTGTGGTCCGAGAGACCAACTTCGTGGTCGAATACCACTCCCGGTGCCTAACAGTCGGTTTTCGGGGCCTCGGACTACGCATTTCGGCCCCCGAACCTTCATTTTGCATCGGTTTTCGTTCATTTTTGGCAGGGACCTTTGTTTTATCACCAGGAAGGTCGTAAAAGGATGGGAGGCCAGTAATTGTTCCAGCAACCAGTTATATTCCATTATCGCCCTCCGACGCCCGTTTTTCTCACTTCAAAGTCAATGTTGACCACCCTATGGCCACTTTCCTCAACCCTAAACCCCATATTTGTGATGTACACATCTGGGAGGCCACCAATATGTGGTGGCCGGCCAGTAATTCCATTTGACCCTTTTGAACTCCTTTGAAAAGTGGGTTGTTCTCTCTCCTGGTTCACAGTTGCCAATTTTCAACCACAGGGTTGTGTTGAGGACACATGGGAGGCCACTAATATAGCATGGCCGGCCACTAATTTGCATTGGCCCTTTTGACCCTTGGCCGGCCGGCCATGGGGAGGGCCGGCCGGCCACCTGCAACCCCAATACCTAGCCGGCCAGCTTCCGTACACCTAGTGCACCTCATATATGACCTTTGTTTCCCCCCAGATTCTGTATCCGGGGGGGCACTTTTTGGAGGGAAACTTGGAGGGATTTTTCCTCCCTTTTTTCCCCCTCTTTCTCCCCCTCTTTGGCCTATATAACCAGCAGCCCAGGTCTGGTTTTGGGGTTGAAAAAAATCCCTAAGAGCCTTGCATACATATCTCCCTCTCCCTTTTCCTTCAAGCTTCAAACTTCAAAAGTCCAACCCTTTTTTCCACACCACCACCTAGCACCACACCACCACTTCCATTTCCAGCAGTTTGGAGGACTTTCCAGCAGCTAGGAGGCACCACTTCTCAAGCCAAAAGGCAGCCAAGAGTTGGTCTTCAAGGGTGAGCACCATTTTCCCCTTTTTGAGCTTATTTTTGTATCATTTTTTTAGTCATTTTTATTGCTATTTTGGGCTCCGACTCTAACTGGAACTAGGCTTATTTTAAGCCATTTGTCATGTTTGTTGAAGGGTCTTACCCTGTTTGAGACTTCCAGCCACCACTTTCTTCATTACCCCTCTTGGATGCCATATTTTTGCATGATATTTTTGTCCTATATATAATCTGTTTTGAGCTCTGTCATAAACTGTGAAGTAGCTTATTTCGAGCCCTTCTTCAACATTGAAGAAGGGCTCATCACTTTTTGGGACCTCCATGTGTCACTTGCCATTGAACGCCTCTTTGGTCCCCATTTTTGCATGATTTATTAGCCTATTGTGTCTCTGTTTTTGGACTTTGGTCAGAACTAAAAATAGCCCTATTTTGACCCCCTCTTCATATTTCATTAAGGGTCTATGGCTTTTTGAGACACCCTTTGTATACTTCATGTTATAGCCCTCTTGGTGGCCTCATTTTGCATGATATTTTAAGCATACTTTTATACTGTTTTGGGGCTGGTGCTAAACTGTAAAAAGCCATATTTTGGGTCCCTCTTCAAAATTTTTGAAGGTCCCTCACTTGTTTGAGACCTCCAGCCACTACTTGCTTCTTTGCCCCTTGGTTGGCTCATTTCTTGCATGAGATCTTTGGCATATTTGTATCTGTTTTTGGGACCTGTCATAAACTGTAAAACATCATATTTTTGGCCCCTCTTCAATATTATAGAAGGCTCCTTCTCTGTTTGGGGCCATAATTTGTGACTTGCTTCATTACCTCCCTCGCGGAGCCATTTTTGTATGCTAATTTAGCCTTACCTGGGCCCACTGTTTGGCCTCACTCTAAACTGTAAAAATGCTTGTCTCGGGGTTCCTTGCTTCTGTCTTTTCATTTCATATTCAAATTATGTATGCATTGTATAGTTATAGGCCATTTCATGCGCCAAAACTCATGTTTCGGGACTCGTTTCATGCATCGGGTTTCATTTTACCGGGTTTCGGGGCTGTTTTGCATCTCATTTTACCTCTGATTTTTTACATGATAGTATGCCATTTTTTTTGTGTTTTGCCATGTCTTGTTAGAGTGGCATTCCGTGCCGTAGGTTCGGTTGTCGGTTTGCATGCACGCATGCACGCATCTCGAGTTGTCTCATTTTCATCTAATGGCCTCTTATGTGAGTGTGGCTGTGGTCCACTCATGTTGATGTAAGTCCATTATGCATTGTGTATGTCATTTCATTCCATAGCATTGTGTATGCTAGGATGTATGTTATCGCATTGTGTATGCCATGTTACCTCGTGCATCATGTATGCCATTTCATAACATTGTGCATGTTAGGTTGTATCTTAGTTTGCATTCGTGCATGTCATGCATATTGCATTGTGCTTGGGATAGGAGTTAGCCCGAGCACGGGAAACGAGGGGCGTTTCGTACTCCGAGTAATGGAACGTGTCTCAATTCCCCAGTCACCGACACTCCGGATCATCCATGATGGAGTTAGGTTTTGTTAAGTTTTCATGTGCATTCATTCCATATCGAGTGGTGCAAATCGATTCCTTGGCTATCATGCATCGAGATGCGTGATTAGTGGCACGAGGATCGAGGTATGCATACATTTGTGAAAATACATTGCTATGCCCCTTTCCTGCTCTCTGTTGTAGCAAAATCAAGAATCAGCAGTCTTCCAAGGCTTGGCGCGCTTTCCAAAAAACCATTGCGAAATAGAGGCTAATTGGGGCATCATAGTGGATTTCCACGCAAGGCAGCCCAAACATACATCATTCATCGGAGTCGAGGCAGTCCCTGGCTTGCATCCCAGTTTAAAGCTTTCCTAGATTAATTTGTAAATTAATTAGGATTTTTGTATTTATTTGGGACTGTATTATTTATTCATTTGGGACTGTATATTATTCGGACCCTCTGCGCGAGGGCATAATTGTAATAAGTGTGCGTGAGTGTGATGTATGTCTTCCAACCCCACGTCTTTCTCCCCTTTTATTTACCTGCTTATGATGGTTAGATTAGGGCATATTTCAATTAGCATACAGTATGATAGCATGTTTGCATTCATTCATCTGTTTTGCATGCACCGGGCTCAGCGCATCATACTAACTGCATTTGTATTTCAACTCCAAGTTGAATACATGTTAGCTGTAGCATTCCCTATGCCATGTTTAGAATAGCCGAGCCTGCTATAGTTTGCATTTTTGCATGTGTTGCATTAGGCATTTCTGTATACTCAGGATCATGCATGATTTCTAAGGTAGTTTCTATTTTGGCTTGGAGTACTCGGTGAGTTTTTATGCTTTAGCATCCTTACATGCGTGTGAGTGACTGCCATGAATAGCATGCTTACCATGAAGTTAACTGCTTATGTGACATAACTGCCTTGAATGCCTGTGGGTGGCGGTTGGGTTAGTTGGATTGGAACAAATCGTTGACTGTGTGTTTTAAGCCCACTAGATAGTGGCAAAACCATTGTTTTCTAAGCCCACCCGAGGGTGGCAAATCCACATCTTAGCCTACCTGCGGGTAGCACCATCAAACCATTTTCAAACAAACAAACATGAAATGTTTTGTTCCAATTCAGACAACTCAGTCTATACTTATATGCTGTGCGCATCACATAGTAACCTAGGCTAATAACCGAAATAAGAACACACAATGTTTTCAAAAATAGATATCATGGATAGTAGAGGCCGGTCTTTGACCGGGCGAGCGGGGGTGCTCACGAAGTGACCTTTCCCAATCGTACCCAAGTTCCCGAGCCGAGGTAACTTTGGTGATGACGGACACGTGGCCTTAGGCAAACAAGTCAGGGTTTCCTAAATTTCCCAAAAATAAAATATTTAGGTGGCGACTCTGTATCTGGCAAAGCAGTCCATGTTTGGCACTTCTTTTCAAAAAAAAAATCTGTTTTCTCAAAACGATTTGCCGGATTTGGACTCTTTGGTTCAAGATTAAGAACCGTGACAAAATTCGAGTCTGAGCTGTAGCGAGGTCCCCCCGCGGACTTGTTACACATGTCGGACCCATGTAGAAGCTAACCGGAATCAATGTCGGGACAGTTTATGAGGTCATGTCGGACCGTTGTAGCAGATACTGTGTGGTCGTGTCAGACCGTGGTTGTAGAAGCTGACCGGAATCAATGCCGAGACAGTTTACAAAGTCTTTTCGGACCCCTAAAAAGTCGTACCCTCAAAAGGTGTGCCCAATCTTTTAAAAGGCGTGCCATCAAAAGGCGTGCCCAATCCATAAAAAGGTGTGCCGGATATTATGGCGATGCGCGTGACTGCCTTGGCTTGCGCGCCCATTTTGTCGTCTGGCGCCCAGCGGCGCGCGATGCGCGTGGCTGCCTTGGCTATTTAACCAAGACGGAGGTTGAGGTTGAGGCTGAGACAAAAAACTGCTGAAAACCTCTGAAAAACTCTTCGTTTTCTGAGAGAGATATTTTGTAACACTCTGTTGCCCAGAAAATGGGCTCTTCTTCCCGTCCTCTCTCTCTTTTTCCGGATCTTAATAGTCCATCGAGCTCCTCTGGGCCAAGTACCCCTACTCTTACTCAACCTAGTCTTCCCACACTATCAGTTGAGCAAGTGATGGCTACTCAAAATGATATCAAGGCCAACCACTACACGTTGAGGTCCTGCATGGAGACAGTGGCGGCGGTCACTAACCTCTCACCGCTCGCAAAATAAGGCGTGAGGTATACCAGTCAACGCCCAACTCTCCCTACTCCAAGGTATGTCAGAGATGCAGGCAGAGATTTGTGCCTTGAAGAAATTTGAAAACAAGGAGTGAAAAGGCAAACCACCTCCATGGCTAGATTTGGGGCACCTACGCACTCACCTTTGATGGTCGCGGGAGCCGACTCTCAGCGAAACTCTTGTGGTAGTTCTTGGCGGAAATCTTGAGACGCCTTCAAGGTAGACGCGATAAAAAGAACGACAAAAAACGGAAGAGCTCGGCGACGGAAGAGCCAAGTAAGTGAAGTTGGTGCGTGGCCGTCACCGGAGAAGACAGAAGAAAAACAGATCCGTCGTTGTTAATGTTTTTTTTTTTTTTTTGGTGTAAAATGGTGATCGGGTGTGATCCCTGTCATGAATAAAATGAGTTTTGTTGTTTGTGCAAATCGTATGGCAGAAATGACACAATACGAAGCAGAAATAATAATGGAAAATAGAGTAAAAATAAAGTGAAAGAAAAATAAATAAAAAATAATAATAATATATTTGAAATCAAACCGAGAGAGTGAGGGAAAAAAAGAGATTGGTTCACGTGGGTTTCTTAGCCCACGGTCTTGTTAAAAACTACAAAAGATGTGTTGGTGGGAGAGATGATGATGTTTTCAAAAAGAAGAGATAAAAAAAAAAATAAAGAAATGGTGACAAAATTATTGAAGGGTTGCAGTTTTTAAAAGAAAAGAAAAATGGTTGTCCTTGAGTAGAAAGAGAGAGAGTTGAAGTTTTTTTTTTTTTTTTTTTTTGTGTTTGAAATGGGAAAAGAATATATAAAATAAATGAAAGTATTCTATTTTGTGGTGAGGGAGTCGGTGAGGGGGGTGCAAAAGGTGAAGGAGGATGGGTTGGAAAGTTGACAAAGTGGTGAAAAGAATGATGGAGATGTTAGATTATAAAATAAAATAAAAGTGGGTAGTGGGGGAGATGAGTGGAAAGAAAAGTTTAATGGGAATTGTGTGTTTGGTATTTGTTTGTAGCCACGTCTATGGCAGATCAAACACTTTGGGAAAAGTTTAGAGAAAAGTTTAAAATATGAGGGGAGAATGGGGACAAGCCCATGTGAGTGAAAAATGGGTTTAAAGAAAGTGAGGGATGTGGGCGGTGGATGTTTTGGTATGTGTGGATCTAGTCCCACGCGGGCTGCTGACATTGCTAAGCTTTGAAGTGATGCCTCCAAATGTTGAAGGCTTGGAGAGAGAGACTGGCGAGGATGAACAACAGGATGTCCTCCGGTTTCTTTTGTGGAGCTCTCGGCAGAGAGCATGTCTAGAGAGAGAAAAGGTGACCAAACAAGTTGGTAGGGAGTTCTCCGGCGAGCGCGGTGACAGCGGAAACAAAGATGGTGATGTGCCTGCCATCAAGGAGCAGCAGAAACAAAGATGGTGGTGTGCCTGCCATCAAGGAGATTCGGAAGTTGTACGGTATATTGAGGTGAAGGAGCAGTAACAAAATTGGACCGTCTTCTCGGCGATGAAGTCTCAGCTATTCGTGGAAGCACCGAAGGCCAACGACGCTGTAGAATTCTACAAGGTCGCGTTTGGAGCTGAAGAGGTTAATTGTACCATGCACCCCAAGAGGAAGGCACAGCAGGAGCTCCCCCTCGTCCTCTCTGCTGAACTCAAGCGAGACTCTTGGAGCTGGATTCGTGATGTGCTTGAGTGGATGTGAGAGATGGCAAAGAAGGCAGTGAGGATGTCTGGACTGCAGGCTGAGGCAGCAATGCGGGTAGGGATTTAGGCTGTGCTGCTTGTAATGATGGTTGAGTCTCAGAAGCCATATAAGACAGTGATGAGAGTTGAGGGGTAGCCCGAGGTTGAGGGGTTACATGAAATGGTGACTGGGATTGAGTGGAAGTATTGAATTTTGTTGCTGGGATTGAGTCGTTGCACTTGATGGTAGGTGGACTATGATCAGAATTTGTGGCAGCGGAGTGAAGGTATGTGTAAAGGTCCGGCGGGCGGTCAAGGCGAGGCTGCCGCCCGCTGGTGAAGCGAAATTATTAGTTTGTTAACCTAGCTCTGATACCATGTTAGATAAATTGATAGAGAGAGAAAGACAATATAAATTGTATGTATTGATTGTATTTATTCATATGGTTAGGGGCTCCTTATATAGGAGACGATTTACAAATTGTAATGATGAAAACCTAAAGCACTAACATTGCACTATACATAAAATCTGAACCACTAACATAAAGCTAACACACTAATATATAGGAGAGGGTGTGGAGAGTAGGTGGTAGGTGTAGGTGGAGTAGGTGGTAGGTGTAGTAGGTGGTATACATTAACAATGATAATGGTAAGGTTTGGTGAGATGGATTGCAGTGTTGGAGTGAAAAAGAAAGTGACAAGAAAATAATTGAAACTTTGAAAGAAGATGAACAGACTTAGGCCTTGTTTGTTATAACCTAAAAAAGTCAAAAAGTTATTATCCTATTTAAGTCACATCATCTTATTTAAGTTACATCATCTCTCTACCACATCACTTCAAACCCAACCCATACTCAACTCATATTTCATAAAAAGTTAAAAAGTGCACTTATTTAGATCATCTCAAACCACCCCTTAATATGAACAATACGTATATGTGATTAGGGTATATCATGAGGAAAAAAAAATATTTTATTTGAAAATTTAATGTGTATTGTCCTTATTAATAAATTTATATTAGCATATAATAAGAGCTAAAATTTCAAAAATCTTAATTGGAGTGTAAATAGAATCATCCTAAAGAGCAAAAGCAAATGAAAACAACGGCAACGATCGGGCCAAGAAAAAGTTTATGAGGGACACATGTTTTTTTAACAACTTGATATTTGAACAAATTTTTGGATGTTGGCCTTGTAACACTATGAGATGGTATTTTTTAGGGTAAATTATCTACACCTCTCTTGAGATTTAACAAAATTAAAGATTTCCTCTTGAAGTTTTAAAAATTACACCTCGTTTCATTGCAATTAATTTCGTTAACGGATATTATAAATTAACTAAAATGCCCTTTTAAAAAAAAAAGGAAAAATTACCTACACCCGCTTGAGGTTTAGCTAAATTACAGATTCTCTCATGAGGTTTAGCTAAATTGCATATTCTCCCCGAAGTTTAGCTAAATTATCATTTTTAAATAAGTTATGAAATGCAAAATTAAAATGGAAAAGCACTTATCACACTACAAAAACTTAAAGTTTTAGAGACCAAAATTTAGGGACAAAATTATTTTTAGGGGATCAAATATTTTTGTTGTGAAAAGTGTCGTTATTATGTTTTAACAATGAAAATTGAGCATTAGTGATTAATTATTATCTTTTTGGTAACAAATTTTTGTTTCAAAAAATAAATCATTTTGAGAACAAATTATTTTGTCTCCAAAAGTCTATTTATTATTGACATTTTCGAAATTTTATTGCTAAAAGTCTTATTTTTGATTTTTTAGGGCGACCTTTTAGCGATTATCCTCACGACGATAGAAATTAGTCCCTAAATGTCTTTTGCAACAAAATTTTCACTTTTAAAGATCAAAAAAATTGATTTCTAAAACTCTTATATGTTGTAGTGTTAGATGGTGAAAATATCATAAAATTAACAAATAATTAAATATGTTAAAAACACAAGAAATGGCTTGGCAAAAAATTCTTAGAATATGTTTGGTTTGATTTTTAGAAATTTATTTTTAATTTTTTTTAAAAAAATTAAAAATTAATTTGGTTAAGAAATAAAAAATAATTATTATTTTTATATAATTTTATCTTTTGAGTGGTTAAAAATAATTTTTAGAAATTAAATATATTTTTTCATAGTTTTTTTAATTCTGAAATTTTTTTCTAAACAACAAATCAAACTTAGTTCCAAAAATTTAATTTTTTTTTTTCCATCTTTATCAAACATAGTTCCAACAAATCAAACGTAATTCTTTTGTAAATTTTGTTGATTTATCAAAGGGATTTCAGCAGGAGCAATATCGTCCATCAATTTATATTTTGATGATGTCAACTAACTATTCTTAATATTTAGTTAACGGTAGAGGTTAAATTGTTATGCGAATGTAAACCTCAAGGGCGAAATGTAATTTCTGAAATTTCAAGGGAAAATATGTAATTTAGCTAAACTTCAAGATAGGTGTAGGTAATTTGTCCTATTTTTTATTAATTACAAATATATATATATATATATATAATTTTTTAAATATCTAACATAAATATAATAAATTTTAAGAGAATTTACTTGTAAGTCGTAATAGATGGACTTATTGTTCAATAAGTTATGTAAGAATTAACGATATTTTTCATCAAACAGTATTAAAAAAAAAAGTCACTAATTATTAATTTTTAACGATAGTTTGAAAATTTTGTCACAAAAAATGCACTAATTATAAGTTTTAGTGATAAATTAAAAAATCATCGCAAAAAAAAAAAAATCACTAATTTTCAATTTTTAGTGACAGTTTTAAAAATTCCTTACAGAAAAACGTAACTAATTGTAAGTTTTAGTGACAATTTATAAAAGTCATGACAAAAAAAAATTACTAATAGTCAATTTTTAGGGACATGCAAAAAATGTCATAAAAAATTATTTCTAACGACAATTTTATTAGGTCTTATTTTCAACAAAACTTGATGGAAATTAAATCCAATTATTAGGATTTATTGGTGATTTACCTTAAATTTTACTGTGAAATTCAATTATAATAGAGGAAGGTATTACACGACATTTACCCGGTAAGCACCCAAAAATTTCTCATTTAATGAAGAAGGTATTACACGACATTTACCTGGTAAGTGCCTAAAAATTTCTCATTTGGTTCAATGAATCAATTAATTTATGAATTAATTCTACCATTCACGAACCGGGATATGATTAGAACTGAGAGTATGAATTGGAGTGGTGTTACATACATTAATTAGTGTATTAATATTAGTTATGACTTTATTATTGACCCTAATCATTATACAAATTATAAATACTAAAAACATCTTAAATTATGCCACATCATTAATTGGTACACTAGTTAGTACACTAATTAATGCATATCAGGGCCAGCCCTGAGATTAAGGGGGCCCAAAGTAAACTTCAGAAATTGGGTCCTCTTACATTAAAAAATATATATATATAGATAAAACGATAAGTTACAACTTTTTTACTTGTTTGTAACTATAAAAAAATTTACTTACACATGTAATCATGAAAATTATAAATAAAAATTTACTTTCATTTATGAAGATAGGAAGTAATCATTACAAATACTTAAAAAAAATAAAAATCTAGTCTTGTTACTTTTTTTTGAGCCCCATGTTCAATTGGACATATAGTATTTAGGCCTTTTTTTTTTATATCTAAAACACCAAATTATATTTGGAGGCCCCTATTTTCAGCCCAAATTTGAGAGCCCAATGCGCAAACCTCTCTTGCTGGCCCTCAGGGCCGGCCCTGATGCATATAGTATTATTCTATCAATTGACTCTAATATCTAAAAAGTGAGACCATTGAAAAAACATATGCCATGGAGTTTTGAGGATACATACATGTTAAGATTATAAAATGAGAAAATATTATTTTATCGCTTAAATTATTATGCAAAAATTAATTTTTAACACTCAGACTTTATATTATTTTAATTTGACTGCTAATTTTTTTTTTTAAATATGATCAATTTATCATTTGTCGTCTATTTCTGTCTACAATCAAACGAAATTTGTTGACGTGATGTCAAACTTCATTTAAAATTTCATTTTATCTCTCAAACTATATTTTAAAAATCAATTAGCCCCCAAATATTAAAAATAAATAAATTTAAATATTTAACAAATACTTTTTTATCTCAATAATAAAAAATTAAATTTTAAATAATATACTTTGCAAAAAAATAATAAAAAAATATAAAAATTCTCATTTAGAATTGTCTCTTTGAGTTTCAAATTATCTTGAGTCAATTCTGAAAAAATTAATTGAGTCGGAATTTCTTGGCTACTCTATATGTGCGCATGTATGCAATTGTAATTAGTTTATTCCTTAAATTAATTTTAATAAAATTGATAAACTAATAGTATTCAAAATTGAGTGCGTAAAAAAATTTTAAAATTTTAAATTTAATTATTGTCTAAAGAATACTCAATATGACCAATACTCAAATTTATTTAAAATTAAATGTTTTATTTTTGAAATAAAAAATAATTAATTAAATATATATATTTTTTAATATTTGGGGGGCTAATTGATTTTTAAAGTATAATTTGGGGGTAAATTGAAGTTCTAAATAAAATTTGGTGCCACGTCTAAAGTTCCTCTTAATTGTAGACGGAATCAAATGACGAGGAGTAAATTGATCAAATTTTAAAAAGTTTAAAATTCAAATTAAAAGAAGGCCAAGTCTGAGTGCTAAATTGATTTTTACCTAATAGTTTGAAGATCAAAATGATATTTCCTCTTATAAAATCAAACATAACTATCTTTTCGTAAATTTTATGTTCTTTCTTTATTGAAATAATCTAAATCGCAAGAATTTTTTTTTTTCTTAGATGGTGGAGGATTAGACTCCACCCTATTTACAAACATTATAAAATCAGACATAACTATCATTTTGTAAATTTTATGTTCTTTCTTTATTGAAATAATCTAAATCACAAGATTTTTTTTTTTTCTTAGATGGTGGAGGATTAGACCCCACCTTTTTATAAACATTGGCACCAGCTATTTTTATGACTATAAATTAAAGGTGGGTATCGGCTCATTAGCCTGCCTAGCCTGCCCAACTTAGCCTATTTTTTTAGGATTTGAGAACATAATGTTAGCCCATAAGATTGGGCTAAATTGATATTTTCAGCCCGATTGATAAATAAGTTGGATTGAAAATTGTACTTCTGACCCAGCCCGTTACATATTTAATTTAATAAATTAATTAATTTATATAATATACTGAAAATATATATACTCTTTTACTGTTGCCTAGAGTTTCCTTAGTTTTATTTTTTCCTTACACAGGGAACTGCCTCCTCTCCTCTGCCTCCTAAGTGATAATTGAAAGGCCTTCTTGATTGCCTTTTGTATTGGTGACTGGATTATAGCGATCCGGGTTTTTCCCCGTCCTTTGTGATATCCCGGACTCGAGTTCCGAGTTGTGTGCTGTTATCTGTATCTTGTTTCCATCCCTTGATTTCTTATATTTGAGTTTTGGGATGTATTGGGCAGGTTTGTAGCAGGTTGGTTGTGTTTGGAAACACAATGTTGCTGCCCAGTTTTTGGTGTCTTCGCTCGAGCGAGGCTTTTGTTGCTCGAGCGAGCTTTGAGTTTGTGTCTCTTGGCTCGAGCGAGAACTCTTGTGCTCGAGCATGCGTCTACGTCTCTTTTTGACATGAAGGTTGTGATTCTTGGCTCGAGCGAGCTTTCTTTCGCTCGAGCGAGCGAGTTGTATGTTTTGGACTTCTTCGCTCGAGCATGCTTCTGGGTTGCAGGCTTGAAGCTTCGTGTTGTTTGCTCGAGCGAGGCTTCGTGTATTATCAACTAGAGCGAAGAAACTCCTTAGTAAACTTGAGGGTATGCCCACTGCCACCCTCAGTGCGAGCTAGAACGTCCTGTACTGCTCTCACAATCTCGCGTGCAACGTCCTCGTCGACAGCCGATGCTGCAACAGTGGGTGTTAAAGGAACTGCTGTGCCTCTACTGACACTCCTACTACTCATCCGTCCTCTACTCCCTCGTGTAGACATCCTATAAGGCCCAAAAACAAAACAAAACCACACTTAGTGCACAACACAACAGCCTTCCCCAAGGCACACACTTACTACTCATAAGTCACAAGAACACTTAGCCCCACAACATACATTTCTTTTGCATATAAACATCTAAACATTTAAACACATAATCGAATCAAGTTCACTAAGATAGCCACTCATCTCGGAACTCTCAAGGAATTCCTATCAGAAATCACGTTGATCAGGCGTGTTTCCAAGAGGACCTCATAGCAAGTTCACCGGCTACGAGTACTATCCAGAAAACTTAATCCCATGCTCACATAAATGCAACATACGAGTCCTAACATTCATGCTAACTATATGCAACGTTCTCACCACACGTAGTAAACCTGCAGTGGTAAAAACCACTCCCCACGAGCCCAAAGTATTCAAACCCGACTCGCTCTGATACCAAGTTGTCGCGCCCCACTTTTTATTACTCGGAATCATTACCAAATTCATTAATTTAATTTAAGTTCAGAGATAACATGCAGAAAAACTCTTTATTTCAACGAGTAGAAATAAATAAAAAATCTCTCATCCGAATGCAAATTAAATACAACATGAGCATACTAAATAAACTGCCCGTGGGCTTACATCATTAAAGGATCAAGAAGAATGGTGTAACCCTTTTACATAAATGGCATTCTGCCAACACAAAAGAGGCCCCGTGGCCAAAGATAAGAAGATCCAAAAATCTTGTAGCACATTCTGATTATCACCTGAAAAAGATTCAACAACGTGGGATGAAAGTCTAGTAGGGATCTCAACATGATCCTAAACAATAACAACTTACAGATAGCTAAGATCATGAATGTTCAATCTCATACTAGAATAGTAATGTGACAGTTTATGCAAAAATATACATAGGTATGAACTTTTCTCAAAATCAGCCATTTCATTCAACACTGTAAGCGATTCACCTTTCTTTTCTTTTTATTACCCTTTTTTCCCAAACTTTCATGACAATAACAATTCTAGAAAACAATTTCACCAAGCCTATTACTTTTCTTCCATTTTCCGTACTTACAATGGATTTGCCTTTTTCAAAACATGTTCACAAATACCCAATTTCCTTCACATTTTCCAAAATCTCAAAAATAGTATTTATGTCTGTTCCCAACACATTCATACCTATACATGTATACTTTTAGTAAAAAGAGAAACAACAAGTCATCAACAAGTATCTGATCAACAAATGAGGCAACTCGGTCTTTCAAAACTGTAACCATCATAACCCATAACATACTCAGATACACTGAGACAATGATGATAGAAAGCTCTGCTCTACCTACCATAAGCACAGTAAGTTAAGGATACACCTACAACAAATGACATGCCAAGTTCTTCAGACACAAGCTGCAAGGTACTGGTACCTCTACCAAGTTCTCCAGACACGAGCTGGAAGGTACTGGTACCTCTGCCAAGTTCTCCAGGCGCTAACTGGAGGGTACTGGTACCCTTCATTCTAAGCGCGGTATATAACACCAACCATCTTAACATAACAAACCACAACCAACAAGTGTAATACATACACATAAACTATTCAAAAATGTCCAACCAACGCAAGTGTAATGCATACACAACAATTCAATACAACAATGTCATCTTCCACCGATGACCAAGGACAAAACTTCTAGATGCATGTATTCAACACACTTAATAAAAGACTCAACACTCATGAGATCTTAAACCCAACAACGACACTAGTATGACAATTAAAGGTAAAACCCCCAAATGTATGTATTCAACACTCATGATATAATAGTTCAATTCTTATATTTATTTTCCAAGACTCACATAGAGTTATCATTTCATTTTCCATTTTCAAGATCAACTTTCATAGTTTTCCCGGTCAACATATTCCACCACTTATTCCAACCCACTTTTCCAATTTCACAAAACCAATTCCATTCCTTTCGTTTCACAAAACCAATTTCATTCTTTTCATAAACACGAAACCAATTCTACGGATAATAAAGCCATAACCCATCTCAGTTCAATATGTTCATTTCAAAATAACTCCAATGCCATAGTTAATCCCTTAGCCGTTAACACTTTTACACAACTCATATTAACAATAGTAATTTACAAATGTTGTTCAACCATCCTCCTTTTTAATTAACCAAATCAAAATATAATTTAGGGTTTTCTCTTCTTTTAACAATATCTTGCTAGACTACTCCCCAAGTAGCCCAAACCACAATCAATGATAACAAACTCATTCTAAAACAACCAACTCTAGGTTCCCTTTTATGATTTTCGGAGAAATCCAACATGGATATGATTTTTATGCAATATGAAACTACCACATATCTATCTATAGACGGAGTATTGAAAGAGAACAAGGAAATCCCTACCTCAAATGGAGAGCCCAAGGAGAAGAAGAGAGAAACTCGAAAGTGCTCCAAACCCAAACTTTTTCAGATCAAAATGTAGCCCCTGCGATGCTCAACCTTTCTTACAAAGAGATTAGGGTAGAAGGTCTCTAGAACAAGGTGTATTTGTAGAGACAGAGAGAGAGTTTAGAGAGAGGAGCTGCCGATCTAGGGTTTTGAGGAAGAAAGATGATCAAAAAATGGAGAAGAGGACCCCTGCTGCGAACTGATATACTCGATCCTCGCTCGAGCGAAGGAGAGGTCGCTCGAGCGATCAGACACAAAGAAACCTCGCTCAAGCGCACAAAGCCTCGCTCGAGCAAACAACAGGAAGCTTCAGGTCTACAACCTAGAAGCACGCTCGAGCGCAAGAGTTCTCGCTCGAGCGAAGAAACACAAAACATACAGCTCGCTCGCTCGAGCCAAGAAACACAACCTTCAGGTCAAAAGAGACCAAGACGCACGCTCGAACGCAAAAGTTTTCGCTCGAGTCAAGAGACACAAACTCAAAGCTCGCTCGAGCGACAAAAGCCTCGCTCGAGCGACGACACCAAAAACTGGGCAGCAACACTGTGTTTCCAAACACAACCAACCTATTACAAACCTGTCCAACACATCCCAAAGCTCAAATATAAGAAATTAAAAGATGGAAACAAGATACAGATATTAGCACACAACTCGGAACTCGAGTCCGGAATACCTCAAAGGACGGGGAAAAACCCGGATCACTATATGATTAATCGTCATTAGCAGCATCATAATACGGTGTCGCGCCATACGAATCAGTTGAATGCTTGAAGATTGGCGATGACGAACTCGTCATTAATGATTGAGATTGGATAGAGACTTGGTGCAGACAGCTTTGTCGGCTTTACATCGACAGAGGCGGTGAGCTAATTTTTAGCCGAGGCTGAGTTATTTGTTGACAAAGTAAAAAAATACTCGTTGATTTATCTATTGCTTGTTGTGGTTTGTATTTTTTCTTTATCTATCTCTAGGGTTTTGAGCTCAGATCTGTACGATTTTTTCCATTACTGCAGCGATCTTGGCTAAGGCTTGGGTTAGGGTTTTCATGTTCACAGACATGTTTTGGTTAGGGTTGATGATTGTGATTATGGAGTTTTGTTTTTTATTTTGATTGTATTGGAGGATCTTGTTCAACAGATCTGAACCAATTGATTTATTTTTAGTTGTTGATCTAGTGCTGGTGCTGGTGTTGTTATTGTTGTTGTTGATAATGATGAAACAAATTGTTTAAAGACTCGTCGAGCACAATTTAGTTAAATTGTTTCTAATCAATAAATTTAGATATTAATCTAGATTATATTATTAAATTCTCTTTTTTTCTTATGTGGTTATACTTAAAATATATTGTATAACTTTACTTTAATATTAGCTCACCACATCGACGAATCTTAGGTCCGCCTTACAAAACACTAATACCAAAGCAAAACAAATCATTGCCTAACTCGTTTATCATGATGACCAGAACCAAATGCAACAACGAAATAAATCATATTTAAAAAACGATGCCGATGATAAAAACAAATGTATTGTTTTATGAATAATTATAATAATAATATTTATAAATATATTATTATTTTAAGGTGTATTGATTTACAAAATTAAAACTCTTATACCACATGATAATATTAATATACATGTAATCATAATGACAATGTAGAATTGAACTGAACCTTTTAGGATCTTGAATTTAATATATCTCTAGAATAAAACGAACATACCTTTGTCAGCCATTGAATTAGAGAAATTGAAAAAATATCCCTAATAGTTGAATCTTAAATTCTTAGGAGTTCAAATAAAATAAAACATGTAAAAGATATATAGTGTATAGGGCCATACCAGAAAATAAATCCAACAACTAACACCTGTACAAAGGTTTTCATTTTTTTTTCCTTCTATAACCAAACAATATAGGAAAAAAATCAATATCATTTTATTTATTCTCTCTTATCTAAAAAAAAAAATTTCATAGCTTTATATCTACAGCTCGACTATAAAAATAAAAATAAAAAAAGCATAAAAAAATATTTTTTTTTTCTTATAACTTACCCAATCATCTCTTTCTTTTTCTACCGTAAGTTGGGAAATTTTAATATACACTTTTATACATCTTTAATTATGTCATTTTTTATCTTTAGTTATAATTAATTATTTTTTTACCAGAATATTGGGACACTGAAACTTTAATGTGTTGACAGTATAATACATTGTTGTGATTTATAAATATGCAAACATGAATAAATATGTCAAAAGCTCCTGTTGTGAACAAATATGTAATTTCTTTATGAATAAATATCGTGAGGTTGCACAAGAAATTGAAGTTTGTCCTGGAAGAATATAGATGATGTGACCTGAATATATGTGGCCATGGCTGTCAAGGGTTGGGCTGTCTGAAAACTCATACACCTTCCAAAATTGTCTGTTATTCTTTTGTATATACATATTTACATATGTTACGTTCACACTTTGATTTTTTTTTTTTTGTGTGCGCGCTACTTATGAGAAGAATGATTTTACTTTACAAAAACATATAAAACAACTAGGCATTAAGAGAAGTTTCGTTCTCAAAGCACCTAGTAGTGTGCTATGTCACCTGGTGGGAATATGTGGTGAGAAAAGTCGTGTTATGTAGCATGACTTGCATTTTGTTAAAATTATAGGGACCTCTCATTAGAGGTGGTAAATGGGTGGGTTTGGGTGAGTTAAAATGAGTTATGTATTAAAACAACTCAATCCAGACTCACCCTTTTAATAAATAGGTTTAAGTCGATTGGATTGAATTGGGTACATGTTGGATAAATCAACTCTACCAATCTATTTACTTTACGAGGTGGAGGTGGAGGTGGTGGTAGTGGATTCTTTGTTTTGTTGCTTGTTTATTATTCAAATGTAACTGATTCCCATGTTTGACACATCTAAATTCAAATTTAAATGTGTTTACTATATACAATTCATTTATAATATAGTTATAGATTTAAATTTAAACAAGTTTAAATGGATTACAAATAGTTGAAATTAGATATGTTCATGATTTTTCAAATTAAGTTTGCTATCTACACAAACTTTTCCACATGAATGAGACTACTGAATTTTGTTAATGTCAAAGACAGAGTATTTTCAAGATTTGTGGTTTTGGTGGGTGAGATTATGCTTGTTTATTTGGTAAATAATGCACTTGAGATTGAGTGGATTTTACGATGGTGGTGATGGTGATCTGATAAAGGATGGGAGTTTCTATTTCCACTAGGGCTGAGCAAAAAAATAAAAAAAAATCGCAAACCGGTCCGATCCAAACCAAACAGCACTATTTGGTTTTTTTTTCAATGCATGGTTCTGGTTCTTTTTCTTATTCTTAAAATAGGTGAACCATATTTTACGGTTCTGTTTGTGGTCTTATAGTTATGGTTCTGATGTGGAACCAAATAGGAGTATAGATATATACATACTAGGGGTGCGAGCCCATCTAATGGGTGTGCTTAAAATATAAATTTTAATTTTGAATTGTAAACATATCTTCTATGCTGTTTAACTGGTGAAAGTATTCTTTATTAAGTTAAGTGAATGATCATAGATTTAAGTCTTCTGTCCTTCTTGTCCTCTTGTAACTACTATTTTTTTTCCTTTTGGATGGAGAATTGACAAAAGGAGAGAAGAAAGTTCATGGATGCCAAGTGAGTTGTTCACTTTTAATAATAGTGTAGATATAGATAGTATAGATAGATAGATAGATATACAATTTGTTATTTATGGTAGATGATCAAGTATCTTATTAGTATTTTATATATATTCATAAGTTGTTAACTAGTTGTGTTATTGTATAATAGTAAAACTAGTTCTAAACAATTATTTAAACAATTTTGTTTGTGAAATGATAATATATTGCTTGATCTTTGAGCAAGGTATGATTATGTGATGGATGATAACAAAGTTCGTGAAATTGTGGTTCCAAACGGCACCGAACCGCACCGCACCGCACCGCACCACATTTTCATGATTCAGTTTGACTTGGTTCCAAGATTTTCATGGGTCGGTTTGGTCTAAATTTTATGGAACCGTAGGTAGTGGTTTGGTTTTGGTTTACTTCAAAACCGAACTAAGCCAAACCATGTTCACCCTTAATTTCCACACACCAAAAATTATCACCACAACACATATTTTCTCTCAATATACACACTAAATGATTTTGAGATTTAATATTTTGTTGAGTACATAACCCACCACGCCAACAATACTCCCATTCTCTTCGACCTTCAGACATTAGACCTAACACCTTAACCATTGTCGGCTAGCCATCTGTTGCCATGACCAGCCCCATTCCTTGACCACCCCACCCCCTCCCAAAACACCCTGTTTTGTTGTGGCAGTCAGGGGGGTTTGCAAAAGTGGGGGTTCACAGTAGAGAGGGATTCGTCCTTGTGGGGGTTCACAACAATGGGATTTTGTGGTGGAAGGGGTTTCAGAATGGCGGGAGGGAGGTTTGCGGCGATAGGGGGTTTTCGGTGGTGGGGTTTGTGGCGGCGATGGTGGCTGGTGGTGTGTGAAGTTGTGTATTGAGAAATTGTATTTTAAAATTTTTGTGGTTGTTTGATTAAGAGGTAAAATCATAATAAAAGAATATACTAATTTTGTTAACTCAACATTTTGTTGTGTGGAAATAGAAGCTTCCAGTAAGGACAATTATATAACTGAAGTCTCAAACATGGGCGTTCAGTAGTGGTGGAGATGATTAAATGCTTAAACCAAGAGTGGGTGATTTTTTGGAAGGGAAATATTGTTTATCACCAAATTTATTTCATCTTTTGATTTAACTTCTTATATATGTATTTGTGCAATAAAAATCATGTGTAAGAAGTGAAATGTTTGATCACCAGAATAATTCACACCAACTTTTCTCTTTCTATGTGATTTTTCATACTTCATAGCAAGTCTTATTATTATTTTATTTATATTAGCTTTATATATAATATAAAATAAAGAAGTAAATTAAATTTGATAATAAATAGCATTTTATTTATTTCTTTGTATATTTAAATTCTCACATCCATCACAGTCCGTGAGATAATTGAAGGGAAATTGGTGTTGTGGGCCGGCACTGATCAAATTTGATTTGTCTAGAACAAAGTGTGGGCTACAAAGACCATGGCGGAATTATGGGCCCGTTCGGAAATGGGTTCACATCCGCTTTTCAATCCAGTTCTCTGTGGAAAAGTTTTGCAGGAAGTTTTAGATTGAGTTTGGATGATGAACTTGAGTAGGCATTTACGGAAGGCAAGGAAAAGGGAAGAAAAAAAGTAACAAAAATAGACAAGGGTTTTTTGTTGTTGTTGTTGTTGTTGTTGTTGTTGTCATTTTTTACTTTCATTTACCTTTTCCCACCACAAATCTTTATTCAAATTTATGATCTAAACACAGTCACAGAGTTTGCTTGGAGATGGAAATCCTTTGGCTAGTCATCCTAGTGACAACTTGATTATTTTGGCACGGGATTGGTCTGGCATCAGGTTTATATATATATATATATATTAATTGTAAAACTCCACCTAAAATTGCCTTGGCATGGGATTGGTCTTGCATGATAGGCCATGTATGCCATGAGCGGAATGAGTGCTCAAAATAGGCCATGTTTCGTCTTGTCCATGTTGAACTCCCTTTTAGTGTATGTGAGCACTTCCTATCCTTTCAGCCATTGCCACTTCATGTCATTTGGACTCCATTTTTTTTGCAAGAGCCAATGTTTGTAAAAAAAGTGTCTTCAAAGAAAGCTTACTCTAACTGACTCCATTTTATGTTGTTAGAATTTGAGGAGAAAGCCAACATAGGTTATGTCCCCATCATTTTGGTTAAAATTTTCATATGCCTTTCAGTTGGCATCTAAATTAAATCAACTAAAAAACATAAGGACACGGGACAATCAAGACACTGTTAGGACACATGGGGAGCTATGGGAAGAAAATTCAACATGTAAACATGCTGAAGGAAGGAGCAGTTAGAAGCAGTTATACTGATGATTACTAAAGGAATTTGAATTCAAAATAAGGAGGGAAGCATCCAGCAAAGAGGAAGACATGGAGATCAACCATGGGGATGTGTGAAGCAGTTTCATGTCAACCATGGGGACGTGTGAAGCAGTTTCAACTGTTTCGATGATTACCAAAAGATCAGAGAAATTGTTGTCTATAAATAGCAGTTCAAATGAATAGAAGACCCCCTCTAAATCAAACCGTGTCAGACTAGAAGTAGGAGTAGTCAAAGACTTGTGTTGAGTTTCATTTTCATAGGAGTAAAGATAACAATAATAATAGAGGAGTAGTCAAAGGCTTTTGAACATAACTTTACCGTGCTTAGAAAGAATAGTAGTAGTAAGCTACAATTGTATTTTGTGATTGGGTTGTTCTTAGCCTTATTACAGCATAAGTCTGTAATTAATTAGAAAGAATGGTAGTAGTAAGGTACAATTCTATTTTGTAATTGGGTTGTTCTTAGCCTTGTTACAACATTAGTCTGTGTAATTACGCTAACCTAATCAGATTTATTGTATTTTCTTATATTTCATTAGTGGTCACTATAACTTGCCCTAGTTATTTTTTGAAATATTTTTATACCCTACAATCTACACAGTGCACATGCCCATAAGCGATTAAAGTCCTTATAAATCGTTAACCCAAAATTCCTAAGTGGCTTGTCCTATTCTCCAGGTTCACCTTTATTCATCTCTCATCCGCACCCTCTCTCTCATGGCGGCATCAAAGATCTCAACGGTCGGTGAAGTCTAGAGATCACAGTATGTATACGTTTCTATACCATCTGTTTTTAGTTATTTTTTAAAATTTTAAAATTTTTAAGTATAATATATTTTTTATATTTAACAAGAAGATATTTCAAATATGAACTATGTTTATTTTTCTTTAGAATCTAGAATCTCTGTCCTAATTCTTCTGAATTATAATGTTTTTTCCTTTCATTTTTGCTTCTAGATTGAACTCTATCTAAAATATAAAGAGAGAACACCAATTGAAATTGATCTGAGGTTTGCTATTCCCAAAGTTGATATTTTAACGTTGAACAAATTATACTAGTAGTCCTTACATTTTATTCTTAGTGTCATTTTGGTTATTACACTTTTAATTGGCTCAATTTTGATATTTAATTTTACATTTTGTATCAATTTAGTTCAATTGATGATTCTGTTAGAATTTTTTACGAAAAATGATCTTGAGTTTGTTGAGGTTAACTTATGGAATTGATCAAGTTTATAATTTTGTTCTTAAAAGTATAACACATGCAACTCATATGCACATTTTTCAGCAAAAAAATGCTATTTATGGAACCAATTGGACCAAATTGAAACAAAAGAAAAAAGTCCAAGGTCAAAATTGAGCCAATTGAAAATTATAGAGACCAAAATAACATAAAGACCAAAATATAGGGACTAATGATGTAAATTGCCTTTTAATGTTTTATTCGTGATGGCTCTCCAAGGTGGTTTTATTTATGTTGTTTTTGGTTGGGGAATTTGGAAAGGGAAAGGGAACAGGTATGTGAAATTAGATGAAATATAATTTCACCTACCTTTTTTATTTTTCTTTTTAAATCACTCTTCAAATTCTTCAACAAAACACAACATTAAGATAATAAAGCAATTCTTATGGTGTTGTGTCATGCAACTTGATGGATTTTGATTTATAAGGCATACGTTGACTGTTTGGCTTGGTTTGGCATAACTTAAAAAAATCAAAAAGTCAAAAAGTCACTATCCTATTTAAGTCACATCATCTTATTTAAGTCACATCACATTTCTATCATATCACTTCAAACCTAACCCATACCCAATTCATATTTCATAAAAAGTCAAAAAGTACACTTATTTAGTTTATCCCAAATTTATATATATATGATTTGGCTTTTAATTTTGGTTTCATTCTCATTACAAAATCTAAGCAAGACAGACGGCTTGGGCTTGAACCAGGTCGTTGAGACAAAATCTGATCAATGGTGCAAAAAATTGTGTAAATGATTACACATTCACGACAAAAAAATTAAATTAAAATTTAAGAATAATATTTTTTAGGGATCAAATATTTTTATTGCAAAAA
This sequence comes from Camellia lanceoleosa, assembly GCA_025200525.1. NCBI lineage: Eukaryota > Viridiplantae > Streptophyta > Magnoliopsida > Ericales > Theaceae > Camellia > Camellia lanceoleosa. The sequence continues at coordinate 946,816 of JANUSC010000048.1, read as the reverse complement.
GTGTTATTATATTTTTAGCAATACATTAATGATGAATTATTATTTTTTTGGACCAAATTTTTTGTCTAAAAAAATAAATCATTTTGAGACTAAATTATTTTGTCTCAAAGTATTTATTAGTGACATTTTTAAAATTTTATCTCTAAAAGTCTTGTTTTTGACTTTTCGAGACGATTTTTTGACGACTATTCTCACGATGATAGAAATTGGTCTCTAAATGTCTTTTTGCAACAAAATTTTTACTTTTAGAGACCCAAAAATTTGATCTCTAAAACTTTTATGTGTTGTAGTGATTAATTGTACATTTCTAATAAAACTTCCAAGCCAATTTTTTTATTTTATTTTGGGAGAACATGAAAAATAGTTATATTAATAAAACAAATAATATACAACAAAAGAAAAATAATAAGACCCCAAAGGGTCAAATAAACAATCAAACTACTAACAACAAACCGTTAAAAAATTAGTTATGATTCAGAAAAGACAATCGATTTTTTTAAATTTGTGATTTGGAAAGCTAGATTTTTATTAAATCAAGTAAGATTTGCATCAACACTAGTTGTCATCTTCTCCATCGTCTTGTCGCTGCTGCCCAACTCTATCACTGCAGCCGTCGTATTTCGGACATTGCAAGAAGCAACATTTGAAGAGAAAGAATACCTACAATGGTATGGGAGAGGACTTGAAAGAAGAGGGAATTATTGTGGGTTAACCTTATTCCAAGTATAAAAAGTTTAGATCTACACTCTAGAAGTATAGATCTATACTCTAGAAGTTTAGAAGGAGATCACCAGAGTATCGTCAAAAGGCGCTCTCACTGCTCGCTCGCTCTCTCTCTCTCTCTCCCCATGTGTCTGGAGCTAAATTCCAAGTCATTTGTTATTACAATGATGCTGGCATACCCAAAAATAACAATCACAATTAAAATCAAACATAACATATTAATCATATAAAGAAATTTGATTTTTTATTTTATTTTATTTTTTAGAACAGATTGAGACCTTCAAACTCTCACACTAATCACATGGGATTTGATTAAGCGGTTTAGTCCCAGCCATACTTCAAATTTATTCAAAGCCACACTGCATACATATTAAGGTCCTTAAAACACACAAGAAGCATTAAACTTGAGATTGCCAATCCAAAAAAAAAAAAAAAGCATTAAACTTAAGACAACTTGAGAAGTCCATGTGTTCTTGCAGCCGTCCCTAGTTCATCAAGGATGCACTTGAGAACTCCAGTAAGGAATTTTATCATATGCATGGTTCTGTTCTGCATCTGTCACGTAATCCTTTATTTTATTGAGTTGTTGTTCCAGCTCCATATTTTTTACACTTATCAGCCAGTCGCAAGCCTCTATTGCGTCAGCTATTGTTTCCAATGTCACACACCAATCATTAATAACATTATTGAACACTTCTGATTTATTTGATTGTATGTCAACTTCAATAATGGCAGCCATCATATAGAACAACCGCTGTTCACCATCTGTTTTCTTTGTTGCATGCTTCTTCAATTCTTTCCACTTTTGCTGCATTCACCAAACGGTCAGAACACCACATAATTTGAGCAATTATCAGCTCTTGAATGTAAATACATTGGATAAATATTTCTTTATTTCACTATATATATTGTGCTATCACACTACCTATATTTATTTTATATGAAAAATATGGGTCTCTAGCTTGGTTGAGTGCTAGTTTCAAGGCCGTTTTTGCAATTACTTTTTAATATATATATATATATATATATTATTTTGCTTCTTTTTTTTTTTTTTTTTTTTTTTGGGGGGGGGATAAAATTGTTGTTACTGTGAAAGTGTAGGTGGGTTTTGAATTTTTTTAATCTCTAGTGAATTTTTTGAATTTTTCAAAATATATATATATATATTTATATTTTTCTAGGCTAGATCTAGTGAGGGTGGATTTATGGAGGGAATGTGGCAGATCTAGTGGCGGTGTGGTGATGGTGGTGCTAAGAAGGGTTAGAAGGACAAACTTCCAATATTATTAAGTAAAACGATAAAGGAAAAGAGAAAAAGGGTGCAAGGAGGAGTGAGGAGGCCGGCGGCCGAAACCCAGCTGAAGGCTTAGAGAGGGACGCTTAGAGTGAGATGCTACGAGTTTAAAGAGAGAGGACTGTTCTAGTTGAAGCAAAATAAATCTCCTAATTTCCTTTGTTCCGTCATCTAAGAAAATCTGTGCTTTCCTCCACAATATAGATCACTATGCCAAGTGATTACTCTCTCTCTCTCTCTCTCTCTCTCTCTCTCTCTATATATACATAATATGTATTGGAGAATTGGTTCTTGATTTTCTGGAATTAGTGCTAAAATGAACTCTTACCTTCAATTTTTCTTCTGTTTGCTCCCCCTTGAAATACTTCTCTACGATTTCTTGCCACCTGCATAATTTGAGATATGAACGAAAAAAAAGTTTGAAACCACCAATTTAGTTTATTTTATTTTTTTAATTTGACCTATAATGATGTGATATGATAGTTGTCAATTTTTAATGCCACGCGCAAATATATAGGTCCAACTTCCCTCTGATATCATTGTGTGAAATTGAGGGTCTATGATTGGATCAAATATTAGGTGGTTTGGGGGCACCACGTGTTTCTATCCCCCACCAATCACCAAATATCGAGGCTCATCTTGTTCCGCTATGCCCCCAACAGAGTAGTGGGCTCCACCCTTCCACCAAACACTACACTTTTGGGGCACCACTTGGGGTATTGACTTGGAATCCGGATCCTCGGTAGCGCTACCCTGTAGCGCTCCCCTGTAGCCCCCAAAACGACGTCGTTTGGGTGATTCAACATAAGAGGAGGAGGAAGGAGAGGAAGAGAGAGAGAGAGGAGGGAGGAGGAGGAGGAGCTCGCCCTCCTCGTCCCTCAGCGTCGTTCTTGCCATTCTTGCCGTCAGTGGTCGCAGTGGTCACAACCATGGCCGTCGCCTTCGTGGTCGCAGTAGTGGCGGTCGTCGGGCGACTTCACCTCTCCGCCTCCTCCTCCTTCTTCTCCCCAATATTTATGGCCCTCCAGTTGATCCGTGCGAGCTCCTCCTCCTTCCTCCTCCTCCTCCCTCTCCTCTCCTTCTCTTTCTCCTTCCTCCTCCCTCTTTTTTTTTTTTTTTCCCCCAAACGACGCGTTTTGGGCTGCGCTTCTGAGGTAGAGACTCTGAGATCCGGTTCTATTGACTTGGGCATACCCCAAGTTCACTCAAGAACTTACACTAAAATTGTGAGTCTTTACCATTTCTAGTACATATGAAAGGTTTGCTCTATATGTTGTAGAGTGGACAATTCGATGTAATAGACTAAAACTAATTAGTTCAAAAAAAGACAAACTAATTACACAAACATGGGATTGCAACTCTCCATGTGCAAGAAACCCACACGAAGAGTTGCACCCTCTACTTTGTAATTAGTTTTGGTCTATTAGACTGAATTGTAATTCTCCCTTATAAAGTTTACAAGTTTTTGTTTTCACAAGGATGTCATGGTTAAATGTTGGTGTCCTAAATAGTTTCTTGTAATTTCTGATTGTGTTGTAACTAACTTACCTCTTCTTTTGACCTGGCTTTGGCGTAGTACTTAAAACTCCTACAATCACTTTTAGTACTTCTTCAACAGACCATGGAGTTTTTTCTGTAAATGATGAGTAAAAAGAATTGAAGATATGTGTATATATAAAGCCTCCAACAAATTAGGAAGGAAACTGGGCAATTGAAAAGACAACAAATGAATTAAACTACAAAAAAAGACAATTTGAGTTTATTGTGGATGATATAATCAAACAGTTTAGAGATACATAATCAATGCAGGATTTAGGAAGGAAACTTTTTAAACAGATAGGGAAAAGAATAGAACAGATAAGAAAAAAATTCAACAGATAGATGAAAATTTGAACAAATAGTAAAAAAATTTGAACAGATAGATATATATTTGAACAGATAGTCAAAAAAGTCCAAAGATAAAAAAAAAAAAGTTGATAGATAAATTAAGAAGTAAATTGGTAACAAAAGGACTTTTTACTAAATTATTTTACAAATGGTGGATCTTTTTGCAACAGAAAATATTCACTGAATCTAATGTCTTGCACATTTACTTTACTTGGACTTTTTAATAATTTTCTCTTTTAATAATAAAGAGTGAGACAATTTTACTTTTCTATAAATAAAATTAAAATTTATAAAAAAAAAAAAAGCATAACAATAATGAGATACAATATTTGTATAAATTCATTTCAAACAAATGAGTGCCAGTAACTAAATTCAGCAAAAAATAAATAAATAAATAGCACAGAAAGTTCACCAGTGTGAGACACCCCTCTCTCTGTCTCGAGAAACGACTTCAGGTCTTCATCAAGGGAGCAATAATACTCAGCTGGTATATTATCAGATTGAAATCCCGTGTTATTAAAATACATATCTTGCCATGATTCATCAGCAAATGTGCCATGCCCATTATGTGAATTGGCCATAATGACTAGAAGTAATGCTGAAAAAACAAAAAAAAAAAAACAAAAAACCACAACAACAAGAAGTAGTCAGCTTGTCTCAAAATAATAATCTTAATTCATTAATGTTGTGTTTGGTTGGGGATTTAGAGAGGGGTTTGGAAAAGGAAAAAATATATAAAACTAAGTGAAATGTAGATATATTTTATTCACATTTCACTTACTTTTTTCATTTCCCTTTCCAAATCTCTCTTCAAATCTTCTAACCAAACACAGTATTATAAAGAGAAGCAAGTATGATGAATGATATTGAAATATTAAGGAAGCCTAAAAGAGAAGTAGCACTAGTAATAGTTGTGCATTACCCCAAAACACACAGATACTGAAAGAAGCTTGAAGGCTGCATGAGTCCATATGAAGAAGGATGGTGTATATATAAGTTTACTGAAGAAGACGGAGGTGATTTGAGATTGTGTGATGATCTTAACTAGTGATTTGTGATTGTGTGATGATCTAATTTTTCAAGGTTGTGTGATCCCCCATTGTGTGATTTCTATTGTGTGAGAATATTTACTTTTCATGGTCTTGAAATTTGGAAGAGCACGCATCAAATGAATTACGTAATGTACCCTTTGTAAAATTTGTGGGATGAATTAAAACTGGTCAATCTCTTCTCTGATTTCACTTTTCACGTCACATTGTGTTGAAATTTTAAATAAACGGATAAATTATAAATGTACTTTCTAAAATTTATTTAAAATATAAACTGTTTTTTATGATTTTAAAAACTTATAAATATCATTCTCTTATTAGAATTTTTTATTTAACAGAATTAACAGAAAATATAAATTTATATTTACTATCTTATACGACAATAAAATTATTTGAATTGTTAATTGAAATATATTTTTGATATTTTTAAAAATGATTAATTGACTTGATGATATATTAATAAATAAATAAATAAGTTATTTATTATGTGTTTAAAGCTTGAAGGAGTGTGATGTAATTTTCAAAACTATAAGAAATAATTTGTAAATTAAATAAATTTTAAAGATATATTTGTAGCTTACCCTAAATAAAATATTTTGTAAAATACATTTATATTAAGTATTGGTTTTTATTCACTAGCCAGTTGAATTTAATCTTGTCTAACACACACTTTCATCAATATATCATTTATACGAGAGTTATGGTTGATTTGATTGAGACATTTTACTCAACGTTACAAATTGTTTAAGAATACCCCAGAACACACACTCAAAGAAGCTTGAAGGCAGCATGAGAGACCGTATGAAAAAAAGTGGTGTTTAGTCAATGTTACAAATTGTTTGAGATTGTGTGATAATCTTGACTTTTCAAGGTCCTGTGTGATCCTCCATTGTGTGATCCCCCATTGTGTGATCTCCATTGTGGACCATATGAAAAATGATGGTGTTTATGCCTGTATATATAAGTTTACTGAAGAAGACGAAGGTGATTTGAGATTGTGTGATGATCTTAACTTTTCAAGGTCTTGTGTGATCCTCAATTGTGTGATCTCTCCATTGCGTGAGGATATTTACTTTTCACGGTCTTGAAATTTGTAAGATCCCTCGTCAAATGAATTATGTAATGTACCCTTTGTAAAATTTGTGGGATGAATTAAGGCTGGTCAAACTCTTCCTCTTACTTCACTTTTCACATTCCACATTGTGTTGAAATTTTAGATTAACAAATAAATTACAAATACATTATTTAAAATTTATTTAAAATGTGAATTGTTTTTTATGATTTTAAAAATTATAAATATCATTCATTTATTAGAATTTTTTATTTAATAGAATTGACAAAAAAAAAAAAAAAAATTCTTGTTTATTCTCCTATACAATAATAAAATTATTTGAATTTTTAATTTAAATATATTTTTGATATTTTTAAAAATTATTAATTGACTTGATGATATATTAATAAAAAATTTTTTTATTTATTGTGTGATTAGAAACTTAAAGGAGTATGATGTAATTTTTAAAATTAAAAGGAGCAATATGTAAATTAAATAAATTTTAGAGATATGTTTGTAGCTTACCCTAAATAAAATATATTTTAAAATTCATTTATATTAAGTATTGGTTTTTTATTCACTACCCGGTCGAATTTAATCTTGTCCAGCACACTTTCATCAATATATCATTTATACGAGAGTTATGGTTGATTTAATTGAGACATTTTACTCAATGTTACAAATTGTTTGAGAATAGCTATTATGCTTATTGGGAGGGGTACTTACTAATTAGTCCTATTAATTAGACTTATTTACCTACAAGTCCTAATTAATAAATTTAACACTATAAAAATACGAGAGTGATAAATTTATCACTAAAAATTTATTCATAAAAATAAAAGACTGATAAATTTATCTTTATCACTTAATAAATTTATCAATAGGACTTAATAGGTAATAAGTTTCCAAAGTAGGATCTATTAGGTAATAAGTCTCCAAAGTAGGACCTATTGGTAGTTTACCCTATATATTAGTACTTGTATTCTAGATGGAGATATCTGTAAGAGTATCAACAATGAGTTTTCTTATTGCATTCGGCTTCATTTTTTTGTAATTTAAAAAAAGCAATTATTTTGATAAATGATTTGAAACATTGGTTACTTTCCTAAATAGTTTAATATTTAAAAATATTCACAATAGAAAAATAAAATAAAATAAAACTCTGCAATAATGCATATACCCTATTTGACTTACTAATAGTGCTATATTCTCCTAATTTATTGTTTTTAAATGATTTCTAATTATGTAACATTGACATTAGACCCCACAAGATAGAATGATTGACAAATTAAAATTTGACACTTGCTAAACATATTATTAAAAATAAGTTTTAGAGATGATAAATTAAATGTCTCAAGAATTGGTCTTTACTTATGGAGACATAATTTACTTTTGTAATTCATAAAAAGTGTGGGGTGAGCATAAATTGGTAGGTCGTGCAGTTGGAAAAAATGTTGCAACCTTGATTATTGTTGTAGTGCGTCACATGCGTAGAGTGACCCCATTTCAAAGGGAGGGGCGGAGGCAGGGTCCTGACCCTCCAACTTTCTCAAAACTGGCTAGTTTATATGCATGTTATTCCAAAAAAAAAAAAAAAAAATTGTATATTACATAATGGCTCCCAAATTCAATTTCACTTGCAAAAAATTTGTAAATTTCACAATATAGTAGAGTTGCTTTTCAAAATTTAATGACTCATATAATATTCTCATAAATGTTTATAATAATGTTATGATAATTATATTTTTGTATCATATTTTGTTTATTATATCATGTGTTAATATTGCATTAGTATCAAGTATGAGTGGTTAAGATAATAAACAAATTGTAGTAAAAAAATGCTCATCCTAATATTATTGAAAATGTTAATCTGGCTCATGTTAAAAACTTATTAGTAATCATATGTTAAAAAACCTTATAATAAACAAATAATATAATTTATTTAATTGGTATGAAATCATATTAAATAAAAAAAAGTTGCTAACAATTAAATTTTTAGAGAAAGAATATAATATACTTATGAGTTCTTATAATTTATTTATTGGAGTAATTTGTGAAATTTTATGGGCCTAAAGCTATTGACATGCTTTCTGCTTATCTATAAATCTTTACTTTTTTACCTCCTTTACGATAAAATTTGTATAAATAATATTTAATTGAGATTATTCACTTATAATTATATAGTTTTATTAGCCCAATTAATCTCTATTAAATAATATTTAATAATAATTTAATCAAATAAAACTGGAGTTGATCCATCAACAACTCGGCACATCTATTCCATGAATCCTGGCTTTGCCCCTTTTCAAAGGTGATATATATATATATATATATGCTAATATTTTTTTTTCCTTTAAAAAAAAAAAAAAATGGCTTCCCACTTGTGAACAGAAGTCTTTTGGAAAGTGAATTTTGTAGTGCCTTTTTGATTTTTTTAATTAAGATATAAGGTGAATAAATGGGAATATGTTTTTTAGGATCTCTGGTATTAAGATTTTGTAACATAAAGAACATCTAATATTGTCATAATGTCTAAGGTCCATCAACATTAATTCAGAGAAAATTCGATTCAGAGAATTTCTCTGGACTTCCTAAAAATTCTCTCCAGAGAAATTTTTTCCCACTTTTCAAAGAAATTCTCTCCAGATAAATTCTGGACAGAGAAATTCTTTAGACAATTTCTTTCCAAAGAAAGAATCTCAGCATTAACAAGAGAAAGAATCTCAAACTAGTTATTGATTTTTCAAAAAAAAAAAAAAAAATCAAAAAACAAGTTCTAAAAAATGAACCAAACATCGTAAGATGGTAATACTAGTGAAATATTTTTATAATGGCTAAGATTCCTTAATATTTTTCCAGAGAAATTTCAATCTAGAAAAATTACGTGCAGAGAATTTCTCTTGGTTCAACTAGAGAAAATTGAAATTTCTTTGGCTTTGTTCATAGATAATTAAATTTCTATATAAATCTCTCTCTCTTTTTCTCTCTACTATTGTAATGTAATGCAACTCCTCTGAGCTTCATTCTCACACCTCACTTCTATTTTATCGTCGCCATATCTATATATACAAATCTTTCAAATTTTGCATATATATACAAATCTTTCAACAGATAGATTAAAATATTAAAATAATTTGGACAGATAAGAAAAAATTAAGACATATTTCAACATATAGATTTTTTAATAGATAGGTTATATATAAAAAGAATTAACAGATAAGTGTTAATTTGAACAAATTAGACATTTCAATAGATAGATTATATAATTTGGACATATAAGACATTTCAACAGATAGATTGTTTTCAACAGATAAGTTAATAATTTTGACAAGTAAGTTTAAAAATTAAACAAATAAAAAAAGATTCGAACGATAGATTAAAAAATGGACAAAACTAAAAACAAAATGTCTTTCAAAATAACAAAATGTACGTTTTACCACAATATTTTATAAAACATGTACCTTTAAATTTATCACAAATTTTTTCTAAAAAAATACCTGAGAAAGGAGTCGATGTCTTCATCTAGGGAATCACATTCACCATCAATTAGTATTTCAAACGATGACTCTTCTGTAACAACTAGTATTTCAAACCATGACCAGCTGTCAATAAGCCCACCCCGCCTAAAAAAATGGATCCATAACTAGTAATATGCATAAAAAAAGAAAAAAGAAAAGAAAAAGAACACAGATAAAAAACAATAAACTTAATCCGTTAATTACTTATTGCATAAGTTTTTTGTTTTTGTTTTTGTTTTGTTGGTAAGCTTTTCTCTTACGTATTGATTGTCCTTCATATATGCATAGTCTGTAACGCCCTCAAAATAAAGGGGTACTTATCAATCAGTCCTATTAACTAGACTTATTTACTTACAGGTCCTAACTAATAAATTTAACACTATAAAAATAAGAGACTGATAAATTTATCACTATAAATTTATTCATAAAAACAAAGAGACTGATAAATTTATCACTATAAATTTATTCATAAAAATAAAAGACTAATAAATTTATCTTTATCACTTAATAAATTTAACAATAGGACTTAATGGGTAATAAGTCTCAAAAGTAGGACCTATGGGTAGTTTACCCCAAAATGAACCCATAATTCACACATTCATGATACAAGAAATTGACAATATATTCAAGAGAATAAAGTGTACATCTATTTATCAGAGTATTTATCATAAAAGTATTACATGTTGACAACAAAAGTAATGCCCTACGGGCTTACAACTTTCCAAGCCAACATTTGGTTACAAAAAAAGAGAGTACTAACTTATACACATTAAGCCCTCGGCTTGAATGTAATACACAAAAAGGATGTGGCAATAGGCTGAAGATCCTTGGCTCAAAACTTGGCCAAACAATTCAATGAGACTATAACACATATTAAAACACTTCCATACTTCACAATTCACATGAGAACATAACTCATATTAAAACACTTCTATAGTTCAAATGATACACAAATTTGTTGTATCAGTGGAGTCCATCCCCTATCTTTTCCCAAATAGGTTTGAGAATCCATTCCCTATCTCCTCTCAAACCATGGAGTACATCTCATATCTCCTCCCAAACAATATACATACACAATGTATTTAAACACTTATCATATACAATGATCAATCAATACACACATTTACTATATTATTCCAACCGTCATATTCAATGACATATTCAATGTGATTAATTTCAGTTTTCCCTAATCATCATACAATGTCTACAACAATCAATACTATTCTCCCCCGATAGTCCAAAACAGTTATCTCTAAACAGAAAATAAATTAATCAACAGATAAAATATCGACATTTTCATAGGTGAGTGATTAAATTATCCAACTACACCATTTACTCCCACAAGTTTCCAATTTCATGAATTTCGCTTCAATTTCACATTTCCCCAAATTAATTATTCAACATAATTAGATCATTTTTCCCTTTTCTCAATATTAGCCCAAAGGCTCAATTTCATCGATTTGACAACAACAATTTCATTTTTCAATGTCTCATACACACATAGGTTTTAACATTTGAAAACCCCCCTTTTTACAACCTAAAATCAAACCCTAACTTTCTCAAAATGACTAAGCAACACCATCTAATCAAAATGAGCAAAATTTATGTTAAAACTCATAGAATAGAGTAGGTTATCCCTACCTTAATTTTCGGAGCTCAAAGGAAAAGAGAGGTGAAACTCAAAGTGCTCCAAATCCACAATTGTTCAGATTAAAGCGAAGCTGTCACGACCCAAACCCGCCCCTATGGGTTTGGCATCAGAATCGCCAAGAATCCGAGATTACCGATGTCTGATGTCCTGAGTATAGGGGCTTGGCGGAAGCCAATACAGTAATTAAACAATGTCCAATGAGCTGTGACAGTCTGTATGCCAAAAAGATTTTTCATACATATTTACAGAACAGTACATACACATATATATCATTCAGTGAAACAAGGACCTAATCCCTATTACAGTACAGTATGGTGCAAACACACAGTCTATACAATATTACAAAACAGTACGGAAGGGGGATAACTAAAACACCCCTAAGCCTTAGCTGGCAGGCTCGGAACCTCGCAGCGAGGCACCTTGATTGGCTTAACAAAACTGGAGTTTACCCTGACGCCTCTAGCTTTGATCCGGTGCCTGTACACCTACATATATATATGAGCAGTGAGCTAAAGCCCAGTGAATAACATAGTGCGTAAGGAGGTTTAGAATGAATGTTCTTACAGTAATGAAAACAGTCCATTTCAATCAGTATTTCAATTGTTCAAGATAAATCAAATATGTGGTACATCCATTAGCATAATAAGATAGAGGGTCTAAAAGACCTAACAAAGAATGATGGCCATCAGTCAGTAAACAATAGTGGTTCCACGAGAGAACCGACAGAGATCTCTATGACAGTAACAGTAAACAGTAGATGCTAAGGATGCCACAGTAGAGTTCAGAATACAGGACATACATTCATTCAAGAACAATATCGATTCAAGAAATGCCTGATTCAAGATTCGAAGATAATCATTTTGAACATATCTTTACACAATTGTTACTCACAGAGTTATGGGTTACAGTAAGCTAGAGCATCTCCTCGGAATGCCAACCCTATACAGTTAACATATTGAACACACACTAAGTTTCACAGTTGGAAAAGATAATAATTTAATCCCTAAATTTGCTTCGGTGTGTTCTACATCTATATCCTCATTAAGGTGTCTTAAACTAGGCCTAAGAATACCTAGAATGGGATGAGGATGCAAAGATGTATTCAGAAAACAATTTCAGAATTTTTCAGAAAAACAGGTCCTCGCTCTAGCGCAGGTTTCCACGCTCGAGCGTACAAACAAACAAAGGTCCCTACTCGAGCGTCAACTTCCCCGCTCGAACGGACCAAAAAGTACTGGATATGTGAAATTCCCGCTTGACGCCCGCTCGAGCGTGTCACCCAGTCCTCCGCTCGAGCGTCCAATACTCCGCTCGAGTGGACTGATGCACAGTGCAAGATGCTAGGAGCTCGATTTTCCCGCTCGAGCGGCACTTTCCCCGCTCGAGCGGACGACCAAAATCTGGAAATTCCAGATTTGAGTCCCAAGCTCAAAATCAAGTTTTGATGCATAAATTTCGATCCTCTTGGGCCAATTTTCTGGAAAACATAAGTAAACTCATAGAGCAACATGTTACAAAGGTCAATTTAAGAAATCAAGGCCCAAGGGTGTTTCAATTAAACTCATTTTCAAACCCATTCTCAAGAACATGCTCCAAACATGACATGCATAAATTTTAAACCAAATTAAAGCTTCAAAGCTTGCTCAATTGAGCTCATTTCTTCAAAAACATGGTGAAATCATGGATTATGGTCAAAAGATGGACATGCATGCAAGATTTCCATGAAATCAAACTCATAACTCTTCAATATGCACATGCATGCAAGAGTTAAGCTACAAATCAACATTTTTAGACTAAATCATGACTTAGATCACTAGAGGCTCAAGAATCATGCAAGAACAATCTTAAAGACAACAATAAGGGGTTGAAAATCATACCTAAGTCTTGAATGCAAGATGAACAAGCTCAACTATGCAATCTATGCTTCAAATCCTTCAATTTCCAAGCAATTCTACAAGTGAACTCAAGTCTCTCACTTCCTCTCTCTCTAAATTCGGCTGAGCAAGGAAATTTGGCTGATGAAAAGTGTTGCATCAATATACAAAGGCTCTAACATGTTTGGTGCAGTGGCCCACTAGATGACAAAATGGTAAATATTCCAAACTATGCAATTCATCAATATTTAATCTAATTTAATCATACCAAATCAGTTTTTGGATAATTACACCATAAAATCACATAAATTCTAATGAACACAGAACATCAATCAATTTTGGGTTCGGCCGCCGATAAGGCCTTCAATTAACAGTTTAAACATAGAAATTGAACAGATAATCACACAGTCAAACAGATAGAAATACAATTCAAACAGATATAGGCAATCAATTCAGTTTCAGACTTCAGTCACTCAGTTCAGTGATCTAGTCAGTTCAATTACTTTTCATATTCGATCTCAGTATGGCAGTAATCGGTAATCAATCAGTCATTAATCGATAAACAGTATGAGGGTTGTTACAGTCTCCCCTCCTGATAAAGAGTTTAGTCCTCTAAACTCGAGTTACCTTCATTCTGGAAGAAAACAGGATTCAGTGGAAACAATTTAGGGTATCTTTTAGCCATGCCATCTTCCCTTTCCCAAGTGGCATACACGCCACCATGGTTTTGCCAGTCGACTTTCACTAACGGGATCTCTTTGTTTCTCAGTTTCTTGATCGTCTGTTTACAATCTATATAGGCCGTTCCTCGTAAGTGTAGTCGTCACTCAACACTACCCGAGTAGGCTCAATCACATGGAATGGATCCCGGAGATAATCTCTCAACATCGAGATATGGAAGACGTTATGCATATACCCCATTTCAGGACGAAGCGCAACTTGATACACCACCGGATTGATTTTCTCAATAATCTCATACGGTCCGACGTATCTGGGCGCTGACTTGCCCTTGACTCCAAAACAAGTCTGGCCTTTCATTGGTGTCACTTTCACAAAAATGTGATCACTTACTTCATACTCTCTATCCCGTCTTCTGACATCTGCATAACTTTTCTGTCTGCTCTGTGCAGTTTTCAGTCTCTGCTGTATCAGTTTCACTTTCTCAGTTGTTTCATATACAATCTCAGGCCCAAGCAAAGGCCCATCTCCAACTTCTGCCCAGCAAATTGGAGATCTGCATTTTCTGCTATACAACGCCTCGAAAGGCGCATACCAATACTTGAATGATAGTTGTTGTTGTAGGCGAATTCAACTAAGGGCAAATGACTTTCCCAATCTCCCTGAAAATCAAGGACACACGTTCTCAGTAAATCCTCCAGAGTCTGGATAGTCCTTTCTGACTGGCCATCTGTCTGAGGATGATAGGCACTACTCAGTTTCAATTCAGTACCCAATGCAGTCTGTAGGCTTTGCCAAAACCTCGATGTAAACTTCGAATCCCTGTCAGAAACAATAGACACAGGCACTCTATGCAATCTAACAATTTCATCAATATAAATTACAGCCAACTTATCGGCATTATAAATTGTCTTGACAGGTAAGAAGTGAGCAGATTTGGTCAGTCTATCAACAATAACCCAAATTGAATCCATACCTTTTCTAGAGCGAGGCAATTCAACGATAAAATCCATCGTGATATGCTCCCATTTCCACTCCGGTATAGGTAAGGGTTGCAGTAAGCCTGCAGGTCGCTGATGTTCAGCTTTGACTTGTTGGCAGTGAAGACATTTTGACCCAAAGTCGGCAATTTCTTTCTTCATTCCCGGCCACCAAAAGTTTTGTTTCAAATCTTGATACATTTTCGTATTCCCCGGGTGAATAGAAAATTTTGAATTGTGGCCTTCTTGCAGAATTCTTCTTTTCAATTCAGGATCATTCGGTACACACAGTCTTTCTTGAACTTTCAGTACATTGTTTTCAAATTTGAACCCCGGTCTCGGTTCAGATTCCCTATCTTCGATGATCTTTTTCAAGAAGTCATCCTGTTGCTGTTTCTCTTTAATTTCCTCAATCAGTACCGGTTGAGCAGAAATAGCAGCCATTATGCTGCCTTGTTCTCTCAAGACAACTTCAATTTCAGATTTTTCAAGATCACTAAGCAACTCTTTCTGTCCGGTGAGCAAACAAGCTAAATTTGCAATCGACTTCCGGCTTAGTGCATCGGCAACAGTATTGGCTTTTCCCGGATAGTACAAGATCTGTAGGTCATAATCTTTGATCAGTTCTAGCCATATCCGCAGCCTCATATTCAGTTCTTTCTGTGTGAAGAAGTACTTCAGGCTCTTGTGGTCGGTATAAACCTAACATGTCGCCCTATGCAGATAGTGACGCCAGATTTTCAGTGCAAACACTACTGCAGCAAATTCCAGATCATGGGTTAGGTAGTTTTTTTCGTGTGGTCTCAGTTGTCGGGAAGCATAAGCAATAACTCTCCCATTCTACATTAAAACACATCCCAAACCCTTATGAGAAGCATCATTAAAAACAGTATAACCATCCGTACCTGAAGGTAAGGTAAGAACCGGTGCAGTCACCAATCGAGTTTTCAACTCTTGGAACGCTAATTCCCTTTGGTCAGTCCAGTCAAATAATGTCCCCTTCTGTGTCAATTGAGTCAACGGTAAGACAATTTTGGAGAAATCTTTGACAAATCTTTTGTAATATCCAGCCAGTCCCAAAAAGCTTCGGACTTCTGTCACATTTGTTGGTCTAGGCGATTCACTCTGACTTCAATTTTCATGATCAGCGAAATTTCCATCTTTGCTAACAACATGCCCCAAAAACATGATATGATCAAGCCAAAACTAACATTTAGACAGTTTAGCATACAGTTTCTGTTCCTTTAGGGTCTGTAGGGCAAGTCTCAAATGATGTTCATGTTCTTCTATACTTTTGAAATAAATCAGTATGTCATCAATAAATACAACAATAAAGTCGTCAATGTACGGTTTAAAGATTCTATTCATGAGGTCCATAAATGCTACAGGTGCATTGGTAACTCCAAAAGGCATAACTAGAAATTCGTAATGGCCATACCTCGTTCTAAAAGCAGTTTTATCAATGTCTTCTGGTTTAACTTTCAATTGATGGTACCCCGATCTGAGATCAATCTTGGAAAATACTTGGGCACTCTGTAACTGATCAAACAAATCATCAATACGCGGTAATGGGTATTTATTTTTCATAGTTACCTTGTTCAACTCACGGTAATCAATGCACAGTCTCAGTGAGCCGTCTTTCTTCTTTACAAACAAAACCGGTGCGCCCCACGATGAAGTACTGGGCCTGATAAACTTCTTGTCTAACAGTTCTTGCAATTGTACTTTCAATTCTTTCAATTTAGTTGGAGCCATTCGGTAAGGAGCTTTAGATATTGGCTATGTACCCGGAATCACATCAACAGTGAATTCAATCTCCCTGTCAATCAAATCCCCTGGCAGATCATCTGGAAATACATCTGGGAATTCTCTAACTATAGGAATACTGTTCACATCAGTTTTAACATTATCATTAGTAGGTACAATCAGTACAGAACACAGATATCCTTTACACCCTTTTCTAATCAATTTAACGGCTTTCACAGAAGAGATCAAATATGGAGGAGGTAGTACTCCAACCCCATTAAACACAAATTCAGGCAAACCAGGTGGACGAAAAACAACTTGCTTTGTTACACAGTCAATGGTAGCATGATATTTTTGTAACCAGTCCATCCCCAATATTACATCAAAATGATCAATATTCAATGGCAGTAAATCAATAAACAGATGCATATCCCCAACAATGATTTCACATACAGGGTACATATATGCACATGTCATGGATCTCCCAATAGGTGATGATACAGCTAACAAGTAATTCATGGGTTCTAAGGGTCTATTCAATTTCCGTGAGAAAGCATGCGATACATATGAGTGTGTAGACCCCGAATCAATCAGTACATATGCATTTTGAGCACAAATAGAGAGGATACCTGATACAACGGTTTCAATATTTTGCACGTCTCCCGGTACTAGGGCGAACACTCGGCCCTGCCTCATAGGCTCTTTCCCGGTAGCTCTGGGGTTAGGTTTTGGTGCTACAGTTGATCTTTGCGCAGTGCGGCTTTACTCTTGGCTGCATGGAGCAGAAGGCGATCTTTAACCATGTGGCCCACCTTGCCACACCTGTAACAGGCTCCAGATATTTTGTAACAAACCCCTTTGTGCTTCCTGCCATATTCAGAACAGTGTGGAATGAAACCACTCCCTTGGCTGGGGCTAGTTGTTGACCCCGTATTTTGTTTCTTGTTCATTGGGTTATGTTTGCCTTTCTTGAACTTGAAATTCTGTCTTTTACCACGCCATTCAGACGCCGGTGTTTCAGATTGTTTCACAGCTTCGATGTTTGACTCAGCCATCAAAGCTCGGTCAAGAACATTTACATAGCTCGGTAACTTCAGAACACTGATTCGGTCCAGTATAGCAACATTAAGGCCGCCTTCAAATCTTCTGGCCTTCTTATAGTCGGTGTCCACCATGTGTGGTGCATACCTAGCAAGTTCAGTAAATTTTGTCTCATCTTCAGCAACGGACATTGTGTCTTGTCTTAGCTGCTCAAATTCAGTCACCTTTCTGTCCCTGACACACTGAGAGAAGTATTTTTCAAAGAAGGCTCCCTTGAATTGAGCCCATGTCAGAACGGTGTTGGTGTCACGGACTAGCATCCACCACCTTTTGGCTTCTTCTTGCAAGGTGAAGGTAGCTAACAGCACTTTGTGTGTCTCCGAGCATGGAAACACTTCAAACAATTTTTCAGTTTCAAGGACCCAAACTTCAGCCTTTAACGGTTCTAGGCCTCCCTGGAAGGATGGCGGTTTCAGTTGGCTGAACTTCTGGGTAAGAGCAATTATATCCCCATCATTTACATTCATGTTTGGTTCCGGCTGTACCGGAGGAGAAGGAGGTGGGGGCTGTTGGTTCTGTTGTTGCTCTAATCTTGCAGTTAACAGTTCCATCATTCTTTCCATTCTAGCCATTCTTGCCTCAGTGGATGAGGATTCAGATTCATTTGCAGTGTTTGCATTATCCATTTCACTATAAGCAGTTATAACAGTTTTGAACATAAGCAGTTACATACTTAAACGGTTCATCATGTAAGCAGTCACTCGTTTAAACAGATTAACACAGTAGCATATATTAAGTCATGTCCACACACACTTATCATGCTCATGTAATGCCCTATTTGCTTTTCTAGGACACCCTATAGCTCATTTGGACACGTGTGTGCAGTATAACTCGTGGTTAAGTATCGCTCTGACACCACTCTGTCACGACCCAAACCTGCCCCTATAGGTTTGGCAATCAGAATCGCCAAGAATCCGAGATTACCAAGGCCCGCTAAAGATTACTACATGTCTGAGTGTAGGGGCTTGGCGGAAGCCAATACAGTAATTAAACAATGTCCAATGAGCTGTGACAGTCTGTATGCCAAAAAGATTTTTCATACATATTTACAGAACAGTACATACACATATATATCATTCAGTGAAACAGGGACCTAATCCCTATTACAGTATAGTACGGTGCAAACACACAGTCTATACAATATTACAAAACAGTACGGAAGGGGGATAACTAAAACACCCCTAAGCCTTAGCTGGCAGGCTCGGAACCTCGCAGCGAGGCACCTTGATTGGCTTGACAAAACTGGAGTTTACCCTGACGCCTCTAGCTTTGATCCGGTGCCTGTACACCTACATATATATATGAGCAGTGAGCTAAAGCCCAGTGAATAACATAGTGCGTAAGGACGTTTAGAATGAATGTTCTTCTGAATGAAAAGCGATCCATTTCAATCAAGATTTCAATTGTTCAAGATAAGATTGATCATATGTGGTACATCCATTAGCATAACAAGAATAAAGAGGTCTAAAAGACCTAACAAAGAATGATGGCCATCAACAAGATGAGTGGTTCCACGAGGGAACCGACAGAGATCTCTGTGATAAGAATAAGAAACAAGAGGTGCTAAGGATGCCACAAGACAGCCTGAATAGGACATACATTCATTCAAGAACAATGTCATTTCAAAACAATTGATTCGATTGAAGAAGATAATCATTTTGAACATATCTTTACACAATTGTTACTCACAGAGTTCTGGGCTACAGTAGGCTAGAGCGTCTCCCCGGAATGCCAACCCTATACAGTTAACATATTGAACACACACTAAGTTTTACAGTTGGGAAAGATAATAACTTAATCCCTAAATTTGCCTCGGTGTGTTCTACATCTATATCCTCATTAAGGTGTCTTAAACTAGGCCTAAGAATGCCTAGAATGGGATGAGGATGCAAAGATGTATTCAGAAAACAGTTTCAGAATTTTTCAGAAAAATAGGTCCCCGCTCGAGCGCAGGTTTCCACGCTCGAGCGTACAAACAAGCAAAGGTTCCCGCTCGATCGTCAACTTCTCCGCTCGAGCGGACCAAAAAGTACTAGATAGGTGAAATTCCCGCTCGACGCCAGCTGGAGCGTGTCACCCAATCCTCCGCTCGAGCGTCCAATACTCCGCTCGAGCGGACTAATGCACAGTGCAAGATGCTGGGAGCTCGATTTTTCCACTCGAGCGGCACTTCCCCCGCTCGAGCGGACGACCAAAATCTGGAAATTCCAGATTTGAGTCCCAAGCTCAAAATCAAGTTTTGATGCATAAATTTCGATCCTCTTGGGCTAATTTTCTGGAAACATAAGTAAACTCATAGAGCAACATGTTACAAAGGTCAATTTGAGAAATCAAGGCCCAAGGGTGTTTCAATTAAACTCATTTTCAAACCCATTCTCAAGAACATGCTCCAAACATGACATGCATAAATTTTAAACCAAATTAAAGCTTCAAAGCTTGCTCAATTGAGCTCATTTCTTCAAAAACATGGTGAAATCATGGATTATGGTTAAAAGATGGACATGCATACAAGATTTCCATGAAA
Organism: Camellia lanceoleosa; assembly: GCA_025200525.1. NCBI lineage: Eukaryota > Viridiplantae > Streptophyta > Magnoliopsida > Ericales > Theaceae > Camellia > Camellia lanceoleosa. The sequence goes on along the minus strand of JANUSC010000048.1, from coordinate 926,740 downwards.
TCAAACTCAAAACTCTTCAATATGCACATGCATGCAAAAGTTAAGCTATAAATCAACATTTTTAGACTAAACCATGACTTAGATCACTAGAGGCTCAAGAATCATGCAAGAACAATCTTAAAGACAACAATGAGGGGTTGAAAATCATACCTAAGTCTTGAATGCAAGATGAACAAGCTCAACTATGCAATCTATGCTTCAAATCCTTCAATTTCCAAGCAATTCTACAAGTGAACTCAAGTCTCTCACTTCCTCTCTCTCTAAATTCGGCTGAGCAAGGAAATTTGGCTGATGAAAAGTGTTGCATCAATATACAACGGCTCTAACATGTTTGGTGCAGTGGCCCTCTAGATGGCAAAATGGTAAATATGCCAAACTATGCAATTCATCAATATGTAATCTAATTTAATCATACCAAATCAGTTTTTGGATAATTACACCATAAAATCACATAAATTCTAATGAACACAGAACATCAATCAATTTTGGGTTCGGCCGCCGATAAGGCCTTCAATTAACAGTTTAAACATAGAAATTGAACAGATAATCACACAGTCAAACAGATAAAAATACAATTCAAACAGATATAGGCAATCAATTCAGTTTCAGACTTCAGTCAGTCAGTTCAGTGATCCAGTCAGTTCAATTACTTTTCATATTCGATCTCAGTATGGCAGTAATCGGTAATCAATCAGTCATTAATCGATAAACAGTATGAGGGTTGTTACTGAAGCCCTCGCAAAACTCTACCTTTCTTCTAAAGGGACTAGGGTAGAAGACCACTAGAACTAGATGAAACCCTAGAGAGAAGGTATATATAGAGAGAGAAAGAGCAGCTGGTTTAGGGTTTGTATAAAAGAAGATGATGAAAAAGTGAAGTGTAACCCGCTGCTGCCAACTAACATATTCGAGGCTCGCTCGAGCGAAGGAGTGGTCGCTTGAGCGACCATACACAAAGAAACCTCGCTCGAGCGTAGAAAGCTTCACTTAAGCCAACAAATCAAAGCTTCAGGTCTGCAACCCAGAAGCATGCTCGAGCGAAGAAACCCAAAACATAGACTTCACTTGCTCGAGCGAAGAATTGTAACCTTCAGGTCCAGAACCAGACACAGACGCAAGCTCGGCGCCAAGACTTCGCCGAGCCACGACATCATTTAACTCTCGCTCGAGCGAAGGACCCTTGGCTCGAGCGAAGGATCTAAAACACAGAGCTCGCTCGAGCGACAAAAGTCTTGCTCGAGCGAAGACACCAAAATCTGGACAGCAACCATTTGTTTCAAAACACTCCCAACATGATACAAACTTGCTCAACACATCCTAAAATTCAAATATAAGAAATTAAAGGACGGAAATGAAACAAATGCAACAATACTCAACCGCGGAACCTAAGTCCAGAATACTATACATAAAAGGAAAAACCCAGAATCATTATATGGTCAGTGAAGAAGACGAAGGTTCTTTGCAATTTGTTTGCTAGTCTTTAACTTTTCAAGGTTTTGTGGGGATGTCCATTGTCTGATGTTTTTGCTTTTGAAATAAGTTAATTAAAGTTGTGTGATGACACCTTTTCAGTTGGTAGATGAAGAAGCCTGTGCTCTCAATTTCGTAACAAATATGCGTCATTAATATAAGAGGAATGATATATAAAATCTTAAATTTACTTTGACCTCGTTTGATAATACTTATAAATTAATTTATTTAACTAATTTAATTGTGTTTTGTTGTAATTTTAAATTTTAAATTTTAAATTATTTGAATTTTTAAGTTTATTTGTCCCAAAAAAAAGTGAAATTTTTTAAGTTGTGATTTATAGCTTTCTCAATTTATTTTGGAACTCTTAAGCATAGACATAAAAATCTGTAATATCTTTTATCATAATTATAACTTTTGAGAGTGCAACAATGATAGAGACCACTAATTTTGAAACTCTAAAATGACCACTAATGACATGGCACACAATAAAAAAAGAAAAAAAATACAACACTAAGGCTAAAACATCAAATCATTCATGGTGGGGCCCACTGCCACATCATTAGTGATAGCACTAATTAGTGCTCTCACTCATTTTCCTTGAGAGTGTTACAGATATTTAACGAAAAAACTATATATGTGACAACTTACTTTGCGGGGAGGGTGTCGAATTTTACTGACAACTTAAGGAAATATCATCGTGTTATTTTCACATAATATTAAAAGTTATACCAAACAAATATATAATTTATTTTAAGTTTTTAAAATTAATTCCAAGTGCTTATTTGGTATAGTCTATAAAAGTCAAAAAATTATTAAAAAGTCAAAAATTTATCACTATTAACCAAAAAAGTACAAAAAAAAGTACAAAAAAAAAGAAGAAAAGAACGAAGGTACAAGCCAAAATTGTTCCCTCCCGTACAAGCTCACATGTGGGCCCATGGGGTACTTTTCATATATCTTATGAAAAAATTAGATATATATATTCATTAAGCTGGAGGGTATTGTTGGATCCGTGAGGGCCTACCACGGGTCCTGTTTCGATAATTTGAACCGTTCAATGTGTAGAACTCGTCGAGTACTATATGCCTATAAAAAAAATATCGGATATTGATAGCTATGTGATCAAATCAGATTTTTGTTAGCTGTTTATTTTGCACTGTCCATTTTTTTTCATACAAAACTGATTTGATTACATAGCTATTGATATCCGATCAACGTGATTTTTTGCAGGCATATGATACTCGATAATTTTTACACATTGAACGGTTCGGATTATCAAAACGGGACCCTGATAGGCCCCCACGGACCCAACAGTGCCATCCAGTCCGATGAAGGACTACAGGGAAGCCTCATCCTATATATATATATATATATCTTCTGAAAGCACCTTCTCATTTCAAAGTAATTTGTACTGCACTATTCAACCATCACTGTCAGTAGCTTAGGGCATAGGGATAATACAGTAATTTTGCTAATTTATATAATATTTTAATATACATTTTTTTGAAAAAAGTCGAAAAGTTATCCCAAATAATCATCTTTTTTTTCCTCTACTTTTTTATCCAAAAAATTAAAAAGTACACTTATATAGTTCATCCCAAACAATCTCAAATAGTTCAATATGACAATTGAGTTAAGTCTAACATGATTGAGTTTATGACAAATGAAAAATAAACACGTAATCTGCCTATGACAAATGAAAAATAAACACGTATTCTCTCGTGTCATTGGGAACAAATGTAGGAGAGATTTGTTAAAGAAAGACACATTCAAGGCATTGAAGACCTTTTATTATAATTCATAAACTGCCCATCTCTTCATCATGCTTAAGTTTTCGTAGCTGATTAATTAGAAATTATTGGTTGTCTTAAGATATTTTCATGTCGTATTTTAATTTAAGATTTTGTTAACAAGTGCTCTTAGGCTCTGTTTGTTTAGAAAGAAATTGATGATAAAAAATAAAAATGGTAGAAAGTGAAATGAAAGAAAGAAAAAAAGAAAAGAAAATTTACTTTTTTACATGTATTTGAATTGATGAAAAATTTTGTAAGAAAATGATGGAGAAAAAATATAATTACTGTATAATAGGGAGTTGTGGAGAGAAACATGGGTAAAAAGAAAAACAAAATAAACTTTGTCAAGATTTGTGAAAAAAAATAAATTTCTTTGTATATTTTATTACAAATTGTTAAGTTAACTAACAAACTAATTTGAGTTGTTCATGAAACTTTAATTTTCATTTCTTTCTAAGACTCTTTACATAAACAAACACATAATTTGTTATTTTACTTTTTTTTTTTTCTTTCACTTTCATGTATTATCTATCTAATCAAACCGAGCCTTAAGTACTTGTTAAGGACACATTAAATATAGTTAACCACCTCCATTATTATGGGGAAATGAAAAGACAATAAATATGTTTTTGTAAGAGACTAATACCATTTTCTCTAATTCTTTCTATTTTAAAATTATATACTTTTTGTAATAGAGGTTTTTTTAAACATTTTTTAATCATAAAAATAATTCATTTATTTTTAAATAAAATTTTGTTTTTTTTTAAATGCCCTCTATTTTCAATCATATGGTGTAAAAAAATGAATCTAAAAATTAAAAATAAAAAGGACATATAATTTTTTTATTTGTTATAAAAATAAAGGGCATATAAATGTTTTTAAAAAAAGGCATATAATTTTTTCTATTTGTTATAAAAATAAAGGACATATAAAAATTTTTAAAAAAATACGAAATATATATGTTCTTTATTTTCCTTACACTATACAATTTAATCATGATTGAAAATAAAGGGCATTTAAAATTTAAAAAAAAAATACACGATTAAATCCTTTATTAAATCCTACTTCATTGTTTTTAATCAATAAGGTCCGAAATGATTTTTATTTGTATGATTGTTTTACTCTTATAAAAAGGCAAAAGAAATTGAAAAGCATTAATTAATTAAGTGCCAAAAAAATTATTAAGAATTCTAAGAGCATCACTTGATAATGTTATCTATCAATTACGAAACATTATGTCCCATACACGAATACAAAATTATAGGCCCCACTCTTTCTACTAATCACAGTTCTTTTGGGCACCACGTGACTATGCCCCAAAAGCACTTGATAACTTCTCCTAACTCAGTCTTCATTTGGCATTGACTTTTTTAGCTGATTTTTTTATGTTGGGACATTTTTAGCTTGATTTTTTTAGCCTCGTTTGGTTTGGCTTTTTGGTTTTTCTGACTTTTGTAAGAGAAAAAGTATAATGATTATGATTTAGATGTGATATTTTTTTTCTTATTGACTTATGTAATCAATTTTGTCTTTTTATTCTTTATTAGTCAAAAATCTAAAACCAAACGAATCTTCATTACTTTTATTTTGTTATTTCAAAACTTAAAAACTTCTTAACTTTTATTATGCACATTTATTTTTAATAAAATTTATATTTTTGGAGTTTACACAATGAGATCTATCAAACAATATCAATATTAAATATAAAATTTTATAAAAATAAAATACTATTTTTTCAACAATATGAAATTTGACAATTTTTCAGGTTGTGAGACTATCAAGTAAAATTGAGAAATTTCTCAGTTTTTCTAACTTTAAAATTGAGAACGTTATTAGTTTTTTCTAATTTTAAAATTGAAAATATTATTAATTTTTTTCTGTTTTAAAACTAAGAATATTATTATTTTTTTTCAATTTTGCATTGCAATGCTCCATCATCATGCTCCTTCATAAATATTTTTTTTCCAGTTTTGTATAGAAAATTTTCAATTTTTTCAATTTTGCATAGAATTTTTTTCAAAGTTTCCAATTTTAAAACTGATATTTTAAAGTTCAAAAAATTAAAATAAATGTCACATCATCATACTCTTTTATAGATAATCAAAAATGAAGAATAATCATTATTTGAATGGTAATTTCAACTATTAAAAATTTAATGAGACTTGAAGGTTAGAGAAGTGTCTATTTTAGTTAATTTTTTGATATTTTTATGAAAAGAAGTGTAAAAAAATAAGAAGAACAGTGTGATTGAGTGTTTTGGCTTAAGCCAACACCCCAAATGGGCCTTACCGGAGTATAAATTCACTAAATAAAACTTGTGTGTAAATCTCCCTTATTTTATTTATTTTTATGCCATTTCAACTAGTTAATTCTTGTAGAGGACTTTAGAAAACCAAATAAGCAAAAAATATACGGGAAATTAAAATTTTTCTACTTGTCAAAAAATAATCTCAAATACATAGAAAGATTTATATTTTTAATTATTAATATTTAAAAAATTTACGACTGATTTGTAATTATTTTTTATAAAGGGTAAACTATTAATAGGTCCTAATAGTTGAACTTAATTCCTATTAAGTCTTATTGAAAGTTAGTTCTAATAAAATTGTCGCTAAAAATGAATGAGAGTTGCCTGTTTAGTAGCTCTTGCTACCCGAAAGCACATGCGTAGTGTGTCTATTTTGGTCCCCAAAATAACATGATTGGGTGTGCTCATCATTGGTCTCCATCCCAGCAACACCTTTTTCCTTCACCTGACAAAGGCGGCATTCATTCTGCTCTCTAATTCTGTTCTCCAAGCCTTGGGTATCAGATGTTCTTCGTCGTCTTTGTCTATCTAGGTATCGAGAACGTCGAGGGCTTAATGCACGTTTTTCTCACACATCTCTATGAGGGTTCCTTCTTTGTATGTCCAAATCTCCCATGGAAGAAACAAGAGACAAATCTTTGCACCTCCTGTTGGCCTCTGGTGTTTCGCCGTTGACGGCGGAAAGCGGAGGATCTTTATTGTTCGCTATTGAAATCGTGGAAAAGAGCTTAATGAAAAGGTTGTTTTCTAAACTTTCCACAGTCGGTGCCAATTTTACGAGCACGAAATATTCACCACAAGTATAATCCTGGTAACCAAGCTCGCGATCCTCCAAACGTCGTCATTTCTCCTGAAATCACAAGAATGTGAGCTCAGTGGCATGTGTGTGTCAAAAAATCCCACCGATGCTTAAGTTAGCACTTGTAGACACCCCATTTTGACCGTCCTCAAGACTTGGATGTCACCGCTTGAGCACTCGGTGATCATCCATGTTTGTGTTCGTCCTGAGTTCCCGAAGGTCTCGGTCACGCGCCTTGCCTCAGGATCTCTCGGCTTGACTGTTTTGTGTCTGGTTTTGCACCAAACACTTGTGCTTTGCCTTTGAGGGGCAGGGAATGGCTTGTTGGCCATCTCCACACATCACCGGCCATGGCTTGAGGCCACCGACTACTGGTTTGTTGCCACCGGCCAAATGTTTGGTCGACCGGCACTATTTGTGGCCGGCCGACCATCTATTTTGGTCAAATTGCATTTTTGGCTGGCCGACCACTGTTCATCTGCTTTTGCAAATATTTTTATGCCAGCTGTGCTAGCTGGCATACACTTTGCTTCCCTCCATACACGTGTGTGGAGGGATCTCCCTCTTGACTAGCTTGTTTGGAAAGCTTTACAAGGGGGATTGTCTATAAGAGGGAGCCTCCTCTCTCTTATTTGGGGTTGAACAATTTTTCAGAGCTTTGAGTTTTAGGGTTAGGGTTTGTTCATACTCTATCTCTATATCTCTCCCTCTCTTGAGTGTTTTGTGTGTGTTTAGTCTTAGTTTTACACACAAACACCTACCATTACACCATACCTTAGTTGCTGAGGCATAAGGGGCTTGTTCTTGGAGGTTTTGGAGTGGTTTGAACCTAAGGAAGCTGCTGGTCTTCCATTTTTGAAGAGGGTCTACAAGGGTAACAATCTTACCCCTTTTTTCCCATTTTTTGCATAGCTTTTTCACCTATCTTGCAACTATTTTTAGACTTTGTGTATAACATATAAAAGTCTTGTTTTTGCCTGCTCTAAATAGTTGTTTAAGAGTATTTTGTTGTTTGGGGTTTTTTGACCCCTCATAAGCCTTGTTAGGCCCTATTTTTGTGCCATTTTGGTGAGCTCCGGGACCATCTTGTTTGGGCCTCTTCACCACTGAAATATTGAGGGATTTCAGTGGTGAGGATGGTGCCTTGAGGTCCTAAGAAGGAGAGGGCCACCCCCTCTCCTTGTTGTCCTTGAAAAGGGCCATTTTTGCCTCATGTGTGAGCATCTTGTTTAAGTGTATGATGGCCATGCCTTAGCTGTTTTTCGTGCTTATTATGTCACAATATAGCTCTATTTTTACTTGGTTTAGACACACCATGCTTGCTTAGCACCCTTGTCTTGTAATGCCTTAAATTTGCTTTAACATGCTTTAGGCTTTGACCCTTGTCCTAGCATGATTTAGGCCTAGCTTTGTGAAGCTTTCATGCTTGTTTTAGTGTGCTTTAGCTCTATTTTCAGTTGCTTTGGTCATGCTCAACCTGCTTTGTATAGTCTCTTTGCATTTTGGCTTGATTGGCCTCGGATGTGTGAGTCTTGGTTGCATGCTTTGCTTGTGTTGATTGGTCGGTTTGGCACCTTTTTTCCATGAAATTTCAGAGCTTATAATGCATGCTATTAGCCCATGTTTATTCTCTTTTAAGTGTGCTTAAAAGTTGTCTCTATGTGCCTAAGTGTTGGACCTTGCATGCATGCCTATTTGTATGTGTTTTGGCTTCCATTCTTGAGCATGTTGGCCACTGTTTTAGGCTTGTTTGAGGGTTGCTTAATTTAGTCTAAGTCCATTCTCGAATGTTGTGGCATGCTCACCTTGTGTGTTGTTGCATACTTGGCCTATCGCATGTGTTGCATGCTTAAATCTTAGTGCATTTGGCATGCATTCTTCTCCTTGCTTTGGTTGCTAAATATGCCACATGTCTTGCACACTTGCATGTTGGCATTGCATCCCATATGCTTGCATATTGGCATGCTAGCCTTGCATGTTGTTGCATACTTAACCTCCATGCCTAGGTTGCATTGCATGAGCATACATGCCTTGCCTCTTGACTATCCATGATTGAGGTTGGGCCTCATTTGTTTGTTTTGTGCATTGCATCTTATTTGTTATTAAAATGCAAACTTGGTTCTCTTGGGCCATCATGCATGGAAATGCGCGATTGTTGGTCCGAGAACCAAGAACCATGTCGCTTTGAGTCATAAACATGATAAGGGATGTGATGGTGCACACATTCGCTTGAAATGCATTGCTATGCCTTGTTTTGCCCTCTGCTGCTGTCAAAACAGGATTCTGCAGGAAGGTTTGGCCAGCCGACCATCTTTAGTGCCGACCGACCAACAATTAATGGCCGGTGATCATTTCTTTTGGCCGGTGATCATTTCCTCTGGCTGGTGACCATTTCCCTTGGCCAATGGTGTCCCACAGGGTTCATAGAGTGCATCTTGGGAATCTTGCACTGAACAGAGAAGGAAAATAGTGTGGACAGAGGCAACTTACGAATAGCAATGGACTTCTGGACGGAGCCGAACATGCATTGCATTGGGTCCTCTTCCCGAGGCTGTTTACTGTTTTATTAGATTAGTTAATTTGCTTAACTAGTTTAATCGATCTATAATATTTAATTAGCTTGTAGGCTAGTTAAATCTGTATTATTCTTTCAGTCCCTCCGAGTGAGGGCGTATTTGTAATAAGTGTGGGTACGTGTGTGCATGTCTCCCAACCCCCACTTCTTTCTCCCTTTTACTTACCTGCTTTGGTGGTTAGTATTAGGACATGTTTAATTTAGCATCCTTATGCTATGCATGCGTGCATCATTCATCAGTATTGCATGCACCGGGCTCGGCGCATCATGCTAACAGCATAGTATTCCAAATCTAAATTGAATACGTGCTACTTGTTGCATCCCACATGTCATCCTAGGATTAGTCGAGCCTATTCTAGTGACATTCTATATACGTTGCATTAGCCACTTGACATGGACTTGGATCATGCATGATTGCTAACATGTTCACTGTTTTGGCACGGAGTACGATGTAAGTATTTATGCTTTAGCATCTTGCATGAGTGTGAATGTTAAGCATAACAGCATGCTTACCATGTGACTAAATCCTTATGTGATATAAACTGCCTGAATGCCTGTGGGTGAAGGTTTGATTGTTTGAGTTGGGATAATTCATTGAGATCCGTGTTTTAGCCTACTTGCGAGTAGCAAATCTCAAATAATTTTGCAAACGAACGGATATGCAATGCTTTGTTCCAAATAAGGTGATCTAGTCTATATTTGTTTTGCTGTGCGCATCACATAGTAGTTCTAGCTAATTAATCGGAATAAGAATGTATGTGTTTTCAAAAATGAGATATCATGGTTAGTAGAGGCCGATCTTCGGATTGGGCGAGCGGGGGTGCTCATAGCTGACCTTCCCCAATCGTACCCAAGTTCCCGAGCCGAGGCAAGTTTGGTGATGACGGACACGTGGCCTTTGGCAAATGAGTCAGGGTTTCCTAAATTCCCCCATAAAAAAATATTTAGGTGGCGACTCTATATTTGGCAAAGCAGTCCATGTTTAGCACTTCTTTTTTAAAAAACTGTTTTCTCAAAACGATTTGCTGGATTTGGACTCTTTGGTTTAGATTAAGAATCGTGACAAATTGAGTCCGAACTGTGGGGTAAGGCCCTCACGGGGGGCGCGTCCACAGTTTCTGGCGACTCTGCTGGGGAGTTTAGAGAACTTGACTCGAATTCGTGATATCTTGTTTTGACTACACTTATGTGTTTCTTTGCATTGCATGTGCATTGGTGCACCTAGGACACCGTGTTAGCCATCTGCTATTCTTGAGCGGTTTGCCGGAGGCTTGACTTTGTCAAAGCATGCCATAAGGCTGACCGGTTGCGGGCTCTGCCAGTATGGGAACACAAACCCCGGTTTTACCAAGGCACCCTTTTCGACCATTCGACCTAGTGCATATTCGGAATCCGTAGTGACAATTCCAAACTAGGACAGGTTGCTTACCCGATGTAGGTTGTTTGAAACCGCTGCGTGCGTAGTGAAACCCTAGCTCCTGACAAAATAGGACAAGGAAACCCTACCCTAACGTAGGGGTGTTTTGCCTCTCTTTTACTTGTTATGTGCTTTTGGAGTGTATCTCTACAGGAACATACATAGCAGTCTGCGAGTTTGAGCATTAGGCCTGCAGGCATCCGTATCAGTGTTTCTGAGAAACAGTTATATCTGCGGGTATCTGATTCAGTGTTTTGGGGAACAAGGATCGATAGAGTACAAACCTGCTCACCATTACGCTGTGTTAGTTCCGTTTGAATTTGAAATCTTTGCATGTTTTCTTTTCGCCAGTGATTCGAGTACAGAATAGCCAGTGTTCTCCCTCGCTGAGGCAAGGTGGGTATCTGATCTGTTAGTCACCGTTCAGGATCAGCGGACTCGTCATGACACAGAATTCAGAGGAAATCGTGGTTATGACAGCCGCATTAGATCAAGGAATCACCCTGCAAAGTGAGACCAATATTGATGTACCGCATCCGCCAGTCGCTTCTTGGCGCTTACCGATCCGGAACCCCAGTTGTATCAGGCTCGTGAGCCCACTACGTTCGAATTGATGGGGATTATTGGTGACCTCTAGAGGTCTATGGCAGATCTCGCTTATGGAATATCAGCTTCGCCACAAGCTACACCATATACTGGGAATTTTGTACTGCAGGAGCCTCCGCTATTGGGACGAATTGTGATCGAACTCAGCCAACCTGAGGTTGTCTCGAGTTATAGCAATGACGTGTCAACATCAACCCAAGCCCTCGTTCAGGTTGAGGCCATAGGTAAGAAAAAAATGGAGGCAGATGCCGATCCCATTGAACAACTACTGTAGGCAGTCGAGGCTTTGAAAGCCGGGGGGATGAGTAAGCAACAGGTATTTGCAGTCGCGGCCAAGACTGTGGATGATGTCTTCCCCACTCCAACTGAAGGCAGTTCAAGCCAGGCAGAAAACCGGGATAGGCCCCGTCATGCCAGAACAGTTCCCTCCACTCCCAACTCCGCACCTGGGAAAGATCAGAAAGCCAAGGCAGTGCCTACCGACCCTTTCGCTAGTGCGTCTAGCAAAAATTCTCAGACTTCAAAGTATCTGCCCCGAGGGCACAGAGTCTTCCACACTCTCTACATGCCTTTGTCTAGGGTACTCCAGATCCTTGCCGAAAGGGGGCACCTTAAACCCCTCGAGCCTAGGCCTCTCCCGAAGAATCTCCCTCCCACACATGATGCCGCTTTGTACTGCGCGTACCACCAGCAAACCGGTCACGCTATCGATAACTGTTTTTGCCTTCATCATGAAGTGCAAGATTTGATCGACAATGAGGTTATCCCCCCACCCACCTCAGCGAAGTTTGTCACTGCTGGGCTGTTAGATTTTGAGGATACTACGAGTATGTGATCGGGGAGTGAACCACCCGCGGGTGACCCTCGGTGTATTTTGGATGTGGCGTCTGGCATGCATTTTTGAGCACCTGCGAATGCTAGTTTTGTAACTTCTGGCTTGGGTGTCGAGTCAGGCCTTTGTTTTGTTTTGAGTCTGTCTCATCATCTTGAGTCAGTTCTTTTTGCTTAAGGGTCTGTCTTGTTGTAGCGAGTTAGTCCCTTTGTATAGAATGTCAGGTGATTCCGGGGTTGTTGCCTCGAACACCGTTGTTGTCTTCTTTTGAGTCTGTCTCCATTGTGGAGCCAGTTGCAACCAGGAAATCTGAATGAAATAGCTACGGCTCTCATATTTTCCGTGCTTATTGCTACTTTGAGCTAGTTGTGCCAGAGGATTTGAATGAAACGGCGGAGCATCTCACTTACTCTTCTGTGTTCTAAACTCATTGCATTGACCTAAGTTTTTCAAAAATATTTTTTGGACACTATGGTGATGAAAACAAAGAGGAAGGAATTCCTCGGGTTTTATAAAAAATTTGATCAATTTGAGAGAAAGTGAAGCATGCTGAGCCTTTAAATGAATGAAATCATGCTTGTTAGCGTGAGTACTGAGAAGGACCCTAGCTGGATCCAGATTGGTTCTACACTATCTTCAGCGCGAGCGATTTGTCGCTTTCGTAAAAACTTTCAAAAACAAAATGTTTTACGCAGTCCTGTGAAGACCTGTGTGGAATCGCTCTTGAGATTGTGCAGTCTAGGATCGCTCTCAGCCTCAAGATTCAATCCATCTGTTTTCAGACCTTGAACCCATTCAGAACGTTCAACGATCAATCATCAAGAGAGGCCTGTGTGGCCAGATGTGAAGCAGCCCTCGAACAAGAGGCACCAAAGTCAGATCAAGAGGTCAGACATCGTCAACAGAAGCTTGTGAAGCTAGAACAGAAGCACCCCTTAAACTAGGGGCAAAAATGTCCGATGTGCTTGAAGAACCGGAGATGGGTCCTTTTTGAAAATCAATAACAACAGCCACTCTACTGGATATGGATGGCTTCAAAACCCTAAAACCATTTGACATGGACTTGTTACACTTTTCCCCTTTGAGAGGCTCGCTGGGCCGAAAACCCGGAATGGCGACCTAGGCAAAAGTTAGAGCAAGAGAAAAAAAAGAGAAAGAAAAAAAGAATACAAAGAAAAGATGAAAAATGAAAAAAGAAAAACAAGAAGAAAAGAATTGACAAAAAAAGAAGAAAGACAGAAGCTTGCAATGTCAAAAACCAGCAACGGGCGCCTTGGCAAAAGTTAGAGCCTAAAAAGTGAAGGTTAAAATACCCGAGTGTACATTAACCGAAACTACGTAAGGCTTGATTCCCATGTTTGGGATACGTAGGCAACTTCACTCCGAAGTCCAGCCCCCAACGCTTTCATAGCAACTCAGTCCATGTAATGGTTTTGATCATCCTTGCCTTCTCTGAATCCGATAGTTCGATTGTGACACCGGAACTACGTAAGGCTTGATTCCCATGTTTGGGATACGTAGGCAACTTCACTCCGAAGTCTAGCCCCCAACGCTTTCATAGCAACTCAGTCCATGTAATGGTTTTGATCATCCTTGCCTTCTCTGAATCCGATAGTTTGGTTGTGACACCGTGAACTACGTAAGGCTTGATTCCCATGTTTGGGATACGTAGGCAACTTCATCCTGAAGTCCAGCCACCAACGCTCTCAAAGTGACTGTGTCCATATATTGGTTCTGACCATCTTCGTCGTCTCCGTGTCCGAGAGTTCGGTCGTAATCATCACTAATGAGGACTGTTTACAAAACGCTACGGTGTTCATCCAGACAAGGGGCAACTTTCCGTTGCCACGAGTCGCCATTCAAACCAGGGGCAACTTTCCGTTGCCGTGCAGCTCTTTCAAGCAAGGGGCAATTTTCCATTGCCTCCGATGGGGTTGTGCATCTCGAGAGTAAGTTCCATGCTCGTTGAGCATTGACCGTTTGCAAAAATAGTTTTTGAGAATTTTTACTGAGGTTGACTATTTTCTCGAAAATTATTCAATCTTTTCCAAAACTGGACCATTTTCTTAGACCCAAAAAAGGAAAATTTTCAGTGCTCATGCCTAACTCGCATGATTTTCGAATCAAAAATCAAACAAGTATGTTAATCTAACTCTCATATTGGTCAAAACTGTTTTAGTAGAAAACCAAAACAAAAATGGTCAAAATGATGAACTAGGGGCACAGTTGAGCCAGACTCCCTGTCTTTCCCCCGATTGTCAATACTTGCCAGAAGGGCGCTCTATTCGCCAGAGGAAGACACAATTGAAGCTATCAGTAAAGGGCTGAAAGCTCTCAACAACCTCCAAGCAACGAGGTATCAAGCCAAGTGCAAAGCACAAATTGGAATAGATCAAGATACTCCGTCCGGAACATCGACTAGACGTCCCGAGAGGAAATAGCCGTGAGCTAACAGTGTTGGGCCCGAACCCACTACCTCTTGTTTATCCACCGACCATATCTGGCCAGGGATGAAAAATGAGAGACTGAAGAATAGAGAGATGTGCGATGAGCGAAAAGTGAGCAAAAGGGTTTTGAGAGAAAAGCCGAGTCTGAGGGCCGAGTGATGTGAGAATCACAAATTAGAAAGGGTGGGAAATAATACCCAGAGAAACTGGCTCCTCGTGATTTGAGAGGTCTCTCGTCTTTATAATGCGTCTGTGTGTCGTGTCTTTTGTTTTGTCTACCTCAACTTTTGTTTTGAGTCTGTTTCGAGCGTGCCTCGTTGTGTTTAGGTAATTTACCTTTTTGCTTTTGCTGTTGAGTCTTTTTCACTGTGTTCGGTTGTAGGCTCAATACCCCGGTTTGGAAGAAAAAAAAAAACCCTTTTCAATTCCAAAAATTAATCGTTTTGTGTGCTCAGAGTGCTGTACCATTCTCCACGTTTGTGCAAAACGTGATCTAGTTCTTTCATAAAACCGCAGGGTTTCAACCCGGGACACTTGGAAATAGTGAGCATGAGGATTCTGGATTGCATCTGAGTGTGTTTCAGCTCCAGCAGCTTCCACCTTTGTATTCCGTCTTTTCAGATTGGACTGTTTGTTCAGGATTCGCCATGCGCAGAATGAACTAAGAATACTGTGTTATTGGCTTTGAGTTCAAAGTGAGCAGTGTTCAAAACAAGTAGTACGTTGTATGAACTGTGTGTATGGGCCGTGTGCAAATAAACAGAATACTGTGCTATGGGCTGTGTGTTCAGAATGAGCAGTGGTTTGTTTGAGTTGTTTTGCGGTTGGCCGGTTCGTTACTTGGTTATTGCAATACAAATGTTTGACTTTCAAACAAGAGATCAATTCCATCTACATTGTGATGTGATGTAATGCAATGCAATGCGAAGCATGAAAATGTACTAAAAGGTAACACTTTTTCAGATAAAAACGTTTGTCTCATTTCATCATCTTTTTCAAGTACAAAGTTTTGGAGAAAAAAAAACCTGCCTGTGGCAGTACAAGGTACTCTAGCTACTAGCAAAAACAGGAAAAGTAAAAAGAAAAAGTACAAAACAAAAAAAAGAAGAAAAACAGCAAAAATCTGGATCGATGTCGAGCAGCCCCAGGCCTAAGGGTCCGTCCTCATCCTCTTCCTGGATGAAGGTCCAGGAGCATCGTCATCTGAGCCCGAATCAGTGCCATCTCCGGTCTCCTCCTCAGATGACTCTGCCTCCTCCTCCGCCTCGGACTCATCGTCGTCAGGGACTAGCGCCTGTGAGCTACTCCTAATGTGAGTACGCCCCGCTTTCGTGCGGGGGTGTACTCTACCGTCTCGAGTGGGAGCGGAAGGGCCAGCTGAAGCACCTCCTACAATAGGGAGCTGGAAGGGAGACTGAAAAGTACAAATGGCAAATGCATCAGTATCAGTGCAGAATGCAGTGTATGAATACAGTGTGTGAATACTGTGAGCAGTGTATCAGTGCAGAATGCAGTGTATGGGCACAGTGTATGAATGCCGTGAGTAGTGCTGTGAACAGTCTGTGGGCTACAGTGTGTCAGACGCCGTGAGGACCGTGTATCAAGTGTTGAGTTGTGCATCAGATTGTGTGAAACAGTTTATGTATGGTTTGAGACCGTGGTCAGAAGAACATACCGGAATGCTGTAAATAGCCAGAAGGTCGAGGCTCTGCTGAAGCATCCCCATCAACGAAGCAGTCAACTCCAGTGACTGGCGAGTGTACTCGGAGGAAGCCTATAAAGTGTCAGAAGTCTCAGTATTCTACGAAATATCAAATAAATTGAAATGAAATGACTGTGCAGAATGCAAAATGCAGTAATACATACCGGAGGTAAGCCGTAGAACCCGACTGACTCATGATCAGCCGGAGGGGGAGCAATGGGAATCTGGTAAGTCACCCCACCCGCCTCTGATGTCATCGCGTGGCAAGGCTGCCAACTAACCCCTGCCCCTCCGAAGCTCCACTCTGCTTGACTCGAGCCGTCTCGATGTCCTCGCCTCGCTTCCCTCCTCCACCGCCAAGCTCTCTCTTCACCGACGGCCATTGCTCAAGGGCCGCATGATGTAGGTCCGGACGTACTCTGCGTAGTCGCCCTCACCCCTGAAGCCCTCCACATCCCAGCCGATCGTGTAATCGGCCATCTCCTCGGGAGTGAACCTCTCTGTCTCCCTCATGTGTGTGGGAGGCGGACCCGGGACTATCTACTCTGGTAAACCTAAGGTCTGGCGTAGGAAACGCTCACCCAGGTACCAAGCCCGACAAACCGGGCCCTACAGCAAAATCCTGAAACGTTCAGTCTCCTCTGTACCAGCAAATCGATCTCGAATCATCGCAGGCAATGGAGCCCAAGGCTGCCAGGTGATCTGTAAATGGCATGCAATTTGTTATCTACTGTTTTTGAAAATACAGTGTAAAGCGAAGCTTAAATAAACTCTAAAAGTTGAACATACCTCTGCGGGAGCGATGGTGTCGAAGTAGCGGCGGAAGAAGATGAAAGTCTCTCGCGGTCTCCGCACACATCTCACGTCGAAGCGTCGGGAGAATGGAACACCAAGAGGGGTCTCCACATCAGGCACTGGCATGAGTCTTGGAAAGTAGGCGTAGACCCACAACTACAGAGTAAATATCAGTATGCTTATCAGATAAAGCAGAATACAGAATAAAGCAGAAATTGTAGAACCGTGTATTGTGCAGTGTATTGTCACTACAACAAAAAAGGCCTTTGGTGACAAACTGATTTTGTCTCTAAACATCAAAATTTCGTCACTAAAGTGATCTGTGACGAAAAAAATTTGTCACCACGTTCGTGGCCTATAGGTCGTCACAAAAAGTACCTGGTGACGAAAAACAGTTTCGTCACCTATTGTTCATTTTTGGCAACGAAATGTTTCGTCTCCAATGTTGAATGTTTCGTCCTCTAAAACACCAATTTCGTCACCAAAACTAAATAATATTTTATTTTAATTATTTTTTGCGACGAAATATTTCGTCACCAAATATATTTTAGTGACAAAAGTTTTCCTCACCAATGATATGAATGAAGGTGACAAAAAAATTCGTCACTAAAATGAGCAAAAAAGAAAATCATTCAATGACAAAAAAACATTTTGTCACCAAATATTTCAATTTAGCGACGAAATATTCAACAAATGTGACAAAATTATTCGTCATGTTTTTTGAAAACTAATAGCGACATTTTTTATTTCGTCACTAATAAAAATTAAAAATTTTGAAAATAGGGGTACTATTTTCTTCCAAAATTTTTCCTTTTTAGTAACAATTCCCTGTGCATTTCAATAACCTGTTCAATAAAATATCTATTACAAATCAATACAAAAATCTGTTCATTTTCATAAACATCACAATCGAATTTTAGCACTATCTACAAAAATATAATATGAACTACATGCGGATTATAAACATGTCTCCTAATATCCACAAAAAACGTCTACTAATATCCATAAAAATATAATATCAACTGTATGTAGATTACCAAACACATCTCCTAATATCCAACAAAATACATGTCTACTAATATTAACAAAAGTAAAATATGAAGGGTGGATTAAACACGTCCATATTCTACCATCGGCCCTCCAAATTACCAAACACGTCCATATCAAATCTTGAATCTGCAAAAAAATGAAACACAAAAAAAAAATGTCAGTTAGACAATTATTATCTTATCCATAACATATACAATTTAACATGCATTTTTGGACTTAGTTTTCAAACCGAGAGTCCCGTGCTACCTCCGTAAGTTTCCACAACTCACATTGGTCCATCGCAAGGTGTTTGAGGTGTTTCCCGGGCCGTCTCGTGGCTGTTGCACGATTTTGGCCCCCGAAGGCCTATTTTCAAGCTTAAGTGTGAAAAAGTGCATTTTTGGACTTAGTTTTCAAACCGAGAGTCCCGTGCTAGTTCTGTAAATTTCAACAACTCACATTGGTCCATCACGAGGTGTTTGGGGTGTTTCCCAGGCCGTCTCATGGCTGTTGCACGATTTTGGCCCTCGAAGGCCTATTTTTAAGCTTAAGTGTGGAAAAGTGCATTTTTTGACTTAGTTTTCAAACCGAGAGTCCCGTGCTAGTTCCCTAAGTTTCCACAACTCACATTGATCCTTCCCGAGGTGTTTGAGGTGTTTCCCGGGCCGTCTCGTTGCTGTTGCACGATTTTGGCACCTGAAGGCCTATTTTCAAGCTTAAGTGTGGAAAAGTGCATTTTTGGACTTAGTTTTCAAACCGGGAGTCCCGTGCTAGTTCCGTAAGTTTTCACAACTCACATTGGTCCATCCTGAGGTGTTTGATGTGTTTTCTAGGCCGTCTTGTGGCTGTTGCACGATTTTGGCTCCTGAAGGCCTATTTTCAAGCTTAAGTGTGAAAAGTGCATTTTTGGACTTAGTTTTCAAACCGAGAGTCCTGTGCTAGTTCTGTAAGTTTTCACAACTCACATTGGTCCGTCTTGAGGTGTTTAACGTGTTTTACGGGCCGTCTCATGGCTGTTGCACGATTTCAAGCTTAAGTGTAAAAAAATGCATTTTTGGACTTAGTTTTCAAACCGGGAGTCCCGTACTAGTTCCGTTAGTTTCCATAACTCACATTGGTCCCTCCCGAGGTGTTTGAGGTGTTTCCTAGGCCATCTCGTGACTATTGCATGATTTTGGCCCCCGAAGGCCTATTTTCAAGCTTAAGTGTGGAAAAGTGCAATTTTTTTGACTTAGTTTTTAAATCGAGAGTCTCGTGCTAGTTCCATAAGTTTCCACAACTCACATTGGTCCATCCCGAGGTGGTTGAGGTGTTTCCCGGGCCGTCTCGTGGCTGTTGCACGATTTTGGCCCCCGAAGGCCTATTTTCAAGCTTAAGTGTGAAAAAGTGCATTTTTGGACTTAGTTTTCAAACCGGGTGTCCCGTGCTAGTTCCGTAAGTTTCCACAACTCACATTGGTCCATCCCGAGGTGTTTGAGGTGTTTCCTGGGCCATCTCGTGGCTATTGCACGATTTTGGCTCCCGAAGGCCTATTTTCAAGCTTAAGTGTGGAAAAGTGCATTTTTGGACTTAATTTTCAAACCGGGAGTCCCGTGCTAGTTCCGTAAGTTTCCACAACTCACATTGGTCCGTCCCAAGGTGTTTGACGTGTTTCCCAGGCTGTCTCATGGCTGTTGCATAATTTTGGCCCCCGAAGGCCTATTTTCAAGCTTAAGTGTGAAAGTGTATTTTTTGACTTAGTTTTCAAACCGGGAGTCCCGTGCTAGTTCCGTAAGTTTTCACAACTTACTTTAATTCCTCTTGAGGTGTTTGAGGTGTTTTCTGGGCCAGCTCGTGGTTGTTACACGATTTTGGCCCCCGATGGCCTATTTTCAAGCCTAAGTGTTGGAAAAGTACATATTTCTAAAATCCACTTATCATGGGAAAATAAAATCTCTTCAAACCTACTAATTGAATGCAACTCTTGGTTATTAGACTGGGTATAAAAACTGCCCCACAGGAAGATCCACTAACAAGTACTCATTGCATTGGAAGATATGATACAACCCAAACTTAAAAGGAAACCCACCACAAAAATATTGCCTTCCACACACCAAGGAACATCCAGTGTACCACCAGTAATGCTAACTGTAAGGCATTGCCAGGTATTTATTATCAATGCCACATCCAGTACAACTAGAAAATATTTACTAGTGTGAAAGCAAGTATGGAAACTGATAATAGATGACAGTACAGTCAAGGTTCTATTTATAATGTGCAAACATTTTATGATGAAATAGTGAAGTTTAAAAGTGTCCTAACTTAAGCCGAAGTTCAGAAACCAGCAATTAAATAAGAGTCACAATACTAAGAACTAATTTGGCCATCATGTGTCTTAGTTATAGTTTGGATTTGTCTTCTTCTGAGGATCTCTCTCTAAAACCAGTTAAGTATCTTAGAGAGGATGTGACAAATACCATGGAAAACTCTCAACTATAGCCATGAAGTCATAAGATCTTAGTCATCCAAGTCCGTGGTTATGATCATATACACGTACCCACAAAAACACAAAAACAAAGAAGCAAGGAAGATAAAGAAGGTAAGAGTTTCATGATAGCTTATACAATGGCTTAATTGTCTAAAACTTGTATTAGAATGGTTCTTCAATTACCATAAGTAATTCTAAAAGCCAAATACAAATGCTGATTTGTAATGCACATAAACTGCGAAATCCCTCCCATTATAGCTTAGCCTCGAAAAGAAAATAGTAACAAACAAAATTACCTCTCTTTGATGCAATTTCAAAGACTGGCGGTCAAACTGGAGCTTAGATCACAGAAGTCATACAAAGAACAATAAAAGCATTAGAAGGGATTTTCCAGGGATGAGGATTAGTAGTATTCATTCATAGTAATGACAGATAGGCTAACCTCCTCCTATGTGGTTTTCCCTAATCGAAGATTGATAGTTAATATGATACAGCTAGGCATATGTAACTTTCAATTTCAGTATGATTGTGAGATAACCAATCAAGTATCTGAAAATTTGAAACAATTAACAAAATGGCTAGCCCATTAAATTAGTCACCTATTCTTCAAGAGAAACACCAAAATATGACAGTGACACCTTCCATACTCATAGCTTCCCCAAAATTAGGTTCTGTGCTACTGGCTACTGTTGCTGCTGCTGTTGCTACCTTCTTGCTGAAGCTTGTTGTTTGTTGTTGCTGTTTGCTTGCTCTTGTTTGCCATTTTGCTGGTGCTTAATGATCTGATGTTGCCCACTGTCTAAGAGGCTGTGGTGGTTGTTTTACAGTATGAATTCTTATTTATTAGTATAGTTATTGCAATGCTAAATAAATATTAATGCAAATAATAAGGCCTGGATCGAATAACAAGAATCGAATTTACAAAAGGGATTTAGAAAGATCAGAATGCTTCCATAAATTAACCTCCTTGACTACCACACAAAAGTGAAACCTTATTTTGAGGCATGTAATTCTTTTTTTATCGAGGCTTCAATTAAGAGTTTGAAAACTTAAAAAAATTATGAAGAGATCAAGTGTGCCATATCTGGAAAAAGTCACTAAAATAAACCAACAAGTTTTGTTGCCATTTTATTTTGGGCATGATAAATATAAGAAAATCTGTAAAACAAACTTGCCATTTGGAGATCATGACTACCTGAAGAGCTCTCAACAAGATTGGGACGTGCACGAACATAAGAACAAAATTGAAACTTATGAACAAAATTGAAACTCCTTGACGTGCACAAACTTACCACTTCCACTACCACACAAATCGAAACTTAAGAACAAAATTGAACAATAAAACATGGTTTCAAAATTGAACAAAATCAAAACTTAGCTAATTTATGACTTTAAGAAGCAAGAAAGTAAATAAACAATAAAACATTTGCATGGAAGAACTATATAGTTTCATGAAATGCTAATCTAGTCCCAAAGAAGTAAGAGAAATTTAACTAGATCAAGAGGAATAACTAGTTTGCCGATTTTGCCTCACTAGGATTATCAACAAAATTGGAATTGATGACAAACATGGTTGATGTTAAGGACTTGAAATCAGCTTCAATAACATCAAAGACCTAGTCAATTTGTTTTGAAAAAATTAAATCAATTTGTCTTAGAGTAATATCATCGAACACCTTGTGTGCAGTCCTATCTTATTGGTTTGATTTTTTTTTCCTCCACTCAATCGATATGAGGGGATAAGAAAAAGCTAAGTTGCATCAAATGGTGAGATGCGAATTCAAGCATTACTCACACTAAATTAGCAGCTTGTCTACCAAACCAACCCTCTTTGGTCTCAATAATAAGACACATTGGTCCCTTTTAGGTATCAATTCCAATAATAAGACACATTGCCTCTACTTTAGAACACCATTTCAATGAATGGTCTCACCATTGTATTTCCTAGAAAACTATAATATACACTACAATTTTGCTTTCCTTCTTGTCTTTCTGGTGGACTGTTTTGTGCTCCTTGATTTTTGTTGTACTCATTCTCCTATCATTACAACTAACACATAACTACAATGTATATTTTATATATAAGCGAAATAGCTCAAATTTATACTTGTACTAAACAAACAATAGAAAACCTCAAGAAATTAATTACTAAAAAAAAAAAATACTAGACCAATAAAATGAAACAATCAACAATTTCAAAATCTGAGTAAAGTAAATTAAAACAACCCCATTAAATCTCAAAAGCAATCCATCAAATTCAAAGCACAAAAAAGCAAACCCAGATCAAAATAGGGTACAAACAATAAATTGAACAGACCCAGATGCGAAAATAGGACCTGTTAGAAGAAATTGATATATAAAAAATAAAAATAAATAAAGAAAGAAAAACAAGAATCATAAACAGTACCAGCACCCTTTGTAGGCACAAACAATAGATTGGAGGCAATGACAGAACAGTTCTGCAAAGAAGAAGAGATCTTCTCAAGAATAGGAACCAAAAACATAATAAAATGAGTTCTGAAATAGAACTTCACATGGCTTAATACAAATTAGAACTTCACATCGCAGTCGCCATTACAGTGTTCATCTGATTAGAGCAATTTTTCAATCAATGTATCAAAAACAGAGATACGAAATGGATTTTTACGGGAAGGGTTGGAATGATTGTGTCAATGGGGGTTGGTTTTAGGGAATTTTTTAGGGATTGTGATCTGATTGTGAAGATCAGGGGATATATATATATATATATATATTGTCGAGAAAATCAAATAGCTAAATAAAATAAAATAATAAAAGGGTTTCGATTGAACTTAGAAGAAGGGACAAACAGATCAGATATCCATGTATGGACATATGTAGAGAGATATAGAGAAAGAAAGGGGAAAACTTGGTTATCAAAGAGAGGGCAACGGTGGATAATCCCAAGGTTCGAATATACAAAGAAAAAAGGGGATTTGTAGAGAGAGAGAGAGAGAGAGGAAGAAGAAGCAGCAAACCTATCATTGGTTCGGTAACCCTAGCAACCGAAGCGAAGAGAAGAGAAGAGATGAGATGAGATGATCACCCTAGCAAGATTCGGCCTTCATCGTCATCAGATAGAGAGATAGATTGAAACCCATCTGTGTGTGTGTGTGTGTGAAATAGATTTGAACCGACAAATGATTGTGTGTGATTGAGAAGAGGAACCGATTGTAACAAAACATTTTTATTTCTCCCTAAAATATTTAGTGACTAAATTATATTTTGGTGACAAAATTATTTCTTCACCAAAGATAAAAATATTGGCTACAAAAATAGCTTTGTCACTAAATGATATTAAAATATCACCAAATTATTGGTGACAAAAATATATTTGTCATTAATAATTTTATAATTGGTGACAAATTTTTTCATCACCAAAAGTCTATTAATTTTGGTGCCCTCCGAAAATATTAGCAGGAAAATATTTGGTGACAAAAAAAATATGAATAATGACGAAATATAATTTCGTCACCTATTTTTTTTATTATGATTTAGATTGGTGACGAAATTTTATTTTTGTCTCTAAAAATGATACATTTGGAGACGAAATATGATTTTCGTCATTAAAAGATACATATTTCGTGACAAAAAAAAATTTCGTCATTAGTTTTCGTCTCTAAAGACTATTTTTGTTGTAGTGTGTAGAGTACAATGTGCATTAGTACAAATAATGTAAAAACAGAGTATATGTGTGTGTATAAAAGATACAACGTGAAGGCATCAAGAAGGTGTGTAGTGTACAAAGTACAGAAAATGTAAAGTAAAAATGTAAAAGAGGAAGAAGATGTACCTTCCAAGCCCGCCAGTAACCTCCGAGCAACTGCCCGCTGCAACGGGAGGCTGAGCTCATGTATCCATATAGAGTGGCTAAGGCAGCGCCACCCCAGTCGAAACGCAAAATCCGCGTGACGTCCACCAGTGCGCTCAACAAGCAGAGGGGCACGGTGTTCGCCCGGTCGGCGAAAATAGTATCCCCTAACAGAAACATAAGGAAGCTGCGGGTGTATTGCTCCACCTCCTCCTGAGCCATCGGTGCCTCCTCGCCTAAGCCTGGCTGAGTCCGGAAGCGGCTCTCGAACCATGAGTATCTGACGAAGCCGAGGTGTGCAAGAGGCGGCATCTCGCCGAGTAAGTAAACCTAAGCGGCCAGCCACTCATCCATGTCGGTGTCGAAGGGGATCGGATCACCCCCTACCCCGATGCCGGTGAGCATCGAGAAATCATACGGAGTCATCGTCATGTCTCCCGTAGCAGAGAAGTGGAAGGAGTCGGTGGTGTCCCACAACCTCTCCACTAGAGCGGCAAGGAGAGGCCTGCTCGTAGTGAGGCGCGAGAGTCCTCTGCAAAAGGTGCCGAAGCTGGCCTGGTCCACAATATGGCGGACTGCATCCGGTAACTCCATGTACCAATCTCTGGCAACAACATTCCCATACCCCCGAAAGGCATGGGAATCTCCCTATATTTAAAAGCAAACAGTTGCGAAGAAATACTCAACATAAAGTTTGAAGAACAGTCAAAATGGATACAGATATGGCATGTGTGCACGTTTTTCAAGTTCAAACAAACATCGGGTGCCGGTGTGCTTGCAGTGAACTACAGCATGTGATGTGTCAGTATGTTCGAGTGGTTCAGAGCAAATACAGTGTGCATGCACTGTAGACGCGCCCGTGGGCTTCACTCTACAGTTCGGACTCGATTTGTGTCGCGGTTCTAAATCTGAACCAAAGAGTCCAAATCCGGCAAATCGTTTGAGAAAACAGATTTTTTGAAAAGTAGTGCCAAACATGGATCGCTTTGCGGACATGAGTCGCCACCTAAATATTTTAAAATGGGAAACTTAGGAAACCGACTCGGTGCGAAATACATGTCTCATCACCAAAGTGGTCTTGGCTCGAGCTTGGATACGATCGGGAAGGTCACTATGAGCACCCCTTTGCCCGAAGACCGCCTCTACTAACCGTGATATCCGTTTTGAAAACTTTATGCGTTCTTATTCCAATTATTAGCCTAGAATTACTATGTGATCGCACAACACAAAAGTATAGACTAGATTGCCTAACTTGGAAATAAACATTGCATATCCGCTTGCCTCGAAAAACGTGTTGGTTTTTGTGCTACTCGCAAGTAGGCTAAAATGCGGATTTCAATGAGTTGTTCCAACTCAGGCAATCCAACCTCCACCCACAGGCATTCAAACAGTTTATCATGTAAGCACTTAGCCGCATGGCAAGCATACTGTCATGGTAAACATTCACACGCATGCGATATGCTAAAACCATAAAAACTTACATCGTACTCCGTGCCAAAACAGTAAACTAGTTAGCAAACATGCATGACCTAGTTCATGTTAAGTGGCTAATGTATCACACACAGAAATGTAATCTAGAGTAGGCTCGGCTAACCCTAAACATGGCATATGAGATGCAACAATTATCACGTATTCAATTTTGGAATTGAAAGTACGATGCAGTTTGCATGATGTGCCGAGCCCGAATGCATGTAAACAAATGCATGAATGCACACATGCATTGCATAAGGTATGCTGATTTAAATGTGCCCTAATCTACCAACATAAGCGGGTAAATAAAAGGGAGAAAGAAATGGGGGTTGGAAGACATGCACCCACTCACACACACTCATTACATTTTTGCCCTCGCTCGGAGGGACCAAATAATAATACAGACCGAATAGATAAACGAATAAATAAATTATTACACAATTCTAATTATTAAAATCAAAGCAAATAAACAAATAAATGCAATGGGGCCTCAGCCCTGCCTTGGGATGTGCGAATGATGCGTGCCCGATCCGTTTTGCCCGGAAAACCCGTGTCATGGCGATGCTGCTTCTGTTTTTACTGCCCTGCCTCTCTAAAAATTCCTAGAGTTCTGGAATACCTTCCAAATGGTCTGAATTACCCCACCGGCTGGGAAGAGTGGTCATCGGCTATTTGAGTTGTCCACCGGCTGCATGTGGAGTTTATCGGCACAAAAACAGTGCCGATCGGCACAATAAACTGCCGGCCGGCAGAAAGTCCCTGCAGCAGACAGATTGACAGCAGCAGCAAGACAGCAATGCATGGCATGGGTTTTGGAGGACATGTAAGCATGGTCATTGCCTCCTATCATGCTTGGGGACTCAAGGAGGCATGACTCTTGGTTCTAGGGCCATCAATTATGCATTTGATGCATGATAGCCTAAGGAACCAAGATTGCTATTTTGATGTGACAATGCATGCAACACAAACATGAGAACTAAGTCCCTATCATGCCATAATCAAGGGCCTTAGTGACATGAGGATTGAGACAAGTTTCACCACTTGAAGTGTGAATTCCTCTCAATCTTCATGCTTGGTTTGACAACCCCAAACCAAGCCATGGAATGCAACTCAAGCAAGTATGCATCAACAATGCAACATGGCAAATCAAGATGCTAGCACAATAGGCATGTAAAACGCTAGAATATGCAAGGCATAAAAGTCATACAAAGAGGGACCAATTAAGCATAGAATTAGCATGTGCTCAAGGCCTCATTGACCAAACATGCAACAACCATGTAATGAGCATACAACGGTGGACTAACCACAATGAGGCAACCCTCAAACTCCTCTAAAACAGTGGCAAAATATGCCTCAAAACCTGATTAAAATGCTACACAAGCATGCTAGTCAATGGACCTAAGTCTAAGGCACCAAAGAGAGTAACTTGACACCACTTACACAACCACTCATGGCATGCATCTAACAACCAAAAATAGACTTTTAGCATGGAAAATGGCACCCAAACCCTCTTGATGGCAACCCCAAAATGCACTAAACATGGAAGCATGCACAATGCTCTTCTCAAGGCATAAAAGACCAACAATTCAAAGCATGGATAGGATGGTAAATAGAGGTTCTTGAACATGATATGAGGACTGAAATACCACCCATAATGATGCCAAATCATGAGATCAAGATAAGCTAAACATACTAGAGCTCCATACAAGCAAGGCCTACAAGCCAAAATGCAAGGCAACTAAAAGGAGCATGCCAAAAGGGACCAAAACAGTGGCTCACAGCCCCTATACACAACAAGGTGATGCTCTTATCTTCATGAAACTAAGTTAAAACATGCAAGAATCATGGCCCCCAAAGCATGGCATATTTCCAAGCATCAAGGAACATTACAAAGCAAGTATGAGACACATGTTAAGGGGTACAAAACCAACTTAAAACAAAGGTGAAATATGACCTAAAACACCCAAAAAGTCTCTGAAATGAAGCTAAAACAAGCATGCATACATGTTACCTCATGAGCCAAAAACAAAGGCAAACAAAGGACCAAGGGGAGAGGGGTGTCCCTCCCTTATTTGAGACTTAAAAACACCTCCCTCACTACTGAAAAACCACCGGTTTTCGGTGGTGAGAAGGCCAAGAACACCAAGCAAGGAGGTCTTAAGCAAAGGCACCAAAAGTGGCCATATAAGGCCTAATGGGATGGACCTTTGCTCAAACCAAAAAGGACCTTAATGAAGGTTCAAGAACAAGTAAAAACAAGACTTTTTTATCTTAAACACAAAATCAAAAACACAAAGAAGAGAGGGTAGAAAGAGGTTGCAAGAATGGGGAATATAAAGTGATGTTCTTACCCTTGAAGATCCTTTGAAGAACAAGTGAGGCAGCCTCTCTCTAGTGCTCAAAACCAGTCCAAAACCAACACAAACAACCTCCTAAGTCTCTCAATCTCGAGCTAAGGTGTAATGGTGTGTGTAAAGGAGCAAAAATGAGGTAAAACTACACTTTTTGGCCTAAAAACACACACACAAGAGGAGAGAGAGGGAGATCTATGTACCTATGGATGTATATCAGAGATATATGTATATTGCTCTGGTTTTGGCTCTCAAAAGGCTAACCTTGAGCCAAGAGGAAGAGCTCTCCTCTTATAGGCAAGGAAAACTTAGCAACTAAGCAAGCCAAGGGTTCATCCCTCCATACACGTGTATGGAGGGGAGCAAAAACTTCTGTTGCAAGAAAATATCCGATAAAGCAAGTGCACGATTGCTCGAGGCAAAAGAGTACCATTTTAAAAAAAACAGTGCCGGTCGGCACAAAAGAGTGCCGGTCGGCACAACAAAGTGCCGACAGAAGCTTCAGCCAGCCGGTGGCCTCTAGCCTCAGCCGGTGGTGTTTAGGGATGCCTCATAAGGTATTCCCTGCCCTTTCATGGCAAAACACAAGTGTTTGGTGCAAAACCAAACACAACTGGTCGAGTTCGGAGATCCTGAGGCAGGGCGGCAATGAGAACTCCGGAACTCCAAACGAACACAAACATAGATAATCACCGAGTGTTCCAACGGTGACGTCCAAGTCTTGAGGACGGTCAAAAATGGGGTGTCTACTGATTGCCTCTTTGACAGAACTCGAAAGTCATAACAATGACGGGAGTGAATGTCAAAGCCCAGAGACGACCCATTTTTGACAAGGCCGAAGACTTAGACAGTCATGCAAAACAAGTAAGATATGCGCCCGAAGACAGGGGCAAAATGCAAGACAATGCACGAAGCCGGGCATAACTTACGATCATGCAAAGGAAGCTGTAATGAAGCACACATGCAACAGTTATAAGCTAGCATACGCCGAACTACACCACATTGTAGAAAGGATGTAAGAGAATTATGCAATTCTCAAAACACTTCACGCGGAGGATACAATACCTGTGCGGCTCGTCCGGTCGCGCCGGCCTCAAATGAGCCGTACATACAATATCGTGCCTGAAAAGAAAGTAAACTTAACAGGTACAATATTGTTAGTGACATGTATATCATGTAATCGAAAGTCTTGTGACGGCGCCAAATCGAGAGGGTGCCTAACAATCTTTGTGAAGAATGAGACACATGTAAGTAAAGCATGCAGTCTATGCGAACAATGTGTATAGGCAGTTATAATTGAACACATGTGAGTAAAGCAGTACACGCGTGTAAGCAATGTGTATAAAGGAACTTGAACACATATCAGTAAAGCAAAACACGCATATAATGCAATGTGTATAATAGAAACTTGAACACATATCAGTAAAGCGATGCACGCATACAAGGCAATGTGTATAGAGGAAATTGAACACATATCAGTAAAGCAATGCACGCATACAATGCAATGTGTATAGAGGAAATTGAACACATGTGAGTAAAGCAATGCACGCATACAATGCAATGTGTATAATAGAAGGAACTTGAACACATATCAGTAAAGCAATGCACGCATACAAGGCAATGTGTATAGGGGAAATTGAACACATATCAGTAAAGCAATGCACGCATACAATGCAATGTGTATAGAGGAAATTGAACACATATCAGTAAAGCAATGCACGCATACAATGCAATGTGTATAAAGGAAATTGAACACATGTGAGTAAAGCAATGCACGCATACAATGCAATGTGTATAAAGGAAATTGAAATTGAACATGGTAAAACATGATGTTGAAATGCAACGTATTGCAACACAGTATAATTGAAACAATTTCTTTTGAAATTCACAAGATATGAAAGGATACGAGAAGGGACATCCTTCGCATGTTCCGAGCATTGCTCACAAAAGTCATGGCTTGAAATCAACTCGAAGATCCATTAACATTCTAGAAGTGCACTTCCCCGCACTGTTCTTAAGTGACGAAGGTGCCAGACCTCGTAATCAACCCGAACAAGGGCATGAAAGGTACTCTGATTGCAAGGGGAGGTTTTCGGTATCCAATCCGGTATTCTGTTACCCCGTTGCCTTCTGCTTTACATTCCTTTTCATTAGTTGTTTAAGCACATTGCACTGCCTCAGGCAGGTTTTATATTCTTTTGAAATTGCGGGTTTTTACAAAAACACATGACGGAGATAAGACAGCTATTTGCTTGAAAAGATGTTGCACTTGTGTGCACCACATCGCAAGGCATCACATAACAATGTGAATGAAATTGAAACTGTTTTCTTGAAAACAAAGCGTCACGTCGTAATAACCAGGTAGTGAACCGACTTACAACTCGATAAGCAAATCAAAGACTCGACAGACTAGCCAAGTGCAAGCACAACTTGATAGACACAGCAAAGACTTAAAGGGAGTGACATACAACTCGATAAGCAAATTTACAACAACTCGATAAACAAATACGCGCGATTCGGCGGGAACCAAATCACCGGAGAGTGCTGGAAGTGGTGGAATTCCCCAATATTCAGCATAAACAGCTTAGAAAACATAGGGGAGAGCCATCGGCTCGACAGAAAGTCCACCGGCCTTGAGGAACTTTCATCGGCACAATACTTGGTCGGTCGGCACAAAAGTATGGCCGGTCGGCACTATTACCGGCCGGTCGGCCACCAATCTTCAGCATCAGCAGAATGTTGACACATGTCCTCCACTCAACCTTATCCTCTACAAAAGATCTTAGCCTCGTGGTCTTCTTCATTTCCACACTGATTTACTCCAAATGGAGGAATTTCTTGCTCAAAATCTTGCAACTTGGATTAACAACTTGGATGGCTCGGAAAAATTTGAATTTAGGGCTTTCAAGCAGAAACACACTATTCACTTTGCGCCGCACCCCGCTGCATTTTCCGTTCCTCCATGCCGCGGCAAGGTTCTGGAACCCGGTGACACATGTCTTTAGCTTTAGCGGGCAAGAGGTGTGTCCTACGTTCGAAGATTTCCAAGCTTTGATGGAATCTGAGCGTAATGAAGAGATTCTGCCCCAACTTCGCTTTGGCCATGCTCAAGCCTTAGGACAAATGTGGGCTCTCAATACCGATGCTCGTTCTCGATTTGTGACGGGACATTAGATGTTCCGAGCTTGGTCTGTCGTTTTTCTGAGACCGGTGATCGTGGCGACCATCACTGGCAAGGCTTTCGGCGGCACGCCCTCTGTCTATGTATGCTATCTCATTTTCTGTTCGTCTCCGGCTCCGGAGGAGCCAGTGTCCGGTTGATTGAAGTTGCCCAAGGCTTGAAGGAGGGCAAAAGCTGCATTGCCATGGTCCTGGCTGAGACACTGCTGGGCTTAGACGCCTTTTATCGTCGAGAGACGATCAGATTAGCAGGGAGTCCACTATTACTGCAGGTAATGTTTCCCACCCCATCTCACTTTTTATGTTTGCTCACATCACTCGATTCTCAGGCTCGGTTTTTCTCACAAAAGCCCTTTTCTCACTTTTTCTCTCATCGCACATCTCTCCATTCTTTATTCTCTCATTTTTCATCCCTCCTCAGGTGTGGTTAATGGATAAACTGAAGGTTGTGGACTCTTGCCCAGCATATTCAGCGCGCGGCTATTTCTTCAGGCAACGCCTAGTTGATGCCCTTGATGAGGGTTGGTGGTTTGAATGGATGTGCAGTTTGTCCGCGGACCGCATTGCTTGGCGGTGCCCTTGGCTCAATCTCCCAATGATGAGTTATAGCATGACTCGTCAACCCGGGATCCAATTGATTGGCTTGACTCACTGTGTCTTCTACTTCCCATTCCGTATCCTGCGTCAGTTCGGTCATGATCAGATTTGCCCGCCTGAAGGGATAGAGTACCCGGCTGCATTCCTAATCCGAGGCTCACAGCTGGCCCGGTATGCCTCAGCATGGAGGACGAGAGAGCTCCTGGCCCCCGCTCCCACTTTCAGTTGTACTTTGTCTGATGAGTGTTTGGATTGGCTTAACGAAGAGGCACAGGAAGGGCCCACTTTGGCATCAGAGGCCTCTACTAGCTCTGGGAGGGGGCGCAGGGACTTTTGACTTGACCATGCCCCGGATTTATTGCTTTATTAGTACTTTCAAGTTTTCTTTATGAATGTAATAAAAACAACTTCGATTGTATGCAAGAGCAAGAGAACTCTATTTGAAATCAATGAAATTGAAGGTTGTGGTACTGAAAAGTTTCCGTTTTAGTCCAGAAATGGTCTTAGTTGTAAAAAAAATTATTTGAACAAAGTCATCTTTTATCAAAACTTTTCAAAACTATTTTCGATATGGATCAGAACTGGACACGCCTGAAATCTGTCACTGAGATGCACAACCCCAGATTCCTAGCAATTGGAAAATTGTCCCTAGTTTGAATAGTACCGCGGCACTGCATGGCAACGGAAAGTTGCCCCTAGTCTGAATAGCACTGCACTGGAGATTGCGATGAATGCTGATGGACAAAGATGACCAAGATGATCAACTGGACAAAGTTGATCGGGGAAGAGTTTATGGCTGAACTTCAGGATAAAGCTGCCTACGTATCCCAAAGATGGGAATCAAGCCTTACGTAGTTCAGGCTTGGGTTCACTCGAGTATTTTCACTCTCCTTTTGCGCTCTAACTTTTGCCAAGGCCGCCCTTTGCGGGTTTTCAACCTTGCGAGCTCAGTTTTTATATTTTCTAATTTTTCTGTGCTATGAATTTTGCCTAGGTCGCCCTTTCGGGTTTTCGGCCTAGCGAGCCTCTCAGGGATAATATTTCTTCAACTTGTCCATGTTGATCGGTTGGGAGAACTCTAGGCCATCTAGATCCATCAGAACCACAGCTCCACCTGACCATATAGACTTGATGATATAGGGACCCGTCCAATTAGGTCTGAACTTGCCCCTTGGGTCGTGGATGGGAGCTCGATTGTCTTTGAGCACCAAATCTCCTTCTTTCAAATTCCTGGACTTAACTTTCTTGTTGAAAGTCTGGCGATTCTCATACCGATAACCTTGGACATGGCAGTGCTTTCAACCTTCTTTCATCAAAGAGCATGAGTTCCTCGAATCTACTCACGCTAATCTGCTTTATCTCGACACTCACCAAAGACTTCGCAATGATGGAACCTCAATCTCTATAGGTAGAACGGCTTCCATTCCATAGACCAGTGAATAAGGAGTTGCTCCAGTTGAAGTTCTAATTGAAGTCCGGTAGCCCCACAGAGCGAATGACAACTTGTGCGCCGCCCGATAGGTTTCCACCATCTTCTGCAAAATGTGTTTGATGTTCTTGTTGGCGGCCTCAACTGCTCCTTTGGTCTGCGGCCGATACGTGGATGACTTATGAAAAGCCACATTATACTTCTCCAGCAAATCAACCACCTCTTTCTTGAAGTGAGTACCATTATGCGAAATGATCTCGTCGACTCCATAACGGCAGATAATGTTGTTTCTGATAAACTTTGCGACTTGCGAAGCCTTCAACACGGCATAAGATTGGGCCTCGACCCACTTTGTAAAGTAATCTATTGCTACTAAGATATACTCGTGCCCATTCGGCCCCTTCGGAGTAACAGCTCCAATCACATCGATTCCCCAAACTGAGAACGGCCATGGTGATGTCATGTTGTATAACTTTGATGGCGGGATGTTCATGCGGTTTGCGTGAATCTGGCATTTATGGCATCGCCGAACAAAACCGATGCAATCTTCCTCCATGGTAGACCAATAGTAGCCTTGTCTGAGAATCTTTCGTGCCAGCATCACCCCATTCATATGTGCCCCACATTCTCCTCCATGGATGGCCTCCATCAGGCGCTTCGACTCTTCGGCTTCCACACACAGCTTGTGCATTCCCAGATGACCTCTCTTGTACAATTTACCCCCGCAGATGATAAACTGAACAGCTATTCTTCTGATGGCCCTCTTGTCTTTGGCGTTTGCCCCTGGTGGGTACGCCTCCTTCTCTAAGAAGTTCCATATGTCGTAATACCAAGGGTTGTTATCCTGTACTTCATCTATGGCAGAGATTGACTCGTAGGCGGGTGCAAATTTCTGGTCAATAATGACTGGACGCATCCGAACTCCAGATGGGATGTCTATCATAGAAGATAGAGTTGCTAGCGAATCTGCAAACCTGTTGTTCTCTCTCACTAGGTGAGTGAAATTTAGCTTTTCAAACCGAGGAATTAACAAATCCAAGGTCTGGTGGTAAGTTATCATCTTTTCCTCCTTCACTTTCCAATCTCCTTTCGCTTGAGACACAACCAGGTTCGAATCTCCAATGACGTCCAATCGCCTTGCCCCTAGTTCTAGGGCAGCTTCCAGACCGGCAATACACGCCTCGTACTCTGCCTCATTGTTCGAGACTTTGAACTGAAGCTTGAATGCTAAAGGGATACGGGACTCGTCAGGCGCTATCAGCAACACCCCTATTCCGTACCCGTACTGATTTGACGCTCCGTCAAAGTACATCGTCCAAGTCTCATTTTCGACGTGCAAAATAGCTTCATCTGGGAATAGGTACTCAACCGCTTCATCCCCTTCAACCGGGTGGTCGGCAAGGAACTCTGCCACCGCTCTCCCTTTTACAGACTTGCGTGTCACATACTTGAGGTCAAATTCTGAGAGCAACAGCAACCAACGAGCTAGCCTACCCGTAAGCGCTGGTTTCTCGAAAAGATATTTGATGGGATCAAGTCGTGAAACCAACATTACAGAGTGGGCTAACAGGTAGTGCCGCAGCTTCCTGGTAGCCCATACCAAGGCCAAACAAGCTTTCTCTAGCGGAGTATAGCGGGTCTCGTAATCCAGCATCTTCTTGCTCAGATAGTAGATGGCCCTTTCCACTTTATCTTCCGACTCTTGCGCGAGCATGCAGCCCATTGTGGTTTGATCCATCGATGCACAATATCAACGGTTATCCTGGCTTTGGTGGTGACAACAGGGGTGGATTCTCAGAGATACTCTTTAATCTGCTCAAATGCGGCTTGGCATCGGCCGGCCCATTGGAACTTCGTTCCTTTCTTCAAGAGACCAAAAAGTGGTTCACAAGTCAAGGTTAGTTTTGAGATGAACCGCCTTATGAATTGCACTTTAGCTAGAAAGCCTCGCACCTCCTTTTCACTCATTGCTGGGGGCATTTCTAGGATGGCCTTGATTTTGAAGGGTCGACTTGATGCCCCTTTGTGTAATCAGAATCCCAAAGATTTTTCCATTGAACACCGAACGTACATTTTTGAGGATTCATTGTGACCTAAATTCCCTAATCCTTTGAAAAAACTTTTGCAAGGCGGTGTAGTGGCCCTCTCTTCCTTTGGACTTGACAATCATGTCGTCCACATACACCTCGACCTCTTTATGGATCATGTCATGTAATATTGTGGTTGCAGCCCGTTGATATGTAGCTCCAGCGTTCTTTAGCCCAAATGGCATCACTCAGAGTAATATGTACCTACGGGGTAAAAGCCGTCTTCTCCCGATCTTCGGGTGCCATTACTATCTGATTATAGCCTGAGAAGCCATCCATGAACGAGAGCAAAGCATGCCCTGCTATGAAATCCACCAACTCGTCGATGTGCGGCAAGGGAAAGTCATCCTTCGGACTGGCTCTGTTCAAATCCCTGAAGTCCACACATACCCGGATTCTGCCATCCTTCTTTGGCACTGGAACGATGTTGGCCAACCAAGTCGGGTATTCAGATACCAACAGGAAGCCTGCGTCAATTTGCTTGGTGACCTCCTCCTTGATTTTAATGGCCCAGTCAGGGCGGATCCTTCTGAGTTTCTGTTTGACAGGTCGGGCCTCAGGGTCAAGAGGGATCCGGTGCTGTACAATCTCAGGATCGATTCCAGGCATGTCTTCGTAGGACCACGCGAAAACATCTTTGAAATCTTTTAATAAAGCGACTAAGCGCTCGCGTTCCTCCGAAGACAACGTGGACCCGATCTGGACCAGCCGCGGGTCCTTCTCAGTACCAACATTCACGGTAGTGATTTCATCAATTAAGGGTTTAACAAACCTCTCTTGCTCTTGTTCAATTAGTTGTTGCAAAACCGGAGGAATTTCATCCTCGTCGTTTTCATCAAAATTTTGAAAGTCCTGATTTAAGCAATAAACCAAAGGCACAGAAAAGTACTCGAAAACCACAGTCACCTCATTCTCATTATGTACTTCCGAACCGTCCAATTCCTCTGTTACAACAGACTCAAAAGAGAAAGAAAAAGACGACCTGGACAGGACTGTGGCATCCGAGTTATCACTCCCAGGAATACCGGACTCAGACTCAGACGAGCTGGAACATGATTCCGACTCACAAGACTCAGTGGAATCAGATTCCGGCTCACTACCTGACCCGGTGCTGCTTGATAAAAATCCCTCCTCGTACTGCTAGATGAGGGAGGGTGCGATGGATGCATCCAAAATAGCTGATGGTAGGCCCACTGCTTTCATCTCGATCATGGACAGAAGAGTCGCCCCCAAGCACACTGGGTTGATCAAAGGATCTGAAAGTAGACAGCGTTGCTACCCCATTTCAAACTCTGTGTCCGCAGACTCCAATTCTTTGCTATATTCAGCCTCAACTGTCGGGTCTGTCTGCTCTTCGGCAACATCATCCCCGGATAACTACAAGTCGAAGAAAATTTCAAATCCCGGCATGCGTTTCTTTTCTTTATTCAGCCATGGCTCCGGAAAACCACAGAATGGGAAGTCTTCCCCCTCCCGGACGAAGCGTCCGTTCAGGGTACCCTGGATGGGCCGATGTATCAACTCAAAAGGCTTGCCGGCCTACTTTGCTCTGGCTCTTCCAGCCATTTCCTTCCCTTTCCTTATCCAATCTTCCTTGGTGGGCAGATAACCCAATCCAAAGGTATGAGGGTTGTGTGGCACTTCGGCCAGGGTTGCGACGCCTTTCTGACCACTCTTTCCCAATCCCATCCCGGGGATGTGTTGGAGCTTGTTCATGAGGTATACCGCCTGCGCACTGACATATATCCCTTCATTAACTGCCATGATGTTCTGTACCACCTCAGCTTCTGCTAGGGTGAACCCGGACATAAACACGTCTTCCATCCCGTGCTCAATTTCTAGAACAGGGGTAGATACCTCCGGTGGCGGATGGATCGATGAATTACCAAAAACAATGGCTACTCCCTTCCCATAGGGGTATTTCACCATTTGGTGCAAAGTAGATGATACTGCCTTCACCTGATGCAGCCACGGCCGCCCCAAAAGCAAATTGAAGGTCGCGGGCACCTCCAGGACATGGAAATCTATTTTGTGCTGCCCAGGCCCAACTTTAGTCTGTACTTTTACCGTTCCCATCGCCTCTCGGCTTGTATTGTCATATGCCCTGATGACCTGGACTGTTGGTATAAAGTCTGCGACTTTCAGACCAATCGCGTAAGCTGTCCTCGCCGGGCAGACGTTGATGGCGGACCCTGTATCAACAAGGACTACCGGTATCCATTTGTTCCTACACTCCACGGAGATGTAGAGTGGCTTGTTGTGATTTGTGCCCTCAGGCGGTAATTCCTTATCAGCAAACGTCAACATCGGGGCAGCTCCTCCCGGAAAGACTAACCCTACTAGCTGTTCTGGTGTTGTCTCTATTGAAAGCTTTGCCTTATCCATGGCTGATAAAACAGCCTCCCTATGCACTCGAGAAGCCATAAGCAGTCCCCAGATGGAGATGTCTGCTTGTATCTTTTTCAACTGTCTTAATACGGCCTCATCCTCGAGTTGATTTTCTTTCTGTCTCTCCGCCTCCCTATCCTTTCCGGACGTCTCTGGTTGATCCAAGTGTGGGGGTTTGAAATACCGCCCACTCCGCGTCATGTGGTCAACCTCTCCAAGGTACCAGGTGTTATCGGGTTGGTTACTTCCCCAATCTTCGTCTGTATGGGCAAGACAAAGATCCTCATCTTCCCACCCATCCCATCAGCGGCCGACAGACACCTGTCCGGCCCCGGTATGACTGTTCTCGTGCTCGCAGCACCTTCCATCCACATACCCGCAGCATTCTCGGTTCGTGTGCACACAGCAGTTTCTGCTCCCACATGGGCCTTCGCCCTCCTGATTCTCTCGGAATCCTCAAAACTTGCTTTTTCTGACATAGCTGACTGTTCATTCATTTCCGTACTCAAAATGTTCCAATCTTGGGCGAAATTCTTAACACCGACACCCTCCGGCAATATGCTCTGCTCTCCGACCTTTCCGGCCGTCGCTGATATTCTCAGTCCTGCTGAGCCCTGTTCTGCCTAAAATTCTCCTACCACATCGGGCTGCTCGTCCAACCACCCGGTAGCTTCTACTGAATCCTCATAATTGAACCACGCAACTGCCGCGTCCTCTGGGTATTGGTCGCTGTAAAATTGGAGATTGGCCAGGTCTTCCCCTACGGTTGTTACATCATCGATTCCCTGTCCCAGACTATCTCCTCGGATCATGCACAATTCTTCCCCTGTTGGCAGTTCCATCCTGGGCCTATCTTGGCCTATCAACGAGATGTAGTCGCTCGGACTATATGTCTTCCCACTGTAACTCCCAGATTTCGCAGACTCTGATTCAACAACCCTTTTCCCCTTCGGGGTCTCTTCTCTCCTGTTCTCGGCGGTTACCACTGATGGCTTAGGTTGGGCTACGGAGATGTCCATCATGCACAAGTCGATGCAATCGGGGAGGAACACCTCTGGTTTAGGCAAGTGGGTGGGTGTGATATAGATACTAGGGTCATAGGACACGGCCCCAGTATGGATGAAATTAAGTCTTTTAGGTGGTGGAGCTTGGTTATGTGCAGGGAGGGGATTTGTAGTGACATTGGGCTTCTCGGGAGGCAAAATCACCCCGTTATCAATAAGGTCTTGAATTTCATGGCGTAACCGATAGCACTGGTCGGTGTCGTGACCGTGCTGTTGATGAAATGCACAATATTTGGTCGGGTTATGGGTAGGAGGGAGTTTTTCTGGTAGGGGTCGCGGCTCCAGGGGCCTCAGGTGCCCTTTCTTGATCAACACCCCCAGAGCTTTGGATAGGGGCATATAGAGTGGAGCGAAAGTTCTGGAGTTTTTGGGTGGGTATTTGGTTGTTTGTGGGTTGCTTCCGGACGCACCGGAGAATGGCGAAGCTGCCGTATTTCTTTGTGGGGGGTTAGTGGTGACCATGCTCACTTCGGAGGCTCTCGTGGCAGATGTACCACTCGGACCTGTATTAGTGTTGCGGTTGAAGGTCCTTCGGGGTTGCTCCCGATCGTTATCAATCCAGCCTTGTTTCAAGGCATCTTCAATCTGCACCCCCATTTCATGTAGGTCAGAAAAGGTGGGAAATGGGACTACTATCATCTTTTGCATCAATTTTGGTCAGAGATTCGCACAATCATCCGAATCTGGTCTTTGTCCGTAGGCCTCAAGGTCATCATCGAAGCCTTGGCCCTCCATCTGGTTACGAACTCTGAAAAACTCTCCTTAGGCTCTTGCCTAGTTGTCTCGAGATCACGGGTAGTGATCTCAATCTGTGTGTTGTATGAATACTGCGCGATGAAGGCCTCAGCCATTTCGTCCCAATTTCTTTTAACGTCATCATCTAGCTTAGCATACCATGCAGACGCCATACCTGACAGGGTCCGACCAAATAGAGACAACTTCTGAAGCCTGCTAAGGCCCATTGGCCTTAGGACGTCCGAAAACAGTCTCAAATGTACCATGGGGTCGCCGGACCCATCAAACCGATCAATATGAGGCATTTTGAATCTGTCGGGCAGCGTCACAGCCGTGTCAGTGTAACCATCTTCAATGTCGGGGATAGTCTTGACCCCTTGGGACCTTTTGAACAATTTTTCAAGCTTGCTCAATTTTAATGCAGTGGAATCAGTCTCGAACTCAAAGGGAGAGTCTGGTAGGTTGATGGGTGTTTTTGATAGCTGAGGTTGAATTTGAGGTAGGGTCGGAGGTGGGGGTGGTCCTGTGGCGACTCAGATCGACCGAGCATTGGCTGTCTCCCTGACATTAGGAGCTCCCGGTGAGGGAGGAACTTGATGCGAAGGAGATGCTCCGGTTTGCTGTTCTAGCCTGGCAATTGTCTCTGCTGTTCTCACAAGCGTGGCTGTTACTGGCGAAATCGCTGACGGACGGCATCCTGTTGCATTGCTTTCATGCTCTCTTGAAGGTGGCGCACCATCTCCTCCAAACTAGCCATACTATTCTGCTCTGATTGAATTACTGGTATGTATTCCCTCTCTGTTGGTGGTACAGAATCCTGATCCCTACTGAACACAGGCGGGGTAGACAAAGCTCTCTGAATTGACTGTTGTACTGATGTCCTCTGCCTTATTGACTTCCGTTTAGTAACCGGGGGTAGCAAGTAGTACCTCGTTGTCCGCTCATCGATCCTCGATTGAAGGAGTCGACCTCGACCCAGGTGCTTGGGGATATCTATCGGGTTGGTAGCAATCGTGCTCAACTACCTAATAAAAGATAAATAAAGCGTATAAATAAGCGTAAAATCGGACAAAGATAACAGAAAATAAATAAACACACAACACACGGTTGGGATTATAATATATAGCCAAAACCCGAGTATACTGTTTCTCAAATACTGGTCACTGTTTCTGAATCTCTGCCCTCCCAAAGTCTGAATCGGATACCCACAGATAACTGATTCTCAACAATACTGTTGTCGGTGCCCTCAGGCCTGATGCCTAATCTTGCGAACTGATACGCGTATTTCCCTGTAGAGACGCACTCCAAAAACATATAGCATGTAAAAGAGAGCCAATACACCCCTATGTTGGGGTAGGGTTTCCCTGTCTTATTTTGTCAGGAGCTAGGGTTTCACTACGCACACAGCGGTTTAAAACAACCTATATCGGGTAAGCAACCTGTCCTAATTTGGAATGGTCACTATGGATCCGAATATGCACTAGGTCGAATGGTCAAAAGGGTGCCCAGAAACCGGGTTTGTGTTCTATATCGGCAGAGCCCGCAACCGTCACCTTATGGACATGCCTTGACAAGACAAGCCTCCAAAGAAACCGCCAGGGAATAGCAGATGGCCAACACGGTGTCCTAGGCGCCAATGCACATGAAATGCAAAGAGACACATAAGTGTAGTCAAAACAGATATCACGAGTTCGAGTCAAGCTCTCTAAAACTCCCAAGAAGTCGCCAGAAGCGAGACGCGCCTGGGCTTCACTCTACGATTCGGACTCGATTTGTGTCATGGTTCTAAATCAACCAAAGAGT
This sequence comes from Camellia lanceoleosa, assembly GCA_025200525.1. Lineage (NCBI taxonomy): Eukaryota > Viridiplantae > Streptophyta > Magnoliopsida > Ericales > Theaceae > Camellia > Camellia lanceoleosa. The sequence continues at coordinate 885,564 of JANUSC010000048.1, read as the reverse complement.
CCAAATCCGCAAATCGTTTGAGAAAGCAGATTTTTGAAAAGTAGTGCCAAACATGGATGCTTTGCGGATTCTGAGTCGCCACCTAAATATTTTAAAATGGGAAATTTAGAAACCACGACTCGGTGCGAGGCCACATGTCCGTCATCACCAAAGTGGTCTTGGCTCGGAGCTTAGATACGATCGGGGAAGGTCGACTATGAGCACCCCTTTCGCCGGTCCAAGACCGGCCTCTACTAACCGTGATATCCGCTTTTGAAAACTTTATGTTCTTATTCCAATTATTAGCCTAGAATTACTATGTGATCGCACAACACAAAAGTATAGACTAGATTGCCTAACTTGGAAATAAACATTGCATATCCGCTTTCGTCTCAAAAACGTGTTGTTTTTTGCTACCGCAAGTAGGCTAAAATGCGGATTTCAATGAGTTGTTCCAACTCGCAATCCAACCTCCACCCACAGCATTCAAACAGGTTTATCATGTAAGCACTTAGCATGGCAAGCATCTTTGTCATGGTAAACATTCACACGCATGCGATATGCTAAAACCATAAAACTTACATCGTACTCGTGCAAAACAGTAAACTAGTTAGCAAACATGCATGACCTAGTTCATGTTAAGTGGCTAATGTATCACACACAGAAATGTAATCTAGAGTAGGCTCGGCTAACCCTAAACATGGCATATGAGATACAACAATTATCACGTATTCAATTTTGGAATTGAAAGTACGATGCAGTTTGCATGATGTGCCGAGCCCGAATGCATGTAAACAAATGCATGAATGCACACATGCATTGCATAAGGTATGCTGATTTAAATGTGCCCTAATCTACCAACATAAGCGGGTAAATAAAAGGGAGAAAGAAATGGGGGTTGGAAGACATGCACCCACTCACACACACTCATTACATTTTTGCCCTCGCTCGGAGGGACCAAATAATAATACAGACCGAATAGATAAACGAATAAATAAATTAATACACAATTCTAATTATTAAAATCAAAGCAAATAAACAAATAAATGCAATGGGGCCTCAGCCCTGCCTTGGGATGTGCGAATGATGCGTGCCCGATCCGTCTTGCCCGGAAAACCCGTGTCATGGCGCTGCTGCCTCATTTTACCGCCTCGCCTCTAAAAATTCCCGAGTTACGAATACCTTCCAAATGGTCTGAATTACCCCACCGGCTGGGAAGAGTGGTCATCGGCTATTTGAGTTGTCCACCGGCTGCATGTGGAGTTTATCGGCACAAAAACAGTGCCGATCGGCACAATAAACGCCGGCGGCGAAAAGTCCCCGCGAGACAGATTGACGAAGAAGAAGACAAAGAATGCATGGCATGGGTTTTGGAGGACATGTAAGCATGGTCATTGCCTCCTATCATGCTTGGGGACTCAAGGAAGCATGACTCTTGGTTCTAGGGCCATCAATTATGCATTTGATGCATGATAGCCTAAGGAACCAAGATTGCTATTTTGATGTGACAATGCATGCAACACAAACATGAGAACTAAGTCCCTATCATGCCATAATCAAGGGCCTTAGTGACATGAGGATTGAGACAAGTTTCACCACTTGAAGTGTGAATTCCTCTCAATCTTCATGCTTGGTTTGACAACCCCAAACCAAGCCATGGAATGCAACTCAAGCAAGTATGCATCAACAATGCAACATGGCAAATCAAGATGCTAGCACAATAGGCATGTAAAACGCTAGAATATGCAAGGCATAAAAGTCATACAAAGAGGGACCAATTAAGCATAGAATTAGCATGTGCTCAAGGCCTCATTGACCAAACATGCAACAACCATGTAATGAGCATACAACGGTGGACTAACCACAATGAGGCAACCCTCAAACTCCTCTAAAACAGTGGCAAAATATGCCTCAAAACCTGATTAAAATGCTACACAAGCATGCTAGTCAATGGACCTAAGTCTAAGGCACCAAAGAGAGTAACTTGACACCACTTACACAACCACTCATGGCATGCATCTAACAACCAAAAACAGACTTTTAGCATAGAAAATGGCACCCAAACCCTCTTGATGGCAACCCCAAAATGCACTAAACATGGAAGCATGCACAATGCTCTTCTCAAGGCATAAAAGACCAACAATTCAAAGCATGGATAGGATGGTAAATAGAGGTTCTTGAACATGATATGAGGACTAAAATACCACCCATAATGATGCCAAATCATGAGATCAAGATAAGCTAAACATACTAGAGCTCCATACAAGCAAGGCCTACAAGCCAAAATGCAAGACAACTAAAAGGAGCATGCCAAAAGGGGCCAAAACAGTGGCTCACAGCCCCTATACACAACAAGGTGATGCTCTTATCTTCATGAAACTAAGTTAAAACATGCAAGAATCATGGCCCCCAAAGCATGGCATATTTCCAAGCATCAAGGAACATTACAAAGCAAGTATGAGACACATGTTAAGGGGTACAAAACCAACTTAAAACAGAGGTGAAATATGACCTAAAACACCCAAAAAGTCTCTGAAATGAAGCTAAAACAAGCATGCATACATGTTACCTCATGAGCCAAAAACAAAGGCAAACAAAGGGCCAAGGGGAGAGGGGTGTCCCTCCCTTATTTGAGACTTAAAAACACCTCCCTCACCACTGAAAAACCACTGGTTTTCAGTGGTGAGAAGGCCAAGAACACCAAGCAAAGGAGGTCTTAAGCAAAGGCACCAAAAGTGGCCATATAAGGCCTAATGGGATGGACCTTTGCTCAAACCAAAAAAGGACCTTAATGAAGGTTCAAGAACAAGTAAAAACAAGACTTTTTTATCTTAAACACAAACTCAAAAACACAAAGAAGAGAGGGTAGAAAGAGGTTGCAAGAATGGGGAATATAAAGTGATGTTCTTACCCTTGAAGATCCTTTGAAGAACAAGTGAGGCAGCCTCTCTCTAGTGCTCAAAACCAGTCCAAAACCAACACAAACAACCTCCTAAGTCTCTCAATCTCGAGCTAAGGTGTAATGGTGTGTGTAAAGGAGCAAAAATGAGGTAAAACTACACTTTTTGGCCTAAAAACACACACACAAGAGGAGAGAGAGGGAGATCTATGTACCTATGGATGTATATCAGAGATATATGTATATTGCTCTGGTTTTGGCTCTCAAAAGGCTAACCTTGAGCCAAGAGGAAGAGCTCTCCTCTTATAGGCAAGGAAAACTTAGCAACTAAGCAAGCCAAGGGTTCATCCCTCCATACACGTGTATGGAGGGGAGCAAAAAACTTTACAGCTGCAAGAAAATATCTGATAAAGCAAGTGCACAGTGCTCGGTCGGCAAAGAGTACCATTTTAAAAAAAAACAGTGCCGGTCGGCACAAAAGAGTGCCGGTCGGCACAACAAAGTGCCGACAGAAGCTTCAGCCAGCCGGTGGCCTCTAGCCCCAGCCGGTGGTGTTTAGGGATGCCTCATGAGGTATTCCCTGCCCTTTCATGGCAAAACACAAGTGTTTGGTGCAAAACCAAACACTGGCCAGTCGAGTTCCGGAGATCCCGAGGCGGTAGCGCGCAGCCGAGAACTCCGAGAACTCCAAACGAACACAAACATAGATAATCACCAAGTGTTCCAACGGTGACGTCCAAGTCTTGAGGACGGTCAAAAATGGGGTGTCTACATGCACGTGTTCAGATTCAAATAGATATCAAGTGCAAGTGTGTTCATGGTTAACTACAGTATACAGTGTATCAGTGTATCCGGGTTAAGCAGTTAAAGAACAGAATCAACTATGGCAGTTAAGTGTTCTACATTGCTGAAAATGAAACAAGAAAGAATATACCTCAGAAGCGTCGTATGATAAGTGTGACTCCGGCTCGCGCAGGAGAAGCTCTGGAGCCACCATCCTCTCGAAACTCCGGAACTGGCGAAGTCCGTCAGGGGGCAGTATGTGGATCGCCGGCCGGTAGGTCGCCGGGTCGAATGGGCAGACGCTCAAAGGCAAGAGCTCGGTCTCGGGATCCATCTCATGATCCGGGGGACTCCCGCCCTGTGGAAGATCGTCCGCCATCTCAGAGAGGGTGTGAAAATGGCCGAAAATGTGGAAACCGGGCTAGAATGCGAAAAGTCAACCAGAAAGTCAACCCTAGGAGGGCGGAAAATGGCCGAAAAAGCTGAAAAATGGAAAAGACACGAAAACCAAGAAAAACTCGAGGGAAACAAACCCTAAAAGGTGGAAATCGCAAAAGAAACACCGAAACGAAGAAATGTTCGGTTCAAAACGTTCGAAACGCGAAGGTATTCGCAAATCAAACGACGAAACGGGCACGAAAACACAAGAAAACGGAGGATCGAGGGGAGGAAAATATCCTAGAGAGAGAGAGGATGAAATTTCGGCCAAGGAAAAGTGGATAAAATAGGGTTTGAGGCCCTATTTTATAAGACCCGAGGCTAAAAGACCAAACTGCCCGGATTCAAGCATGTTTGGCCGGTCGGCCACACTTTTGGCCGGTGGAATGTTTTTGTGGCCGGTGGATAGCCGGTGACCTTCTATGATGGCCGGTGAGCCTCCTACAACCTTGTTTGGGTCATATATGTGGTTTGGGGCCTCCATTTCTCAAGATAGTGTAAGACAGTGCATTTCCGAAGCTTAACCGGACTCTGTTTTGACCTTGGACCATGTTTTCTGTGCGAAGCACTCGAGTACGTGCGTGGCATATCCTTTTTGTATCCTTTTGTCTCCTGAGAGATTCAAAAGTTACCCTGCATGTATAAGTTACAACGTTTGTCGTGAAACGCGCGTTAGTTATACGCCGTCGCACTTGCACTGTTATGCACGCATCTCGTATTGTCGTGTGCATGCCATACTTGTGTTAGTATGCACATTGTTACGCCGCATTGTCATGCACACTTCACATGCATCGTCATGCATTTCAAGGAACATGCGTTGCAACGCACATTTTGAGTTTAGCTCGCATTGTCATGCATTTCAATAGTTGCATTGTCATGCATTTCAGAAACCACGTGTTGTAACACGCACATTTGAGTTTAGCTCGCATTGTCATGCATTTCAACATTTGCATTGTCATGCATCTTGAAAGCCACGCATTGTCGCGCATTTCAAAATCATGCATCATCATGCATTTGCATTTCAAAAAAAAAAAAGAAAAGAAAGAAAGAAAACAACGAAAACAACATGCATCATTTGCAGTTCCAAAAAAAAAAAAAAAAAAAACGCATTATCATGCATACTCCTTTCATGCATATGTCATGCATTTCCATTGTATATAGTGCATGTGTCATGCATCACTGTATATATTGTATTATAGCTTGCATGCATCCATTGCATCACCTCCATCTGTGGCTTGCGCCTTTCCATGTTGAGCTTGGTTTAGTATGTGCCCATACTTTTCTGTGTTAGACGCGGTTCGTTTGTGTACATGCCTTTCCTAGGAAAGATTTGGTTTGGCCCGCATGCCTTATTCCATTGTATATATTCCATTCCAGTGCATATTGTATATATTGCATTGTAGCTTGCATGCATCCATTGCATCACCTCCATTTATGGCTTGCGCCTTTCCATGTTGAGCTTGGTCTGGTATGTGCCCATACTTTTCACGTTAAAGCACAATTCTACATGTGTACGCGCCTATTCCATGTTGAACTTGGTTTGAGGGTTGTGGCACCTTTTCTATGTTAGACGCAGTTCGTTTGTGTACATGCCTTTCTTAGGCAAGATTTGGTTTAGCTGCATGCCATATCCATTGTATATATTACATTGTAGTGTAATTTTTGCATCCAGCATTAGGATCATATTCTTTCGTTAGCGGGTCATTCCCCACTTATGTCATTCCACCCAATTACTTGTCCTTGTGTCCGTCTACATCACTCATAGTTCTGCATGTGTACGCGCCTATTCCATGTTGAACTTGGTTTAAGGGTTGCGGCACCTTTTCTATGGTAGACAGACTTTGCATCTCCATCACTCTATTTGACATCTGTGTGGTTTTGAACCGCTCATCATTGGATCATGATTCGATTGCATTGCATATCGTTTGCATTGTTTATACATAGTTTTATTTTGCATTGTTTTTACATTTGTTTTGTAATTTCGCATATCATTTGTATTACATTAGATTCAATTGCATATCATCGCATTGTTTGTGCACCCCTTGGTCTAAGGAGACCTTAAATCCTACATTCGGTTGTCGCGCAGCTTTCGATTGCATTAATATGCATGCTGCTAAAGATATTGTACCTGTTGAGTTTTCTTTCTCTTTCAGGCACGATATTATATGTACGGTTCATTTGAAATTGGTGCAACTAGATGAGCCGCACAGGTATTGTATCCTCCGAGTGAGACGTATCGAGAATTGCATGATTCTCTTACACTCTCCCTACATTGTAGTGTAGTTGGATTTGTGTTTGCTAGCTTAAAACTGTCACATTGTTATGCTTCGTTACAGTTTTCTTTGCATGATCATAAGTTATGCTCGGCTTCTTGCATTTTCAGTTGCATTTTGCCCCTGCCTTCAGGTGCGTATTTTGTTTGTCTTGCATGCTTTGTCCAAGTCTTCGGCCTTGTCAAAAATGGGTCATCTCTGGGCTTTGACATTCACTCCCGTCATTGTTATGACTTTCGAGTTCTGTTAAAGAGGGGCAACTGTAGACACCCCATTTTTGACTATCCTCAAGACTTGGACGTCACCGCTTGAGCACTCAGTGATCATCCATGTTTGTGTTCGTCCTGAGTTCCCGGAGGTCTCGGCCACGCGCCTTGCCTCAAGATTTCTGGCTTGACTGTTTTGTGTCTGGTTTTGCACCAAACACTTGTGCTTTGCCTTTGAGGGGCAGGGAATGGCTTGTTGGCCATCCCCACACATCACCGGCCATGGCTTGAGGCCACCGGCTACTGGTTTGTTGCCACCGGCCAAATGTTTGGCCGACCGGTACTATTTTTGGCCGGCCGACCATCTATTTTGGTCAAATTGCATTTTTGGATGGCCGACCACTGTTCATCTGCTTTTGCAAATATTTTTATGCCAGCTGTGCTAGCTGGCATACACTTTGCTTCCCTCCATACACGTGTGTGAAGGGATCTCCCTCTTGACTAGCTTGTTTGGAAAGCTTTACAAGGGGGATTGTCTATAAGAGGGAGCCTCTTCTCTCTTATTTAGGGTTGAACAATTTTTCAGAGCTTTGAGTTTTAGGGTTAGGGTTTGTTCATACTCTATCTCTATATCTCTCCCTCTCTTGAGTGTTTTGTGTGTGTTTAGTCTTAGTTTTACACACAAACACCTACCATTACACCATACCTTAGTTTCTGAGGCATAAGGGGCTTGTTCTTGGAGGTTTTGGACTGGTTTGAACCTAAGGAAGCTGCTGGTCTTCCATTTTTGAAGAGGGTCTACAAGGGTAACAATCTTACCCCTTTTTCCCCATTTTTTGCATAGCTTTTCACCTATCTTGCAACTGTTTTTAGACTTTGTATATAACATATAAAAGTCTTGTTTTTTCCTGCTCTAAATAGTTGTTTAAGAGTGTTTTGTTGTTTGGGGTTGTTTGACCCCTCATAAGCCTTGTTAGGCCCTATTTTTGTGCCATTTTGGTGAGCTCCGGGACCACCTTGTTTGGGCCTCCTCACCACTGAAATCTTGAGGGATTTCAGTGGTGAGGATGGGGCCTTGAGGTCCTAAGAATGAGAGGGCCACCCCCTCTCCTTGTTGTCCTTGAAAAGGGCCATTTTTGCCTCATGTGTGAGCATCTTGTTTAAGTGTATGATGGCCATGCCTTAGCTGTTTTTCGTGCTTATTATGTCATAATATAGCTCTATTTTAACTTGGTTTAGACACATCATGCTTGCTTAGCACCCTTGTCTTGTAATGCCTTAAATTTGCTTTAACATGCTTTAGGCTTTGACCCTTGTCCTAGCATGATTTAGGCCTAGCTTTGTGAAGCTTTCATGCTTGTTTTAGTGTGCTTTAGCTCTATTTTTAGTTGCTTTGGTCATGCTCAACCTGCTTTGTATAGTCTCTTTGCATTTTGGCTTGATTGGCCTCGGATGTGTGAGTCTTGGTTGCATGCTTTGCTTGTGTTGATTGGTCAGTTTGGCACCTTTTTTCCATGAAATTTCAGAGCTTATAATGCATGCTATTAGCCCATGTTTATTCTCTTTTAAGTGTGCTTAAAAGTTGTCTCTATGTGCCTAAGTGTTGGACCTTGCATGCATGCCTATTTGTATGTGTTTTGGCTTCCATTCTTGAGCATGTTGGCCACTGTTTTAGGCTTGTTTGAAGGCTGCCTAAATTAGTCTAAGTCCATTCTCGCATGTTGTGGCATGCTCACCTTGTGTGTTGTTGCATACTTGGCCTATCGCATGTGTTGCATGCTTAAATCTTAGTGCATTTGGCATGCATTCTTCTCCTTGCTTTGGTTGCTAAATATGCCACATGTCTTGCACACTTGCATGTTGGCATTGCATCCCATATGCGTGCATGTTTGCATGCTAGCCTTGCATGTTGTTGCATACTTAACCTCCATGCCTAGGTTGCATTGCATGAGCATGCATACCTTGCCTCTTGACTATCCATGATTGAGGTTGGGCCTCATTTGTTTGTTTTGTGCATTGCATTTCATTTGTTATTGAAATGCAAACTTTGTTCTCTTGGGCCATCATGCATGGAAATGCGCGATTGTTGGTCCAAGAACCAAGAACCATGTCCCTTTGAGTCATAAACATGATAAGGGATGTGATGGTGCACACATTCGCTTGAAATGCATTACTATGCCTTATTTTGCCCGCTGCTGCTGTCAAAACAGGATTCTGCAGGAAGGTTTGGCCGGCCGACCATCTTTAGTGCCGACCGACCAACAATTGATGGCCGGTGATCATTTCCTCTGGCCGGTGACCATTTCCCTTGGACGGTGGTGTCCCACAGGGTTCATAGAATGCATCTTGGCAATCTTGCACTGAACAGAGAAGGAAAACAGTGTGGACAGAGGCAACTTGCGCATAGCAATGGACTTCTGGACGGAGCCGAGCATGCATTGCATTGGGTCCTCTTCCCGAGGTTGTTTACTGTTTTATTAGATTAGTTAATTTGCTTAACTAGTTTAATCGATCTATAATATTTAATTAGCTTGTAGGCTAGTTAAATCTGTATTATTCTTTCGGTCCCTCCGAGTGAGGGCGTATTTGTAATAAGTGTGGGTGCGTATGTACATGTCTCCCAACCCCCACTTCTTTCTCTCTTTTACTTACCTGCTTTGGTGGTTAGTATTAGGACATGTTTAATTTAGCATCCTTATGCTATGCATGCGTGCATCATTCATCAGTATTGCATGCACCGGGCTCGGCGCATCATGCTAACAGCATAGTATTCCAAATCTAAATTGAATACGTGCTACTTGTTGCATCCCATATGTCATCCTAGGATTAGCTGAGCCTATTCTAGTGACATTCTGTATGCGTTGCATTAGCCACTTGACATGGACTTGGATCATGCATGATTGCTAACATGTTCACTGTTTTGGCACGGAGTATGATGTAAGTATTTATGCTTTAGCATCTCACATGAGTGTGAATGTTAAGCATAACAACATGCTTACCATGTGGCTAAATGCTTATGTGATATAAACTGCCTGAATGCATGTGGGTGAAGGTTGGATTGTTTGAGTTGGGATAACTCATTGAGATCCGTGTTTTAGCCTACTTGCGAGTAGCAAATCTCAAATAATTTTCCAAACGAACGGATATACAATGCTTTGTTCCAAACTAGGCGATCTAGTCTATACTTGTTTTGCTGTGCGCATCACATAGTAATTCTAGCTAATTAATCGAAATAAGAACGCATGTGTTTTCAAAAACGAGATATCATGGTTAGTAGAGGCCGATCATCGGATCGGGCGAGCGGGGGTGCTCATAGCTGACCTTCTCCAATTGTACCCAAGTTCCCGAGCCGAGGCAACTTTGGCGGGACACGTGGCCTTTGGCAAACAAGTCAGGGTTTCCTAAATTCTCCCATGAAAAAATATTTAGGTGGCGACTCTATATCTGGCAAAGCAGTCCATGTTTGGCACTTCTTTTTTAAAAAACTGTTTTCTCAAAACGATTTGCTGGATTTGGACTCTTCGGTTCAGATTAAGAACCGTGACAAATTGAGTCCGAACTACGGGGTGAGGCCTTCACACGGGGCGTGTCCACAGCACTCAAGATCAATATGGGAAAAAATTATGTAAATTTAGAACTAAAGTTGCATTACTTGGAATAAGGTTAGGTCTGAGCTTTTATATGTTTTGAATGGCAGAATCTTAGTAAGGCTCTAATTCCTTTTCATAGAGTCCTCCCAGAAATCATATTCCTAAAGGACAATGCTTATCCTTTCATACCTGTCACGACCCAAACCCGGCCCTATGGGTTTAGCACCGTAACTGGCCAGTAATCCGAGATTACCGAAGGCCTGCTGAACAGTAATACAGTTAAACAGAGTATAGGGCCTGGCGGAAGCCAATACAGTAAGTAACTAGTGTCCATTGAGCTGTGAAAATCTGTATGCCAAAAACATTTTTCATGCATTCATACAATTCAGAACAGTACAGTCTATATACAGTCTATACAATCATATACAAACATTCAGTACGGGGACCTAATCCCTTGATAACAGTACAGTAAGACAGTAGACAGTCTATACAGTAGTACAAAACAGTAAGGAGACTGATGGGGGATACAAAAACACCCCAAGCCATAGCATGGCAACTCGGAACCTCGCAGTGAGGCACATAGGCTGGCTTGACAAAACTGGGGACCAACCCACGCTCCTAGCTCCGGTCTGGCTGCTGAGAACCTACATATATATATATAAACAGTGAGCTTAAGCCCAGTGAATAACATATTGCGTAAAGGGGTTATGAATGAATGTCCTTACAGTAATGAAATCAGTTCATTAAACAGTATTTCAGTCTATCAGTATTCCAGTCAATCAGTCATACGTGGTACACCCATTAGCCTATAAACAGTAGGTCCAAAAGAACCGGGTCTTAACAAACCCAACAGTAATGATGGCCATCAGTCAATAAACAGTATGGTTCCACAAGGGAACCGACAGAGCGTAGTAAAGATGAGTAAGTGCTAAGGATGCCACAATACAGTTCAGAATACAGGACATACATTCATTCAGTAAATAATATCAGTGCAATAAACAGTTCAATTCAGTATTCAAAAGATAACCATTTTGAACATATCTTTACACAATCGTTACTCACAGAGATTGGGCTAATAGCAGCTAGAGCGCGTCCCCGAGAGCCAACCCTAAACAGTTAACAAATAGAACACACACTAAGTTTCGCAGTCGGGAAGGATGATAATTAAATCCCTAAATTTCCTCGGTGTGGTTCTATGTCTAAATCCTCATTAAGATGCCTTAAACTAGGCCTAAGAATGCCTAGGATGGGATGAGGATGCAAAAATACACTTAGAAAACATTTTGCATAATTTTGCTGAAATAAGAGCCTCGCTCGAGCGAACCTTTCTTCGCTCGAGCGAGCTTCCAAAATCAAAGGCCTCGCTTGAGCGAACAATCCTTCGCTCGAGCGGTCTGATGAAACAGTAAAAGTACTGGATGCTCGATTTTTACGCTCGAGCCACCAATCCTTCGCTCGAGCGTGGCTCAGAGGAAACGTTGGTCGCTCGAGCAAGGAATCCTTCGCTCGAGCGAAGAAGCCAAATATGGAATTTCCAGATTTGCCTTCCAAGCTCAAACCAAGCATTCTCAACTCAATACTCGACCTCTTGGGCCCAAATTCTGGAAAATACATCCCAAAACAATGTATAACAAGTTTCAAAAGCCAATTCATGAATTCAAGCCCCAAAGGTGAGTCAATTAAATCCAAAATTCAAACCCATGTTCAAGAACAATTTCAAAACATGCAATGCATGAGTTTTTAACCAAATTCAAGATTCAAATCTTGCTCTAATGAGCTCAATAGTTGGAAAACAAAATGAGAACATGGACTTTAGCTTAAACATGGACGTGCATGGACAATCCAACATGAATTCAACTCAAAAATCACCAATTCAACCATGCATGCAACAATCCAAGCATAATTCAACCTCTTAGCACTAAATCATGGTTTAATCCTACAATGGAGCATGAACCATGCAAGATAAAGCTTAAGGACAACAAGAAGAAGATGAATTTCCTTACCTAAGTCTCAATTTCTTGCCTAGAAGTTCAATTTAGCCAAGTTACACTTTAATTCTTCAAGATTTCAAGCTAGATCAACAAGGACAATTCTCTCTCTCACTAACTCTCTTCTTTGGTCTTCTATGGTCGGTTGAGGCAACACAAGGCTGATGAAATGTTGTTTTAATTAAGTGTATAAGGCTCTACAATGATAAGAATAAACAAAAGCCACTCAATGGCAATTCCGCAATTATGGCAACCTCTTTAATTAACTTAATTTAATCTAATTTAATCATTCCTAATCAATTTTCAGATAGATATACCATTAAATCACAAATATTCTACTGATCCCAAAACTCTAAACGGTTCCTAATTCGGCCGCCGATAAGGCCTTCAATTAGCAGTTTAAACATATGAATTCAAACAGATAATCAATCAATCAACAGATGCAATATGCAATTCAATAGATAAACTTATTCAATTTCAGTTTTGATTTCAATCAGTCCATTCAGTACTTCAGTTTATTCAATTATCAGTCATTACCGGTTCAGTTTAGTAGTAACCAGTAATTAATTCAGTAGTTTATCGGTAATCAGTACGAGGGTTGTTGCAGTCTCCCCTCCTTATAAGGAGTTTAGTCCTCTAAACTCGAGTTACCTTCAGTCTGGAAGAAAACAGGATTCAGCAGGAACAAATCAGGATATCGCCTAGCCATGTCATCCTCCCTTTCCCAAGTGGCATACACACTCCCATGGTCCTGCCAATCAACTTTCACTAGCGGGATCTCTTTGTTTCTCAGTTTCTTGATCCGTCGGTTTACAATCTGTATAGGCCGTTCCTCGTAAGTGTAGTCATCACTCAACACGATACGGGTAGGCTCAATCACATGGAAAGGATCCCGGAGATAATCTCTCAACATCGATATGTGGAAGACGTTATGCATATGCTCCATCTCAGGAGGAAGTGCAACTTGATACACCACCGGATTGATTTTCTCAATAATCTGATACGGTCCGACATATCTTGGTGCTAACTTGCCTTTGACTCCAAAACGAGTCTGGCCTTTCATTGGTGTCACTTTCACAAACACGTGATCACCCACTTCATATTCTCGGTCTCGTCTTCTAATATCTGCCTAACTTTTCTGTCTACTCTGTGCAGTTTTCAGTCTTTGCTGTATCAGTTTTATCTTTTCAGTCGTTTCATATACAATCTCGGGCCCAAGCAAAGGCCCATCTCCAACTTCTGCCCAGCAAATTGGAGATCTACACTTTCTGCCATACAATGCCTCGAAAGGCGCCATACCAATACTCGAATGGTAGCTGTTGTTGTAGGCGAATTCAGCCAACGGCAAATGACTTTCCCAGTTTCCCTGAAAATCAAGGACACACATTCTCAGTAGATCCTCTAAAGTCTGGATGGTCCTTTCTGACTGTCCATCTGTCTGAGGATGATAGGCACTACTCAGCCTCAATTCGGTACCCAATGCAGTCTGTAGGCTTTGCCAGAACCTCGATGTAAACTTCGAATCCCTGTCAGAAACAATAGATACAGGCACTCCATGCAATCTCACAATTTCATCAATATAGATAACAGCCAATTTGTCTGCATTATAAATTGTCTTGACAGGTAGGAAGTGTGCAGATTTAGTCAATCTATCAACAATAACCCAAATAGAGTCCATACCTTTTCTGGAGCGAGGTAATCCAACGATGAAATCCATCGTGATATGCTCTCATTTCCACTCTGGTATGGGTAAGGGTTGCAGTAAGCCCGCGGGTCGTTGATGTTCAGCTTTGACTTGTTGGCAGTGAAGACATTTGGACACAAAGTCGGCAATTTCCTTCTTCATTCTCGGCCACCAGAAATTCTGTTTCAGATCTTGGTACATTTTCGTATTCCCTGGGTGAATCGAAAACTTCGAACTGTGGCCTTCTTGCAGAACTCTTCTTTTCAATTTAGTGTCATTCGGCACACACAGTCTATCTTGAAATTTCAATACATTGTTCTCAAATTTGAACCCCGGTCTCGGTTTTGAATCTCTTTCTTCAATAATCTTCTTCAAGTAATCATCCAGTTGTTGTTTCTCCTTAATTTCTTCAATCAATGCTGGTTGAGCAGAAATAGCAGCTAAGGTTCCACCTTGTTCCTTCAAAACAATTTCAATCTCAGACTTTTCAAGGTCACAAAGCAACTCCTTCTGTCCAGTCAGCAAACAGGCTAAGTTCCCAATCGATTTTCGGCTCAAAGCATCGGCAACGGTGTTGGCTTTTCCCGGATGGTACAGAATCTGTAGATCATAATCTTTGATCAGTTCCAACCATCTCCGCTGTCTCATATTCAGTTCCTTCTGAGTGAAAAAGTACTTCAGGATCTTGTGGTCAGTATACACTTCACATGTTGCTCCATACAAATAGTGACGCCAAATTTTCAGTGCAAACACTACTGCAGCAAGTTCTAAGTCATGGGTCGGGTAATTCTTTTCATGTGGTCTCAACTGTCGGGAAGCATAAGCAATAACTCTCCCATTCTACATTAAAACACATCCCAAACCCTTGTGAGAAGCATCACTAAAAACAGTGTAACCATCCGTACCTGAAGGTAGAGTCAGAACTGGTGCAGTCACAAGTCGGGTTTTCAATTCTTGAAATGCCGATTCCCGTTGGTCAGTCCAGTCAAATGATATCCCCTTCTGTGTCAACTGAGTCAGTGGTAAGGCAATCTTGGAGAAATCTTTGACAAATCTTCTGTAATATCCAGCCAATCCCAAAAAGCTTCGAACCTCGGTTACATTCGTTGGTCTAGGCCAGTTCACTACAACTTCAATTTTCTGTGGATCAACAGAAATTCCATCTTTGCTAATAACATGCCCCAAAAACATAACATGATCAAGCCAAAATTCACATTTAGACAATTTAGCATACAGTTTCTGTTCTCTTAAGGTTTGCAGAGCAAGTCTCAGATGGTGTTCATGTTCTTCTCTAGTCTTAGAATAAAT
The DNA here is from genome assembly GCA_025200525.1 of Camellia lanceoleosa. Classification (NCBI taxonomy): domain Eukaryota; kingdom Viridiplantae; phylum Streptophyta; class Magnoliopsida; order Ericales; family Theaceae; genus Camellia; species Camellia lanceoleosa. Next base: position 870,416 of record JANUSC010000048.1, on the reverse strand, counting down.
CAGGATGTCATCAATAAATACCACAATGAAATCATCAAGGTATGGTTTAAAAATTCTGTTCATAAGGTCCATAAATGCAGCAGGGGTGTCACGACCCAAACCCGGCCCTATGGGTTTAGTAATCAGAATCGCCAAGAATCCGAGATTACGAAGGCTGCAGAAACGATGTCTGAAGAGAACGAAGTTCGAGAACTGGCGGAAGCCAATACAGTAAATAACTAGTGTCCGTTGAGCTGTGATAATCTGTATGCCAAAAACATTTTTCATACATTTATGCATTCAAACCAGTACAGTATATACAATCATTACAGACATTCAAGACGGGACTTGATCCTCGACAGTCTTGATTAAGCAGTCTATCTGATAACATACAAGATACAAAACAGTAGGAGACAAGTGGGGACACAAAAACGCCCCAAGCCATGGCATGGCGTCTCGGAACCTCACAGTGAGGCACATTGGCTGGCTTGACAAAACTGGGGACTAACCCACGCCCTAGCTCCGATGCAGTTCCGAGAACCTACATATATATATATAACGTGAGCTAAAGCCCGTGAATAACATAAAGCGTAAAGAGGTTATGAATGAATGTCCTTACGATAATGAAATCAGTTCATTTAAACGATGAGTTCGATCTTGCAAGATTTCAGCTTAAAGTCATATGTGGTACATCCAATAGCCTATAAACAAGAGGTCCAAAAGGACCGAGTCTTAGACCCAACGAATGATGGCCAATCATTCAAGATTGATATGGTTCCACAAGGAAACCGTGAGCTCATGTAACGATCCAATAACGATAGGGTGCTAAGGATGCCTGTCTGATTCAGAAATAGGACATACATTCATTCAATAAATAATATCGATTCGAAGAAGCAGTAAGCAGATATTCAAAAGATAATCATTTTGAACATATCTTTACACATCTGTTACTCACAGTGATTGGGCTATCAATAGCTAGAGCGCGTCCCCTTGAGCCAACCTTAAACAGTAAACAGAATAGAACACACACTAAGTCTACAGTTGGAAAGGATGATAATTAAATCCCTAAATTCCTCGGTGTGGTTCTATGTCAGAATCCTCATTAAGATGCTTTAAACTAGGCCTAAGAATGCCTAGGATGAGATGAGGATGCAAAGATGTGCACAGAATTCAATTTCAGAATTTTTCAGAAAACAGAGCCTCCGCTCGAGCTCAGGTTTCCCCGCTCGAGCGGACAAGCCAACAAAGGTCCCCGCTCGAGCGTCAACTTCCCCGCTCGAGCGGACCGATGCAAGGCGAGATCTTTGGATGCGATGATTTTCCCGCCGGCGTTAAAAGCCCCGCTCGAGTGGACTGTAAAACAATGCAAAGAAATATTGGGAGCATGAATTCCCCGCTCGAGCGGCAATTCCCCCGCTCGAGCGGACGGCCCAATTCTGGAAAATCCAAATTCGACCTCTGAGTTTCAAACCAAGCTTTGATGCTCCAAATTCGATCTTCTTGGGCCTATTTTCTGGAAAACTCTTTCAAACACATAGAATACCAAGTTTTAAAGCTCAATTTAAGAAATCAAGGCCCAAGGGTGTTTCAATTAAACTCAATTTAAAACCATTTTCAAGAACATGCATGAACAACATTCAAACATGGCATGCATGGGTTAAAACCTTTCCAAAGCTTTAAATCTTGCTCCATTGAGCTCCAATCTTTGAAAACAACTTGAAAACATGAACTAATGCATGAACATGAGCATGCATGTGACAATTAGCCAAGAATTCAACTCCAAACTCACTAAACTCAACATGCATGTAACAATGGAGCTCCAATTCAACATTCTTGAACCTCAAACATGGCAATGATGCATGAAACATGCAAGGTGGAGCTTAAAGATGACAAGATGACAATGAATTCTTACCTAGAGTGTTAATTTCAAGTCTAGCAAGCTAAATTTGACAATCAACCTTCAAGTCTTCAAGCAATTCCACAACAATGGCAAGGTGAGCTCAAGTCTCTCTCTAAAACTCTCTTCTTGTTGTTGGTCGGCTATAGATAGGGGAAGAAGGCTGATCAAATGTTTGTTTTAAGTGTATAGGCTCAATAGTGGTATTAAACTAATGTCCACTATAGGTGGCAATTCGGTAATTAAGTCAAAGTTCGTAATTAACTCAATTCAATCTAATTTAATCATTCCTAATCAATTTTCAGATAAATATACCATTAAATCATAAATATTCTACTGGTCACAAAACATTAAACGGTTCCTAAATCGGCCGCCGATAAGGCCTTCAATTAGCAATTTAAACATATAAATGCAAACAGATAATCAATCAATTAAACAGATAGGAATACAATACAATAGACAAACTTATTCAGTTTCAGTTCCGATTTCAATCAGTCTGTTCAGTAGTTCATCCAGTTCACTTATCGGTCATTAGCAGTTCAGTTTAATGGTAATCAGTATATAATTCAGTGGTTTAGCGGTAATCAGTACGAGGGTCGTTACAAGGGGCATTCGTAACTCCGAACGGCATAACTAAAAATTCATAATGGCCATACCTCGTTCTAAAAGCAGTTTTATCAATGTCTTCCGGTTTGACTTTCAGTTGATGATACCCCGATCTAAGATCAATCTTGGAAAACACTTGTGCACCACATCGGTCAAATAAATCATCAATACGCGGTAATGGATATTTATTCTTTACAGTTACCTTGTTCAGTTCGCGGTAATCAATACACAGTCTCAGTGAGCCATCTTTCTTCTTTACAAACAAAATAGGGGCACCCCACGATGAAGTACTGGGCCTGATGAACTTCTTGTCTAACAATTCTTGCAATTGCACTTTCAATTCCTTCAGTTCAGTTGGGGCCATTCTGTAAGGAGCTTTAGATATCGGTTGTGTACCCGGAATCACATCCACGGTAAATTCAATTTCCCTGTCAATCAAATCCCCTGGCAAATCATCTGGAAATACATCTGGGAATTCTCTGACTATAGGAATACAATTCACATCAGTTTTAACACTATCATCAGTAGGCACAGTCAGCACAGAACACAGATATCCTTTACACCCCTTTCTAATCAGTTTAACAGCTTTCACAGAAGAAATCAGATACGGAGGAGGTACTACTCCACTCCCATTAAACACAAATTCAGGCAAACCCGGTGGACGGAAAACTACTTGTTTTGTTACACAGTCTATAGTGGCATGATATTTTTGTAACCAATCCATCCCCAATATTACATCAAAGTGATCAATATTCAATGGCAGTAAATCAATAAATAGATGCATATCCCCAACAATAATCTCACAGGCAGGATACATATATGCACATGTCATGGATCCCCCAACAGGTGATGATACAGCTAGCAGATAGTTCATGGGTTCTAAGGGTCTATTCAATTTACGCGAAAAAGCATGCGATACATACGAATGTGTAGACCCCGAATCAATCAACACATATGCATTTTGAGCACAGATAGAGAGGATACCTGACACAACAGTCTCGGTGTTTTGCACGTCTCCTGGTACTAGGGCGAACACTCGGCCCTGCCTCATAGGCTCTTTCCCGGTAGCTTTGGGGTTCGGTTTTGGTGCTGCGGTTGATCTTTACTTACAGTGGCTTGAGGCGGAGAGGGGCGATCTTTAATTCGTGGGCCCACCTTGCCACACCTGAAACAAGCTCCAGAAATCTGGTAGCAAACCCCTTTGTGCTTATTGCCACATACGGCGCACGGTGGAGTAAACCCACTCCCTTGGCCGGGGCTTGTCGTCGGCCCCGATACATTTCTTGGTTCTTTGGGTTATGCTTGCCTTTCTTGAATTTGAAACCCTGTCTTTTACCTTGCCACTCAGTTGTTGGTGTTTCAGATTGTTTCACTGCTGCAATATTCGACTCGGCCATCAATGCCCGGTCGAGAACACCTACATAAGTCGGTAACTTCAAGATACTTATTCTGTCCAGTATAACAGCACTAAGGCCTCCTTCAAACCTTCTGGCCTTCTTATATTCGGTGTCCACCATATGTGGTGCATATCTAGCAAGTTCGGTGAATTTCTTCTCATACTCGGCAACAGACGTTTTGCCCTGTCTCAGTTGTTCAAACTCCGTTACTTTTCTGTCCCTGATACACGGGGGGAAATATTTTTCAAAGAAGGACTCCTTAAACTGAGTCCAAGTCATTACAGCGTTAGTATCATGGACCAGCATCCACCACCTTCTGGCCTCTTCTTGCAAGGTGAAGGTAGCTAACAATACTTTATTTGCTTCCGAGCATGGAAAAACCTCAAACAACTTCTCAGTCTCAAGAACCCAAGCTTCATCCTTTAACGATTCAAGGCCTCCCTGAAAGGATGGCGGTTTCAGTTTGCTGAACTTCTGGGTGAGAGCAATTATGTCCCCATCATTCAGATTTACATTAGGTTCATTTGAGGAGGAGGAGGTGAAATTTGTTGGTTCGGTTGTTGTTCAAGTCTAGCAGTTAACAGTTCCATCATTCTTTCCATTCTGGCCATTCTTGCCTCGGTGGATGACGATTCAGTTTCATTTGCATTATCCATTTCACTATAAGCAGTTATAACAGTTATCATTATAAGCGGTTGTATAATTAAACAGTTTAACATTCTAACATAACTTCAGTCAATCATAAGCACACACTTTTCAAGTTCATGAGATGCCCTAATTGCTTTTCTAGGACACCCTATAGCTCATTTGGACACGTGTGTGCGGTATAACTCGTGATAAGTATCGCTCGATACCACTGTCATCACGACCCAAACCGGTCCTATGGGTTTAGCATCGTAATCGCCAAGAATCCGAGATTACGAAGGCTTTCTAGCGATATCTGATTAAGCAGTATAGGGCTGGCGAAGCCAATACGATAAGTAACTAGTGTCCATTGAGTGTGAAAATCGTATGCCAAAAACATTTTCATGCATTCATCTGATTGAGCGATGCAGTCTGATCTATATCTGTCTATACAATCATATACAAACATTGATGCGGGGACCTAATCCCTTGATAATCTGACAAGCGATGAGAGTCTATCTGATGAGTACAAAACAAGAAGGAGGCTGATGGGGATACAAAAACACCCCAAGCCATAGCATGGCAACTCGAACCTCGCGATGAGGCACATAGGTGCTTGACAAAGCGGGGACCAACCCACGCTCCTAGCTCGATGCATCTGCTGAGAACCTACATATATATATAAACAGTGAGCTTAAGCCCAGTGAATAACATATTGCGTAAAGGGGTTATGAATGAATGTCCTTACAGTAATGAAATCAGTTCATTAAACAGTATTTCAGTCTATCAGTATTCCAGTCAATCAGTCATATGTGGTATACCCATTAGCCGATAAACAGTAGATCCAAGAGGGCCGGGTCTTAACAGACCCAACAGTAATGATGGCCATCAGTCAATAAACAGTATGGTTCCACAAGGGAACCGACAGAGCTCTGTAACGGTAGCAGTAACAGTAAGTGCTAAGGATGCCACAATACAGTTCAGAATACAGGACATACATTCATTCGGTAAATAATATTAGTGCAATAAATAGTTCAGTTCAGTATTCAAAAGATAACCATTTTGAACATATCTTTACACAATCGTTACTCACAGAGATTGGGCTAATAGCAGCTAGAGCGCGTCCCCGAGAGCCAACCCTAAACAGTTAACAAATAGAACACACACTAAGTTTCACAGTCGGGAAGGATGATAATTAAATCCCTAAATTTCCTCGGTGTGGTTCTATGTCTAAATCCTCATTAAGATGCCTTAAACTAGGCCTAAGAATGCCTAGGATGGGATGAGGATGCAAAAATACACTTAGAAAACATTTTGCATAATTTTGCTGAAATAAGAGCCTCGCTCGAGCGAACCTTTCTTCGCTCGAGCGAGCTTCCAAAATCAAAGGCCTCGCTTGAGCGAACAATCCTTCGCTCGAGCAGTCTGATGAAACAGTAAAAGTACTGGATGCTCGATTTTTACGCTCGAGCCACCAATTCTTCGCTCGAGCGTGGCTCAGAGGAAACGTTGGTCGCTCGAGCGAGGAATCCTTCGCTCGAGCGAAGAAGCCAAATCTGGAATTTCCAGATTTGCCTTCCAAGCTCAAACCAAGCATTCTCAACTCAATACTCGACCTCTTGGGCCCAAATTCTGGAAAATACATCCCAAAACAATATATAACAAGTTTCAAAAGCCAATTCATCAATTCAAGCCCCAAAGGTGAGTCAATTAAATCCAAAATTCAAACCCATGTTCAAGAACAATTTCAAAACATGCAATGCATGAGTTTTTAACCAAATTCAAGATTCAAATCTTGCTCTAATGAGCTCAATAGTTGGAAAACAAAATGAGAACATGGACTTTAGCTTAAACATGGACATGCATGGACAATCCAACATGAATTCAACTAAAAAATCACCAATTCAACCATGCATGCAACAATCCAAGCATAATTCAACCTCTTAGCACTAAATCATGGTTTAATCCTACAATGGAGCATGAACCATGCAAGATGAAGCTTAAGGACAACAAGAAGAACATGAATTTCCTTACCTAAGTCTTAATTTCTTGCCTAGAAGTTCAATTTAGCCAAGTTACACTTCAATTCTTCAAGATTTCAAGCTAGATCAACAAGGACAATTCTCTCTCTCACTAACTCTCTTCTTTGGTCTTCTATGGTCGGTTGAGGCAACACAAGGCTGATGAAATGTTGTTTTAATTAAGTGTATAAGGCTCTACAATGATAAGAATAAACAAAAGCCACTCAATGGCAATTCCGCAATTATGGCAACCTCTTTAATTGACTTAATTTAATCTAATTTAATCATTCCTAATCAATTTTCAGATAGATATACCATTAAATCACAAATATTCTACTGATCCCAAAACTCTAAACGGTTCCTAATTCGGCCGTCGATAAGGCCTTCAATTAGCAGTTTAAACATATGAATTCAAACAGATAATCAATCAATCAACAGATGCAATATGCAATTCAATAGATAAACTTATTCAATTTCAGTTTCGATTTCAACCAGTCCATTCAGTACTTCAGTTTATTCAATTATCAGTCATTACCGGTTCAGTTTAGCAGTAACCAGTAGTTAATTCAGTAGTTTATCGGTAATCAGTACGAGAGTTGTTACAATACCCTCCATACTGGCATTGAGATGAAACAACACAACTCTTTAATCGGTAGCTAGGCAAACCAACTACTCGGTTTTCCTATCCATGGTCCAAGCTATAAAAACTTCACGTGCCAAGCAAAGCACAATTGTCGTGATATCCTAGCTCGGTACGCATCAACACCGCACGCTGCCTTGGCACGACTTGAGGGCTGGAGAGGATTGAGTTTGCCCAGTTAAAACATGAAAATAGTTTGTCCAGTTACCTCCTCTTTGCATGGCCCACAACTGTATAGTCCAAATCCATAGCTCGGCCTAGAACAAGGATGATTTAGCCCAGTCTAGATATCTCAGCACAAATTTCCCTATCAGGTGGTCTCAATCTTTATTCCCTATCCGGTGGTCTCAATTTTTATCAGGTAAATTATAAATACACCCCCTGAGGTTTGCTTAAAATACAGATTGCCTTCTGTGGTTTGAAAAATTACAAATACTCTCTTATTAGAATTTTTTATTTAACAGAATTAACTAAAAAAATGAAATTCATAATTGCTCTCCTATACAATAATAAAATTACCTAAATTAATTGAAACACATTTTTAACATCATTAAAAACTGTTAATTGAGTTGATGATTTATTAATAAAGGGGGCAATTTGTTATAAAATTAGAAACCTCAGGGGGTGGAATGTAATTTTCAAAACCATAGGGGGTGATTCTTATTTTGATCAAATCTTAGGGGATGTATTTGTAATTTACCCATTTTTATTCTAGTGATCATATAATCAAACTTTGCAAATTAACTAGGGAAATTCTATGGTAGACACCCTTTTAAGGGTGTTAACTATATGCACCTTATTACAATTGCCGTAACTTTACTATAAAATTTTATAATATCAATTACAAAATATGTAACCTCATCGCAAATTATTGTAACAAAATGTTTAAAATTTTATGGTTCATGTAACAAAAGTTTGTGACTTAGTTACGATATTTTTTGTTACGTTAATTTGTGTCGATATTACTTATTTTATAATTAATGTTATAAAATTTAATGAAAAAATTACGTCAATTTGTAATAAAGTATATATGAAACACACCCTTTAGCTATTGTATTAAATTTCAAGTTTGATTTTAGTTTTTGGTCAAATAGTATAAGAATCTCTTTACAGTAGGGTTGGATGGGATTTGGATCTTTTTCATTACTTGAATGAATTAAAGATGATGATTTCAAGATCAATAGGGGAAATTTTATTTTTCCCTTTAAATTATACTTTGATGATTAATTTAACTCTTGTATCTTTTACAATTTTAATTTTACACTTAAATTATTTAATTTTGGATCAATTTAACCCCTATCGTCAGTTATTGTCTATAATTAGACGACACTTGTTACTGTCTTCATTTAAGACTTCATTTTACCCCCAAATTATTCCCAAAATATTAATTAGACCAATATGAAATTTGGGGGTCTAATTGATATTTTTGAGATAACTTGGGAGGCAAAATAAAATTTCATACGAAATTTCAGTACCATGTCAGCAACTTCAGTTTGATTATAAATGGCAGCTAATAGCTGGGATAAAATTGATCCAAAATCAAATAGTTTCGGTGTAAAATTGAAATTATAAGAAGTATATGTGTTAAATTGATCATCGAAATATAGTTTAGGAGATAAAATAAAGGGAAAATTAGTCTAGGGTCCCTCTCCCACTTTTCGTAATAGAAGAGATCCACAAAATTATTTTTTGATGTCTAAAGTCCCTAAACATATATCAGAGAAATTTGACTCGTTGTTTCTCTAAACATATATCAGCTCAGCTCTGTTCTGTTTTCTCCAAATGTCTCAACTCTCTCTCTTCTCCCTCTCTCGCTCTCATACATCAACCCCAAACCCTAGCTTCTTCCTTTATCCTCGAATTCATCAGAGATCGCTATTGATCAATATTGAGGGACCAAGTCCTCGACATTCCGGCGACACCCACAGACAACGTACAGAACAACAGCTACATACCAAACATATTAACGGCTGTGATCATCTTATCATGGTACTTCTCCAACATCGGAGTTCTTTTACTCAACAAGTACCTTCTCAGCATCTACGGTTACAAGTACCCAATCTTCCTTACCATGCTCCACATGTTATCCTGCACCGTATACAGCTTCGCCGTCATTAATTGGCTTGAGATTGCTCCTTTCCAGCAAATATTATCTCGTCGCCAGTTCTTCAAAATCTTCGCTCTCTCCGCCATTTTCTACTTCTCCGTCGTCTCCGGCAACATCTTTCTTCGCTACCTACCTATCTCTTTCAACCAAGCCATTGGCTCCACCACTTCTTTCTTCACTGCCATCTTCGCCTTCCTCATCACTTTCAAGAAAGAGTCCCCCCAGGTATTTCAATTCATAATTCAAAAGGCAAATTACACTGGTCACATTAAACTCTTCATTTAAACTATGATTGAATCAGTAGCAGCAGAACCAAAGACAAATTGATTAAATCAAAATTTTATGGTTCCAGAAAAATTCTGAACCAGAGAAATTTGAATTTTCTCTGGGTTGAACCCAGAGAAATTCATAGCATTAAGTTTAAAGAAAATCTATCACAAACTCATAGAAGAACTATTAATTTGTTTGTACAGGAAATTGTGATTGAATCAGCAGCAGCAGAACCAAAGACAAATTGATCAAATCAGAGTTTTATAGTTCCAGAGAAAATTCAGAATTTCTCTGGTTCAACCCAGAGAAAATTCAGAATTTCTCTGGGTTCAACTCTCTGGCTTGAATTGAAATTTCTCTGGGTTGATCCAGAGAAATTCTGTGGTTTGGATTGATCAAACAGATATGTATGGTCACTGAGATATGTATATAAACTCTTTTTGGCATAAATTCCAACTAAGAATGGAAAAGTAATGGCAAAACATAAACTCTGCAACCTCAAATCTGAAATTTCTGCACCCTAGAGTTTGATCTCAAATATCATAAACTAAACAAATAAATAACAAAAGGAAAAAATAAAACTTCTTTCAAGTTGTTCCAATACGGGTCAAAAAAGATTAGTGCATTGCGTGCCAGATGACATCCTACAAACTGAAATGCATAAAAAGTTATGACACAGTTAACCTAGGTACTGTAGACAAAATTTAATGGACATGGATGCAAGAACAATCGAAGAGAGAAAACAAACAAGCATCAAACACACAGTGGGAAATTTCTCTGTGATGAATTTTGTCTGAACCAATTTTCTCTGGATCAACTTAAGAGACCTTAGACATTATGAAAATATTGAGTGTCCTTTATGCTGTAAAATTTTAATACCAGGGACCTTAAAAAAAATTCCCCTAAAATAAAATTTCTTCAGATCAATAATAACAAAATAATCATGTCAACATATTTTAATTTTAAATTTAAAATACTGAGGGCGGTATTTTTAAATTTAAACTAACTTAATAATTATAAATTATTGATTTTGATTTTGATTTTAATTTTTAGTTTTTAATTTTTAATGATGGCCAATATTTATTTATATACACGGCCAGTGAAGAAGACACAGGTGATATGAAATTGGGTGATGATGTCAACTTTTCAAGGTGTTGTGTGGGATGACCATATTGTGTGATGCTTTTATTTTTTTTATTTTTTATGCTTTTTTGATCGGCTGCAATATTTTAAAGTTGTGTGATGGCACCTCTTTAAAGAGATGAAGACGACAATGCTCTCAATTGTGTGACACAATAATTTATGGGAATAATTAGTGGATACTTTACAAGTTGTCTTATCATATTATTTATGCAAAGTTTTAAATTACAACACTGATGCGCAGCTCGAAAAAGGGCAGCACTAATGTCCCGAAATGTTATATATGGCAAAAAGAAAAAAAAAAAAAAAAAAAAAACAGAACTTACCAGAACAGGAAATTAGGGGCATTAGTGCTAAGGAAATTAGTGCTACAAATCATTTTTGTTTAAATTAAGATAAATTCTATCTTATTTTTTTATGTTTAATTATTTTTTTTATTTTAGTCTAATTAGTTTTTACAAGATCAATTCGAGATAATTTGAGACTTAAAGAAATAATTTTAAATAAGAATTTTTATAATTTTTAATTATTATTTTGCAAAGTATATTATTTAAAATTTAATTTTTTTCATTATTGAGATAAAAATTATTTATTAAATATTTATTTTCTTTATATTTTGGGGCTAATTGATTTTTTTATAAATATAGCCTGAGGATAAAATGAAATTCCAAATAAAATTTGGTACCATGTCAGCAAGTTCGTTTGATGATAGACAGAAACAAATTGCAAAGTTAAATTGATTGATTTAAAAAAAAAAATTAGGTGTCAAATTAAAATAATGCAAAATATGGGTGCTAAATTGATTTTCGCATAATAATTTAAGAGGTAAAATAATATTTCCTCGAATATATATTATAATTTTTATTTATCAAATATGTTACATAAATAATATTACATAATACTTTACAAATCACCGTTATATCCGGTTAGTATACCAAATCTTTCTAAAACCACACTCATTCTAGCATTAATTTGTAATATAATAATCACAAATAATTAAATTATTTTATATGAAAATTCTATTTATACAACAACATCAGTTATATTCTACAAGTCAAACTTTAAAACAATCACTACTTTTTTTAACAGAAGAAAGGATAATTCAAATAACACAAACATGCTCTATTATAGAACACATGTATATGAGATAAAAAAGTATCTCACATATAAGATTTCCTTGTGGAACTCATACTTTTACCCTTCTAACACTTCTCAAAAAAGACAAATTGTGATTGATAGTGTGATAACTCTGTTGTTTTGTTTCATCTCAATTTGATAAATAACTTTATAAAATGTGTGAGGTGTGAAACTGTGATTGATTTTTGTTTTGTGTGATTTAAGGGTTGGTTTGGTAATGATTTTTTTAGTTAGTTTTTTGATTTTTTTTAATCTGAAATTTTTTTATTTGTTTGATTTTCTTGTTTGGCCTTTTTGGTTTTTAGCTTTGGTATGACAAACTTTTTGTTGATTTTTTAAGTTTTGACTTTTTTGACTTTTGTGCTTTTGTGATTATTTAGTCCAAACCATTTAATATGTCCAATAAAAATTTTGAAATTTTAATCATTTAATATCATTTACACTCAAATAATAATTTAATATGGCCAATTAAAATTTTTAATTTTTAATTTCTATTATACCCTAATATAAATTTATTAATAAGGATAATACATATTAAACCTTAAAATAAAATATTATTTTTTTCTTATGGTACATTCAAACCATTTATATGTATTTTTCATAGTTAACTATCTTCATCTTATTCTACAAGTTTTAATTATTTTATCTTCATCATCTTCCTCACTCTAAAAATCTAATTTACCTCACCAAAACTCACTATTATCATCTGTTGGACAATCTTTACTGTATTTAAAATAATTAATTCTATTTGGGTACTAAACGACAAACAGAATATAAAAGAAATATAAGAAAGGAGAATGAATGTTTGATTACAAAAATCAAACTAGAAAAAGAATTAAATAAATAAAAACTGATTTTATTTTGTTACAAAAATAAAATTAAAATCTGATTTAGATAAACAATAAAAACAGAAAATAAATAAATAACTTACTTGATTAATATCTTGAATATTATTTTGATCAAGTCCAGTGTTTGCCACTGTGTCCTTAAGACAGATTCGTCCTCTCTACAGTGCTTTCAGAATATGGACGTCTATCTCTCCGGATGAAATGATCAACTACAAACAATAGCAGCACTACAAATTATTTGCCTAACGAACACACTAAGTGTTTATACTCTTTCTTACAAAAATTAAATGCAGCAAAATGAAGAATAAATTTACAGAGATGAAGTACGAAATTTCTGAATGTAACATCAAATGAGGACTGTCCTATTTATAAATGGATTGGTGGCTGCAGAGTTTGAATTAAACAGGTGCAAACTTGTTTGGTTTTGAATTAAACAGATTTAAATCTGTTGGGTTCAAAATTCAAATAGATAAAAACGGAAAGAGACTTGTTTGGGTGTACAGTAAAACCGGACCTCCGAAATTAATTTAAATTTTGGATTTTATATTTCAAAAAATAAAATTAAATTCAAATGTTTTTGACCCAAAAAGATAAGTATTGAGCCGAACAAGCCCAACAAGCCCGGCCAGACGAACAGCGGTGCGCGTGTGTGGTGATTTTTGGGTCCAATGGGTCTAGCCCATTTTGCCCATAACATCCCTCTCTAAAACACTTGGGTACACCCTAAGTTCCAATCTCATGTCTTATAAACTCATTCAAAACTTCTACCAAATCAATGTGGGACGAGCCTTATTCAAACTTTTAAGGATTTTTCACCAAAATTCAATTTCCATAGAGCATACTTTGGCTTCAATTTCTCATTCACCCGGTAATAGTTTTGAACAACCAAATATACCACGTGAATTACAATGCGACATAGAACGCGTTACTACTTTGATCCGCAAAAATCGACACACGAGATTCACTTAAAAAATAGACTAAATTTAAGAAAAAATTCTAATTTTTTTACCCAGATTTTCTAAACCATTTTCCAACATCATCAACGTGATTATTATATAAATATTTTAATTTTGTCCTTCTGAGTGGTTGTTTCTAGAATTTTGAAATTAATAAATTTTCACAATAATATCTCGCTTTGCATCTTATGACATCCAAGAAACAAACTTTTTGGTTGAGAAACATTTTGAAACAGTCATAAATGATGACCAAGATTTAAGTGATTCTGATGTATCAAAAATCTAATTATGCTGTGTTTAGTTAGAGAATTTAAGAAAAAATTAAAAAAAAAAAAAAGAAAAAAATGTATAAAATTAGATGAAATGTATTTATATTTTATTTACATTTTATCTTCCTTTTTTATTTTTCTTTTTAAATTCTTTCCCAAATTTTCTAATGCTGTATTTAGTTGAGAGATTTAAAAAGAGATTTGAAAAAAGAAAATGAAAATGTGTGTGAAATTAAGTAAAATATAAATATATTTTATTCACATTTTATCTTTTTTTTTCATTTCTCTTTTTAAATTATTTTTTAAATCTCCTAACTAAATACGGTTACGAATTTTTAAGAACATTTTATTTTTCATCAAAATTGCAGGATTATTATTATAATAAGAATAATTGTTTAGAACAAAATTGAATCCATTTCTAAAGAAGGGACAAGCCACACCAGGGTATGAAAACTCCCACATGCTCACCCCACTAGCCTTCAAGGGTTGTCTCACTAAGCAATGCGCTGCCCCATTGGCTCCTCTTCGAACAAACCTTACCTCAACGGCGATAAAGCTCTGTAATTGGCGTTACCAACTGCCGAAAACATGGGTTTTGATTGATTTATTATTTGGATGTATTTTAAAAGGTAATTTAAAAAAGGGATATTTACATACAAGTTTTAATTTATGAACTTATACTCCATTAAGTTTTAATTAAAATTTTTGAAACCTTTAAGTCCCATTAAATTTTTAATAGTCGGAATTACCTTTTAAACAATGATTGTTTATCATTTATGATTATCTATAAAGGAACATGATGATTTGACATTTATTTTGATTTTTAAAACTTTAAAACATCAACTTTTTTAAATTAAAAAAACTATAAAAAAAAAAAATTGTGTGAAAAAAAAAAGTAATTTTTTTTGAAAAAATTAAAAAAATTGAATCATTTTTTTGTGCAAAACTAAAAATTTTGTGTCTATAAAGGAACATGATGATGGAACACTATTGTGCCAAACTGAAAAAAAAAATGATAATATTTTTAGTTTTAAAACTGAAAAAAAAAATTTGTTAATATTATCAATTTTATTGGATATTTGAATCAAACCAATAAGTAGAAGAGTAAAAACGTTTAATCTCGTACTTTATTTTTTCATCAGTTAGTAAACAATTATCTGGAACATTACTATGCAAAATTAATAATATTCTTAATTTTAAAAATTGGAAAAAATTGATAATATTTTCAATTTTACTAAATAGGATTTATTGGTTCAAAAAATCTTAAATATGACCTAAGCTGCCATAACATTTGTAAATAGGACTTTTAGGTAATTAACTCTTTTAAAAAAATATAAAATCTGTTGAAAATAAATTATATTCCTAAATAATTTAATAAATTATACTGAAAAATTGAATGTCGTTAATCGTTTTTTAGGTATAAATAAAATTTCTCCTAACAAAAATGTGTAAGAGCACAAAAAGTAGAGCTCTAATGAAAGCTCAACTTATGTGGCAGTGGGTATGTAACGCCCTCAAAATACATGTCACAATTATCCTTATTTAATTATGCATTAATACAAATTAATTTGAGAATATCTGTTTGAATTGGGAAAAATATCTGTTGAGGCTACAACTTTGAAACTGAAATTGACAGCTTTAACGAGTTCAGAAACTGAAATTGAGCACATGGATATATTAATGAAAATTTTTAGAGTCATTTGGGAAGTTTAATTGAAAATTGATTTTGTTTGATTGGCTAAACCATGTTTGGCTCATCTTCTAGACAATTATAAATAAATATCGATATGGGCCTTAGTTGTGGAATCAACAAAGAAGAAAAACAAAAATCAGAGAGAGAGAGAGAGAGAGAGAATTCTAGAGACTAAGAGAAGAAAGGAAGATAAAGAAGAGAAAATGGATTAAGGCCAAATCAACTAACAAAGGTAAGGATCTTTCTCTAATTTTATGAGTTTGAAATGACATACTCATCAAATCATGTAATTCATGTTCGTACACTTGTTTTTCTTGCATGGCTCCTAAGATTTGAAAGAAATTCCTCCATGAAAGCTTGAGTTAGAGCTTTCAATTACATGTTGAGGTTTTGACATTTAATTCATGATTTTTGGTTGCTTGATTGGAAATTGGGTTGTTTTAAAGAATGATTTTGTTTAAACTAGATGTTGTATTCAACATGATTTTCTAAGTTTTTTGCCTTGAAATATATGAGAATGAAGTTTGCTTTTGAAAAGCTTGAGGTTCCATTGAAGAACAGATTTTCGGACTGGACAAGAACCCAACCCGCACATGCGGCCAACCTTTTTTGGAACAAATTGCATTCTGCTTTAATTGCACGTGTGGTCATAGTCCCACATGTGCGGCCAGGACTCCCGCACGTGAGGCTCTTCAGGGTGGTTCTGGATTTATTTTCTTCTCGTTTTCCTACCTTCCGAACCTTCGTTTGTATGGTTTAGACGTGTTTTTCATGTGCATTCATGCTTCTTAGGCATGGAGGAAGTTAATGATATAACTGAATTAACAAGTAGAAAATGAGTTAGCAACCAACTGTATGAGGTGAAGATGTATTGATATGACATAGATTGTGTTATGTTCATTGTGCTTGTAGGTTACGATTCGGGGACCGCGCAATCATTACCGGACGCCCACTGTGAGTAACATTTCTATAAAGATATATTGATATGAACTATGTTTTCACTATTATGCGATAAGTTATAAGTTCTGAAATGCTATTTTGATTATATAAACGAATGTCCTATTTGCGAATCTATTATGACATCCACAAATAGTCCCAAGTCATAGGGGACGGCATTTAATGCTGGTCCATGACATATATGTGATACGAGATCTCGTTAGCCACTTCATTGTGATGATATGTGTTTAATCAGTATCCGGAGCCGATTACTCTAGTCGAAAGACGATACATGATATGTTATGTGAGATGTACCATTATGTTATGGTCTGATATGAGATTGATATGAATGATTGTGTCATGATTTGTTTTACGGATATGATATATTTGGAATTCGTTCACTAGCCCCTTTACTTTAATGTTATTCACTAGGCTTTAACTCACTGTTTATTTATATATGTATAGGTGAGCGTTCTGGAGGACAAGTTTAGGATGGGTCTTTAGCCGAGCCACTGTTTTGAGGGCCTCCGAGTTAAGGATAGGCTTGGAAGGCCGGTGTCAAACTTTTCTCGTAATGTTAACCTTTGATATACGTATCTATATATTTTGTGCAAGACGTTATAAGTTATGTATTATTATGTGGGTAAATTAACGATTATGTATGTACATGTTTGTTCATGTAGATGCACAACTCAATGGACTATTGGTATTTTGCATATTACTTCCGATAGCCCCGATTATTTATGATTTGTACAGGAAGGCCTTTGGTAATCTCAAATTACTGGCCGGTTACGACACTAAACCTATAGGGGCAGGTTTGGGTCGTGACAGAATGGTATCAAAGCACGAGTTAATTTACCCATGCACTTGTCCAATTGAGCTATAGACTGTCCTAGAAAATAAATAAGGCATTGCATAGACATTTGTATGTGTGTGTGGATGTTGTTCATATGAAATAAAATGATGGACATGTCGGTTGAAATAAAATTGAATACTATGAACATATTGGCAATGACATGAAGTGAACACATGTGAACTGAAAAGGATATATCTACACTGAACTGAAATGAACGGAACACTATGACAACCGTACGAGATTATTTGCCTATGCTTGAAATGTCTATTTGATATTATTATGCTCCGTATGTTATTTGGACCTGTTGTTATACTCCATATCATTGTGTTATATATGGAATGTGAAACTGGGTTACCTATGTTTATATCTGATATGGGTTATATAGTTCAAGTTCAATAGAGAACGCAAGAAATATAGATGAGTCAGAATCTTCTAATGCCAGAATAGAACGGTTAGAAAGAATGGTGGAGGTTTTAACTGAATTGGTGAGACAACAACAAGAGCAAAGGCCACAACAACAAAGACGACCATTCCCGCCTCCTCCTCTACTACCTATTCAAATGGAACTGATCAATAATGATGACATCATTGCTCTTACACAGATATACATGAAAATGAAGCCATCAAAATTTTGGGGGGTTTTGAACCGTTAAAAGCTGAGGCATGGGTGCTTGAAACTGAAAAGATTTTTGAAGTGTTTTCGTGTACTGATACGCATAAAGTTCTATTAGCAACATTTACATTGAAAGAAGAAGCTAGAAGATGGTGGATTCTTGTTCGAGACGAGAATAGAGATTTGACATGGGATCGATTCAAAGAATTTTCTACAAAAAATACTTTCCACAATGCATCCGAGATAGGAAGGTATCAAAATTTGAACAACTAAAACAAGGTGACATGATCGTGGCAGAATATGAAGTAAAATTTATTGAATTAGCCTGCTATGCACCTCATATGGTTGTTATTGACTATAAAAAGGCAAGGAAATTTGAGGGCGGATTGGATGTCGAAGTGCTCGACCGGGTAAATGTTTTGAAATTGGTAAAGTACGTGGAAGTCCTTGATAGAGCTCTTATAACAGAGGCAAATATTGCCGCACTGAAATTGTCCAAATCAACATCAACAACCGAAGAAGAAAGTAAGAAATTAAAGAAACAGAAAGTTAAAAGGACCAGAATGAAAAATCAAATTCGAGAATTTTTGGCACCACAAGTTGGGAAAGTAGTGGGACCAATGGCCTACCTATTTGTAGTGAATGTGGGAAGTGACATTGGGGCATTTGTCGCTGCCTTTCTAAAGCTTGCTTTAGGTGTAGACAAAAAGGACATTTGGCTAAATCTTGTCCCCAAGCCCACTCAAGCAAAGAAAGACCAGTTACTAGTAGGGTTAAATCAGCAATGACACCGAGAACAACCACAACATCTACTCCTGATGGGAGCACTTGAGGCAAAGAAGGGTTT
This sequence comes from Camellia lanceoleosa, assembly GCA_025200525.1. NCBI lineage: Eukaryota > Viridiplantae > Streptophyta > Magnoliopsida > Ericales > Theaceae > Camellia > Camellia lanceoleosa. The sequence goes on along the minus strand of JANUSC010000048.1, from coordinate 851,580 downwards.
ACACCCTAGTTTTAGAAAATACCCAAAATACCGAGACACCTGACGCAGGTACGACTTTCATTATGTGCAAAATGCTTATATAAAAATTAGTGTGAGACTCTTTGACTTGATATAGATGGTGCACGTGTTGATTGAACTCATTGAATTGTTGGAATTATGAATATGTGGACTATTATTAGAATCGACAGGTGACATTGGACTTGGTTATTTTTAACATAATAGTAGCTAATGAATGCTCCTAAGACTTATATGAATGTGCCAAATTACCCATGATATGGAAAATTTGGGGTGGCTTTTGTGCATTGACGGGGTTAATTCTTCGTACCGAACTTCGACAATCTAATATGAACTATTATGTATGATAATTTGAACTGAGAATGAATAGACATGAGATATGAGAACATACTATGATTGATTATGATAGGGGATTTGTGACCGGGTTATGCTGTTTCGGAAATTGACCTATGCTATGGGAATAGATGAAGTATGTGTTTAATGAAAATGATTGCTACCGTGTTACTATACTTGGAAATTGTTGTCATGGAACTTGTTGTTAGGAAACTATTGTTGTTACAGTATGATCTTAATTGATACTTGATTTGTTTTAAACTTTTGCATAACTGAACCGAAACATTGAAATGAATAACCGAACAGAACCATGGGGTTGTTTTTTGAACGATACTTTTGGGTAACTGTGATGAATTGTTGCATTGCATACCAGATTGACCTGTGAACTGTTAAATGGCTGATCAATGAATTGAACATCTATGACGAAACGAAAAATGACATGTGACTAAGATTTCTATTTCGGACTTGTGCCAAGGCAAGCTAAGTTTGGAAGACCATACTTCCTAAGGTGAAGAGAATGTAACGGCCTCAAAATCCGTGTCACAATTATCCTTATTTAATTATGCATTAATACGAATTAATTTAAGAATATCTGTTTGAATTGAAAAAAATATCTGTTGAGACTATAACTTCAAAATTGAAATTGGCAGCTTTAACGGGTTCAGAAACCAAAATTGAGCACATGGATGTATTAATGGAAATTTTTAGCCATTTGGAAAGTTTAATTGAAAATTGATTTTGTCTGATTCACTAAGCCATGTTTGGCTCATCCTCTAGACAATTATATATAAATATAGATATGGGCCTTAGTTGTGGAATCAACAAAGAAGAAAAACAAAATCAGAGAGAGAGAGAGAGAGAGAGAGAGAGAGAATTCTAGAGACTAAGAGAAGAAAGGAAGAGAAAGAAGAAAAGAAAAGGGATTAGGGCCAAATCAACCAATAAAGGTAAGGATCTTTCTCTAATTTTATGAGTTTGAAATGGCATACTCATCAAATCATGTAATTCATGTTCATACACTTGTTTTTCTTGCATGGCTCCTAAGATTTGAAAGAAATTCCTCAATGAAAGCTTGAGTTGGAGCTTTCAATTACATGTTGAGGTTTTGGCGTTTAATTCATGATTTTTGGTTGCTTGATTGGAAATTGGGTTGTTTTAAAGAATGATTTTGTTTAAACTAGATGTTGTATTCAACATGTTTTTCTAAAAAAATTTTGGCCTTGAAATATAAGAGAATGAAGTTTGCTTTTGAAAAGCTTGAGGTTCCATTGAAGAACAGATTTTCGGACTGGACAAGAACCCAGCTCACACGTGTGACCTGAGCCACCCACCATACGTACGGCCAACCTTTTCTGGAACAAATTGCATTCTGCTTTAATTGTACGTGCGGGGCGTACATGTGGTGATAGTGCCGCACGTATGGCCAGGACTCTCGAACGTGCGGCTTTTCAGGGTGGTTTCAGATTTATTTTCTTCTCATTTTCCTACCTTCCGGACCTCCGTTTGCATAGTTTAGATGTTTTTTTCATGTGCATTCATACTTCTTGGACATGGAGGAAGTTAATGATATAATTGAATTAACATGTAGAAAATGAGTTAGCAACCAACTGTACGAGTTAAAGATGTATTGATAAGACATAGATTGTGTTATGTGCATTGTGCTTGTAGGTCACGAGTCCGGGACCGCGCAATCATTACCGAACGCCCACTATGAGTAACATTTTTGTAAAGATATGTTGATATGAACTATGTTTCCACTATTATGCGATAAGTTATAAGTTCTGAAATGCTATTTTGATTACGTGAACGAATGTCCTATGTACAAATTTATTATGGCATCCACAGATAGTCTCAAGTCATGGGGGGACGACATGCAAATGCTAGACCATGACATATATGTGATACAAGATCTCATTAGCCACTTCATTGTGGTGATATGTGTTTAAACAGTATTCGAAACCGACTACTTTAATCGAAAGACAATACGTGATATATTCTGTGAGATGTACCATTATGTTTTGTTCTAATATGATATTGATATGAATGATCGTGTCATGATTTGCTTTACAGATATGATATATTTGGAATTCGTTCAATAGCCCCTTACTTTAATATCATTCACTGGGCTTTAACTCATTGTTTATTTATATATGTATACGTGAGCGTTCTGGAGGACAAGTATAGGAAGGGTCTTTAGTCGAGCCACCGTTTTGAGTGCCTCCGAGTTGGGGTTAGGCCTGGAAGGCTGGTGTCATACTTTGCTCGTAATGTTGACCTTTGATATACGTGTATATATATTTTGTGCAAGATATTATAAGTTATGTATTGTTATGTGGGTAAATTAACGATTATGTATGTGCATGTTTGTTCATATAGATGCACAGCTTAGTGGACTATTGGTATTTTGCATATTGCTTCTGCTAGCCCCGATTATTTATGATTTGTACAGAAGGCCTTTGGTAATCTCAGATTATTAGCCGGTTACGACACTAAATCTATAGGGGCGGGTTTAGGTCTTGACAGGGCCCCACTCATGAATGATTTAATATATATGTGTGTATGTGTGTTTTTTTTTTTTTTTTTTTTTTTTTTGTTCCATGTCATACTATTAATGCCGTTATTAGAGCTTCAAATTTAGAGCTATGAATATCATTGTTGTTTCCCCTAAACATTTGATAACTTCGACACAATTTTATTTTTATATCATTATAGAAGAGAAATAAGGAAACAGATCGAGCCTACATTTCAGACTGAGGAATTCAAGTGGGCCCACAACGTCCATTGTGAAGAGTGAATAAAGATTGAAAGCTCTAATTTTGAAGTTCTAAAGAGTTTTGATGAAGTGGTAAGGAGCATAATCCACATGTGATGTGATGTGTATGTCTATATTTTTGTTTTTTGTTTTTTGTTTTTTTTTTTTTGTTACCACATCACTAAAACTCTTTTTAAAGTTTTAAAATTAGAACTCTTTATCATTGTTAGTGAAGAGAAAAAGCAAACAAAAACGAAAACGAAAACGGCAACGGTCAATGGACAGGAAGCACAAAAAAAAAAGGTTATCAGGGACATGTTTTTTTAATAACTCGATATTTGAACAAATTTTTGTATGCTAGCCATGTAACACTATGAGATGATATTTTTTATTAGTTATAAATGTATATATTTTTATTATTTTTTAAATATCTAATATAAATATAATAAATTTTATTATCAAATTTAATTATAATAAAAGAAGGTACTACACAATATTTATCCTCTCAGCACCTAAAAATTTCTCATTTGGTTCAATGAAACAATTAATTTAGGAATTAAAACTGAGAGTATGAATTGACTCTAGAGCTTGTTTGGCATGACTTATCATAGCATATTTATTTATCTTTTTATTTTTTTTGGTTTAATTACTTTTTTTTGTCACGCCCTCAAAATAAACCTATAAATCATACATTCATGATACAAGAAAAAGATATAATATTCCATACATCAGAGTATTCTTACAAAAAGTACTACATGTTGACAATAAAAGTAAATACCCTATAGGCTTACAACTTTCCAAGTCAACACTTGGTTACGACAAAAGAAGAGTTCTAACTCTTTTTACATAATAAGCCATTGGCCTGATTTACATGTAATACAAAATGATAACAACAAAAATGATCTTTCAGCCTCTAAGCCTTTCAAGCTACGTCCTTTGAGGTGGCATATCACCTACATTTGAAAATGATGTCCCATATAGGGTGAGCCAAAGCCCAATAGAGATATACTAAACCAAATCTGAGAAACAACTAAAACATTAGCATTGATAAATGTTCTACACATGAGCATAGATATACCCCATTTAATTTAGAACCCAACAACATTGGCATTCGTCTTTCAATCCAGTTTCATTTATATTTCCAATCCATTTCATTAACATAGTTCGTCTATTCCAGTAATTCAAATGAGACTACAACTCATAAGAAAACAACACTTCGATTCATCAATAATTTAAAATGAGACTACAACTCATATTAACAACACTTCATTCATCAACATCATTCAGATGTATATAAGGTTTCGGGACTTTCACCCTGAACACTCTGGCCAACTTAATTATCACTGGAGTCCATCCCCTATCTCCTTCCACACAATGGAGTACATCCCCTATCTCCTCCCACACAACATACATATGCAATGTATTTAAACACTTCATCATATACAATGATCTATCAGTACACATATTCGATGTATTATTCTAACCGTCATATTCAATGACATATTCCAGGTGATTAGTTTCAGTTTCCCCTAATCAATATACAGTGTCTACAACAATCAAGACTATCCTCCACCAATAGCCCAAAACAGTTATTTCTAAACAGATAATAAAATTATCAAACAGATAAATTATCAACAATTCATTAGTGAGTGATTAATTTATCCAACTACACCATTCAAATTTCATAATTGCCCAATTTCAATATTCTCAACCTAATCTCATACTTCCATCATTTTCCAAATTAATCATTTAAGTTAATTATTTCAATACAACTAGGGCATAAACCCCCATTTCCTCAAATATTGCCCCCCAAGGCCAATTTTCACTCTTACTAACCAAACAAACCCAAAATAACAAGATCTCACAACATATGGAACCCAAAATATCAAAACCCCTCTTTTAGAAATTTAATTTCAAACCCTAACTTTCCCAAATTTGTCAAAACTCACCATTTATACAAAATGACTAAAATCCATGTCAAAACTCATAAGAAAGAGTAGGGTATCCCTACCTCAAGAGAAGAGAGTCAAAGGAGATGAAGGTGAAAACCCAAGATGCTCCAAACACTAACTTTTTCAGATCAAAACGAAGACCACACCAAGCTCCACACTTTTTACAAAGGAACTATGGTAGAAGATCACTAGAACTAGATGTATTTGTAGAGAGAATATGTATTATAGAGAGAGACAGCCGATCTAGGGTTTAAGAAGAAAAGGAAATCAAAAAGTAAGAGAGAAGATTGCTACTGCGATCTGATATATTCGAGCCTCGCTCGAGTGAAGAAGTGGTCACTCAAGCGACCAGACACAAAAGGACCTCGCTTGAGCACAAAAAGCCTCGCTCGAGCAAACAACGCGAAGCTTCAGGTCTGCAACCCAAAAGCACACTCGAGCGCAAGAGTGCTCGCTCGAGCGAAGAAACTCAAAACATAGGGCTCGCTCGCTCGAGCCAAGGAAAGCTCGCTTGAGCCAAGAAACACAACCTTCATGTCCAAAAGAGAAGCAGACTCACGCTCGAGCACAAGACCCCTCGCTCAAGCGAATTGACACACCAAACCAAGCTCGCTCGAGCCAAAGCTGCGTCTGAAAAGAAAACCTGAAGACCTACAATACTCGCTCGAGCCTACAAACCCTCGCTTGAGCGAAGAAGCAAAAACACACGGCTCGCTCGAGCGACAAAATCCTAGCTCGAGCGAAGAGACCAAAAACTGGACAGCAACCATTTGTTTTAAAACACACCCAACCTGTTCCAAACTTGCCCAACACATTCTAAAACTCAAATACAAGGAAATAAAGGATGGAAAGAGACATATACAACAATACTCAACCAAGGAACCCAAGTCAGGAATACAGTACATAAAGGGGAAAACTCAGGATCACTATAACCCCCCCCCCCCTTTTAAAGAATTTCATCCCCGAAATTAGACATAAGTTTTAAAAACACAATTTCTCAATTCTCAATAAGACCACAATTTAACATTCATCGTCTTAACCCATTACGGGTCATTCCATCTCTTTTCAAGAGGCAATTTACAATATAATTCAATATGCATTATCAACATGCGTTTCTTTGAAATTCAACAAATTCCAATACCATATTCCACCATTCCATAACATATTCAATGTTAATAACATACTTGCATTTCTACAACATATTCAACATATACAATGTTAAATTGAACTTCTATTTTCAAGGTACATTCAACAATACTTCCATAAACCGAAACATATACAATGTTTTTAGATTTCATCAAGAAATAAAATTCCCAATACATGGTTAAACATTAACAAACAAATCCGGGTATTTCCCACGGACCTCCAACTCATGCTCCCAAGTGGCTTCCTCCACTCCGTGATGTTTCCACAAAACTTTTACCAAGGGTATCGACTTGCCTCGCAAGACTTGATCCCGCCTATCCAAGACCGGCACCGGTCTCTCCTCATATAAGGCATCCTCATCTACCTCTAAGTTGGTCCAGTCCAACACATGTGACGGATCCGGCTCATACTTCCGAAGCATACTAACATGAAACACGTCATGCACTCCGGACAACTGCGGCGGCAAAGCTAAACGGTGGGCAACCTCTCCAATCCACTCAAGGATCTCAAAAGGGCCAATAAACCGAGGGGACAACTTCCCACTCTTCCCAAACCTCATCAATCCCCGCCTAGGTGATATCTTCAGAAAGACGTGATCACCCACCTCAAATGCCAAAGGCCTCCTCCGACGGTCGGCATAACTCTTTTGGCGACTCTGGGCTATAACTAACCTCTTATGGATAAGCTCAATTTTCTCCGTCGTCTCCCGCACCAATTCCCGGCCCAACAAAGGTGCATCACCCACCTCGGCCCAACAAACTGGAGATCTACACGATCGGCCATACAAGGCCTCAAACGGTGCCATACCAATACTCAATTGGAAACTATTGTTGTAGGCAAACTCTACCAAGGGCAAATGTCTCTCCCACAACCCCTTAAAGTCAAGGACACAGCCTCTAAACATATCCTCAAGGATCTGAATAGTACGCTCGGACTACCCGTCAGTTTGAGGATGGTAAGCCGTGCTAAAGGTCAACTTAGTGCCTAAGGTACTCTGTAAATTCTGCCACAACCTAGTAGTAAAACGCAGATCTTTATTTGAGATAATCGACACTGGGGCCCCGTGCAACCTCACTATGTCCCAAATATACAAGTCGGCAAGATGATCTACCGAATCTCTCACGTGCATAGGAATGAAGTGCGCCGACTTAGTCAACTGGTCAACTACCACCCAAATGGCATCACTACCCCGTTGAGTCCTTGGAAGGCCCACAACAAAATCCATTATGACATGCTCCCATTTCCACTCGGCAATAGGCAAGGGCTGTAACAAACCTCCGCTGGCCTCTGACGCTCGGCCTTCACTTGCAGCCACATCTTTCTTCATACCCCTTCACCAAAACTGGCAACTCAGATCACGATACATCTTAGTGCCTCCCGAACGCACTACAAAGAGTGAATGATGAAACTCTCGGAGCACTTCTTCTCGGCAAGACTCTGGCACAAACAAACCGTCTCGGTACCTCACACTCCGGTCAGGATACATAGTCAAACCCTTCTCTACCTTCCCACTGGAAATCTTTTCTCAGAGAGCTTCTACCTCCAAGTCACCCCTCTATGCCTCTAACACTCGATTCACAAGTGTAGATTGTGCCACTACAGAAAACAAGGCCGCAGACTCAACAGGCTTGCCCAGAAGCAAGTTGAACTCGCCAAGAGTGCCCAACATCTCCTATTCTCGGATGGCTATGCAAGCTACATCACTAATGGATTTCCTACTAAGGGCATCGACCAAATCATTGGCCTTTCCCGAATGATAGTGCAACTCGAAGTCGTAATTCTCAATAAACTCCATCCACCTCCTCTACCTCAAGTTTAAGTCTTTCTGTGTAAACAGATATTTCAAACTCTTATAATCCGAGAACACCTCGAATCTCTTACCATAAAGGTAGTGCCTCCAAATTTTCAAGGCAAAAATCACAGTTGGTAGTTCTAGATCATGTGTACGGTAATTCCTCTCGTGTGTTTTCAACTGACGTGAGCCATAAGCTACTACTTTCCTCTCTTGCATCAATACACAACCCAATCCCTCTCATGAGGCATCACAATAAACCGCATAACCCCAACCTCTCTCCGGAATAATCAAAATTGGAGCGGTGGTAAGTCTAACCTTAAGTTCTTGGAACGACTTTTCACAAGTCTCACTCCATACAAATTTGACCCCCTTCCGTGTCAACCTAGTCAAAGGCGAAGCTAGCCTGGAGAAATCTTTCACAAACTGACGGTAATAACCGACCAATCCCAGAAAACTGCAGATCTCAAAAACACTCTTAGGCTATGCCCAATCTTGCACTGCCTCTATCTTGGATGAATCAACAGACACCCCTCCTTCGGAGATTACATAGCCTAAGAACTTTACCTCACTTAGCTAGAATTCACACTTCCCAAACTTGGCATACAGCTTGTGGGCTCTAAGTAACTCAAGCACCACTCTCAAGTGTTCCTCGTGCTTCTCCTCAGAAGGTGAATAAATCAGAATGTCGTCTACAAAGACTACTACAAAGCGATCTAAGAACTCCTGGAAGATCCGGTTCATCAAGTCCATAAACACAGTCGGTGCGTTGGTGAGCCTGAAAGGCATCACCAGAAACTCATAATGGCCATACCGCGTACAGAATGCCGTCTTCAGGGTATCCTCCTCCCTGACTCTCAACTGATGGTAACCCGATCTCAAATCTATCTTAGAGAAACAACAGAACCCTTTCAACTGGTCAAACAAATCATCTATACGAGGCATACGGTATTTGTTCTTAACCGTAGCCCGATTCAATTTTCGGTAATCAATGCAAAGTCTCAAAGCCCCATCTTTCTTTTTAGCAAAGAGGGTCGGTGCTCCCCATGGTGAAGTACTAGGGTGGATGAAGCCCTTATCTAGTAACTCCTGGAGTTGAATCTTCAACTCACTCAACTCGGTTAGGACAAAACAATACGGTGCCATAGAAATCGGTACCGTGCCAGGCACTAAGTTAATAGAGAATTCAATCTCTTGATGGGGTGGTAAACCAACAAGATCCTTGGGAAAGACGTCCGAGTACTCACAAACCACTCTGGGCAACTCAGTCCTGGTCTCATCACACTCACTATTCATATAGCTAGTGAGAAGACAACTAAGCTCACTCCGTCCTTGCGGATCATACACCGGTGGTGAAACTCTACCAACCCGATCCCCCAAGAAATGGAAACAATCCCCACTCAAGGTACATACAGTAACCCTCTGGTGGTAATAGTCTAATAATAGCCCGGTATGACGATAACCAGTCCATACCTAAAATCACATCAAAACCCGACATAACCATTACTACAAACAAAAATGGAAGCCGGCGATCAGCGATCTCTATATCACAACCTCTACACCCTTGTTTCAAAATCAATTCACCCCCAACAGGTGATACAACGCAAATAGGAGATGCTAATTACGCCAACTCCAACCCCAAAACAGATGCAAATGCAGCAGATATAAAGAAATGAGATGCACCCATATCAATTAACACATTAGCAACCGAGTTGCAAAACAGAAAGGTACCTCTCACAACAGACGGAGCCGGTACAAGATCTTGCGCTGTAACAGCATACACGCGCCCTGAAGGCCTCTGATCTACCTGCTCACCTCTCGGAGCATAAGACTGCTGTACAGATTGAGCCAAAGAGGCTCCCTAATTAGCCTTTGAGGCCTGAACTGACTGAGCTGGCTGATGGCTCTGAGTCTGCCTCAAACCAGATGCACCAGATGTGCCACTCAACTGCCGGCAAAACCTCTTCAGGTGCCCCTCCTGACCACACTGGTAACAAGAGAGTGGCTGGCCTCTGCCCTGACTCTGGCTCTAAGGACGAATCGAAGATGAAGCTGCTCTCTGCCCTCATCTCCTCTACGAGCAAGCTGGAGACTTATGGCCTAGCTGACCACATTTGTAACAAGTGAAGTCTCCCTGCCCGCCTCTCCCAGAGCCTAAGCTCAGTACTGGAAAGATAGATCTAGAATATGCTCCCTAGGACTGCTGAGGGTTAGAATCCCTCTGTCTCTTACTATCTCCCTGGCCATCCTGACTCCTCTTGGAGCACCTCATCATTTCCTCCTCCGCCTGCATAATGGTCTCAAGATAGACTGGAGCCTGCACAAGGCACCCATACTCCCTAGTCATGGACCCGACCACTCGAAACCGGAGTCCGGTCCTCAACTTCTTCTCAAACTCTAGACAGCGGCGTTCCTTAAACGCCACCAACTCAGGCGTAAACCTCGACAAGCTAGTGAAAGCGGCCTCAAACTCTGCCACTAGTGTATTCAGCTGCTTGAGCTGACAGAACTAATCTCTCAACTTCTCCCTAACAGTGGGAGATAAAAACTTCTCCTGGAAGGCATCAACGAAAGCCTTCCAAGTCCCTCTGATACGTCCACGTACAAATTTCCACCACTAACCCGCGTCTCCCTTCAACTGGAAGGATGCCAAGGTCACCCTCAAGCCTCCGTCTTCGATGCCAAGCATCTCAAACGTCTTTGCCATCTGTTCCAGCCACTCGTCAGCCTTCACTAGCTCCTTTGGATCACCCAAGAACTCGTCCGGATTCGACCGAAAAAGCTCCCTCTTCAAAAAAGAAGGCCCTGCCTCAGCTACATGGGCCTAGGCTTGATTCTTAGCTCTGAGAATGCCCATAGACTCCCTCAAAGCTCCTGCCATCTCGTGGGCTAAAGCGCCCATGGCCTGCTGACCTACTGGCTCGGCCACATTGGCCTGACCAACCCCCTCCTGCTGCGCCGAAATTTCATCCGGTATAGGCATCTCCCGCCTCATAGGTCTACCACACCTACCACCACGTCCTCGCCCTGACATCCTAATAAAGGTAAAAAAAGGGTTAGCACATTCACAAATGTGCCAAAGCTGTAATACATTGGACAACAGTAAGTCACTTAACATAAACACATAATTACATAAGTATTTACGAATTTCATTTCCGGATAATGACCGTCCTATGGCGTTGCCAGAGTTCCAGTGAGAAATAGCAGTGATCAAGTGCCTTTCCAACAGGACTCCTAGAAACCCAAGGATCCAATCAACATCCTAAAAACTACATCCTATACCCATATAGTCACATAAGCATGTTATCAAATAAATACATAACACTATATTTAAGTCTCTAACAAGCAAGACAAACCCACTGTGGTACTAACCACTTTCCACGTACCCAAGTATTGAAACTCGGTACACTCTGATACCAAGTTATCATGCCCTCAAAATAAACCCATAAATCATACATTCATGATACAAGAAAGAGATATAATATTCCATACATCGGAGTGTTCTTACAAAAAGTACTACACGTTAACAACAAAAGTAAATGCCCTATAGGCTTAAAAATTTCCAAGTCAACACTTGATTACGACAAAAGAAGAGTTCTAACTCTTTTTACATAATAAGCCCTTGGCTTGATTTACATGTAATACAAAATGATAACAACAAAAATGATCTTTTAGCCTTTAAGCCTCCCAGCTACGTCCTTGGAGGTAGCATATCACCTGCACCTGAAAATGATGTCCCATATAGGGTGAGCCAAAGCCCAGTAGAGATATACTAAACCAAATCTAAGAAATAACTAAAACATTAGCATTTGATAAATATCCTACACATGAGCATAGATATACCCCATTTAATTTAGAATCCAACAACATTGGCATTCATCTTTTAATCCAGTTTCATTTATATTTCCAATCCATTTCATTAACATAGTTCGTCTATTCCAGTAATTCAAATGAGACTACAACTCATAAGAAAACAACACTTCGATTCATCAGTAATTTAAAATGAGACTACAACTCATATCAACAACACTTTATTCATCAACATCATTCAGATGTATATAAGGTTTCGGAACTTTCACCTTGGACACTCCGGCCAACTTAATTATCACTGGAGTCCATCCCCTATCTCCTTCCAAACAATGGAGTACATCCCCTGTCTCCTCCCACACAACATACATATGCAATGTATTTGAACACTTTATCATATACAATGATCTATCAGTACACATTTTCGATGTATTATTCCAACCGTCATATTCAATGACATATTCCAGGTGATTAGTTTCAGTTTTCTCGAATCAACATACAGTGTCTACAACAATCAAGACTATCCTCCACCGATAGCCTAAAACAGTTATTTCTAAATAGATAATAAAATTATCAAATAGATAAATTATCAACAATTCTTTGGTGAGTGATTAATTTATCCAACTACACCATTCAAATTTCATAATTGCCCAATTTCGATATTCTCAACTCAATCTCATACTTTCATCATTTTCCAAATCAATCATTTAAGTTAATTATTTCAATACAACTAGGGCATAAACCCCATTTTCCTCAAATATTGCCCCCAAGGCCAATTTTCACTCTTATTACCCAAACAAAACCAAAATAACAAGATCTCACAACATATGGAACCCAAAACATCAAAACCCCTATTTTAGAAATTTAATGTCAAACCTTAACTTTTCCAAATTTGCCAAAACTCACCATTTATACAAAATGACTAAAATCCATGTCAAAACTCATAAGAAGGAGTAAGGTATCCTTACCTCAAGAGAAGAGACTCAAAGGAGATGAAGGTGAAAACCCAAGATGCTCCAAACACCAACTTTTTCGGATCAAAATGAAGACCACGCCAAGCTCCACACTTTTTACAAAGGAACTAGGGTAGAAGATCACTAGAACTAGATGTATTTTTAGAGAGAAGATGTATTATAAAGAGAGATAGCCGATCTAGGGTTTAAGAAGAAAAGGAAATCAAAAAGTGAGAGAGAAGATTGCTACTGTGATCTGATATATTCGAGCCTTTCTCGAGTGAAGAAATGGTCGCTCGAGCTACCAGACACAAAAGGACCTCGCTCGAGCCCAAAAAGCCTCGCTCGAGTGAACAACGCGAAGCTTCAGGTCTGCAACCCAAAAGCACGCTTGAGCGCAAGAGTACTCGCTCGAGCAAAGAAACTCAAAACATAGGGCTCGCTCGCTCGAGCTAAGAAACACAACCTTTAGGTCCAAAAGAGAAGCAGACGCACGCTCGAGCACAAGACCCTTCGCTAGAGCGAATTGACACACCAGACCAAGCTCGCTCGAGCCAAAGCTGCGTCTGAAAAGAAAACCTGAAGACCTACAATACTCGCTCGAGCGTACAAACTCTCGCTCGAGCGAAGAAGCAAAAACACACGACTCGCTCGAGCGACAAAGTCCTAGCTCGAGGGAAGAGACCAAAAACTAGACAGCAACCATTTGTTTTAAAGCACACCCAACCTGTTCCAAACGTGCCCAACACATCCTAAAACTCAAATACAAGGAATTAAAGGACTGAAAAAGACATATACAACAATACTCAACCAAGGAACCCAAGTCAGGAATACAGTACATAAAGGGGAAAACCCGGGATCGCTATATTTTTATTTTTTTGTATATATTTTCATAAAAAGTCAAAAAATATACTTATTTAGATCATCTTAAACAACTCCTAATATCTAAGAAGTGAGACCATCAAAGAAACATATGCCGTCGAGTTTTCAAATACATATGTTAAGATTATAAAAAGAGGAAATATTATTTTACCCTCCTAAATTATTACGCGAAAATCAATTTGACACTCAGACTTCACATTATGTTAATTTAACCTCTAAACTTTTTCAAATTTGATGAATTTATCCCCCGTTGTCTGTTTTCATTTATAATCAAACGAAACTTAGTAACGTGACACCAAATTTCATTTTACCTCTCAAACCATACTTTAAAAATCAATTAGACCCCAAATATTTAAAAAAAATTAAAATTAAATATTTAATAAATACTTTTTTATCTCAATAACGAAAAAAAATTAAATAATATACTTTGCAAAAAAATAATAAAAAATATAAAAATTCTCATTTAGAATTGTCTTTTTAAGTCTTAAATTATCTAGAGTCGATTCTGAAAAAATTAATTGAGTTAAAATTTCTTGGCTACTTTATATGTATGCGCGTATGCAATTGTAATTAGTTTATTCTCCAAATTAATTTCAATAAAATTAATCGACTAATAGAATTCAAAATTGAGTGGGTAAAAAAAAAATTTAATTCAATTACTATCTAAAAAATACTCAACATAACCAATACTCAATTTTTATTTAAAATTTAATGATTTCATTTTTGAGATAAAAAATTATTAATTAAATATATGTATTTTTAATATTTGGGGGGCTAATTGATTTTTAAAGTATAATTTTGGAGGTAAATTGAAGTTTCAAATGAAATTTGGTGCCACATTAGCAAGCTCCATTTAATTGTAGACGGAAATAGACAGCGGGAGTAAATTGACCAAATTTAAGAAGGTTTAAGATTCAAATTAAAATAATACGAAGTCCGAGTGAGAAATTGATTTTTGCCTAATAATTTGAAGATCAAAATGATAATTTCTCTTATAAAATCAGACATAACTATCTTTTCATAAATTTTATGTTCTTTCTTTATTGAAATAATCTAAATCACAGAATTTTTTATTTTTTTCTTAGAGGGTGGAGGATGGACCCCACCCTATTTATAAACAATGGCACCGACTATTTTTATGACTATAAATTAGGGGTGGATATCGGCCCATTAACCCGTTTAGCCTGCCCAGCTTAACTTTTTTTTTTAGGGCTTGAAAATATTATTTTAACCCATAAGGATGGGTTGGATTAATATTTTCAGTTCGATTGATAAATGGGTTGGGTTTGAAAATTGTATTTTAGACTCAGCCCACTACATATTTAATTTAATAAATTAATTAATTAATTTATATAATATATTGCAAAATATATACTCTTATACTCTTTTACTGTTGCCTATTATTTCCTTAGTTTTTATTTTTTCCTTAGACAACTGCCTCCTTTCCGCCTCCTGAGTGACAATTGAAAGGCCTTGATTGCCTTTTGGGTTGATGAACTAAGACTGGATAAAGAACATTAGTAATTAAACCCTTTAATACTTCAATTAGATTCACATTTTTAGTTCATATTTGTAGTTGTTAATAGTGTGGGTGAACTGAAGTTACTTTCCAGATCCAAAAAAAAAACTGAAGTTACTTTAAAATAAAATCTAGGTAGATTCATATTCTTTGAGCCCTAATCTTATGAGCTTCTTATGGCTTGTTTGGTTAATTTTTTTTGTTTAGTAAATTTGGTTTATTGTTTTTATGCATTTTTTTTTAATAGTTTATGTATATGGGCCGATGGATGGGCTTGGGAAATATATTTATATTAGAGTTGGGATTGGAATGACTATATAGGCCTGATATTCGGATTGGACAAACTTAAACAGACACAACATCCCTTATTCAGTAGTCCTGGCCCGAACCCGGCCCTGTCCAGTGAATAACCCACTTCTACTATAAATAAAGCCCTATATTTATTCTGATCAAAATAATCATCGTAAATATATTTTTAAAATTTTTGTTTTTCATTGAATGTCATAAAATGTGGGGGGAAATTTTTTTTTAACATTTTGAGTTCTTGCCCGATATTAAAATTGAAACGCAAAATAATCTTTCAACTTAAAATATTAAGATCGTATTATAATCATGAATTTGAGTAAGGATTGAAAAATAAAATAAAATAAAATAAAAAAAAAAAAGATAGGTAAAATATAAATAAAACATAGTTATATTTTACCCACATTTTTTTCTCTTTTTAAATCCTTATTTAAATTTATCATCTAAATATAGATTAAAATAGGACGATGCACTCAGATCATATTTAATAATACAAGTATATATTTATTGATTTTCTAAATTGGAATTTGGGAGCTCCACCAGCTTCCACTGCGATGATTTGGACTTTCGAGGACTCATCTGGATTTTCAACGCCCGCACATAGAGCGTCGTTAGATGGGGATCCGTTTGCTTGTTTGCAGATTTCTTCATATGTCTCCACTTTTTCGACATGGTCAAAATGCCACCTCGTTTAAAAGCATATTTAAATAATCAATATTTTTTATTTTATTTTATTTGAATAATCAATACTTGTATATACACGAAAAAAATATTTACTGAACTACATATAATCCACTATGACGCACAACCTTCTACTTTATTTTATATGAGGTATTGTATGTGTTTTCAAGCATATTTAATAATAAACATCTTAACCAAAAATAGAGCATCATAAAATTTTAGAGAAATTTTACTATGCACATTGTAAAAAAAAAGTGTGCATATTATATGTGAAAAATAAAGGTTGAGACCCCCTTTGGGGGTTACCCCCTTCACCCCCTATATGTGAAACCAAATTTTTACGCTTACAAAAATTTACTAAACTATTTACAAGTTTTTAAAATAAAAAAAAAAGTGTGCATATTATATGTGAAACCAAATTTTTACGCTTACAAAAATTTACTAAACTATTTACAAGTTTTTAAAAACAGAAAGAGATACTAAACAAGTTTTTGTTTACAATTTTTCAATTTTCTTTTGTAAATATAGAGAGAGAGAGAGAGAGAGAGAAAAAAAAGAAAAAAAAAAAGGCAAGTTTAAACAAGTTCAAAGGATTGGTTTAGGACATATTTTAACAGCTTAAATATTATTGAAATCAATTAATCATGATGAACTAACAAATCAAAGAGCATTCTAAATATGTTTCAGGAACTTATATTTTAATAATTCAACATTACAAAAATGCAAATCAAAATTAATATCATGATAAAAAAATATATGTCATATAATTTACTTAGTGTATAAATGGTAATAAATCACAAATTACACCGTCCATGTATTTTTTAAGTTGTCTTATACTAATGAGTTTCCCTATAAATAAGTGAAACTTACCGTTACAAGAATTTACTAAACTAAATTTTTGAAAATGGAAATAGATACTAAACGATTTTTTGTTTACATTTTTTCAAATTTTGTATAAATTATAAATAGAAAGCTTTAAATAAACGTTATCAAACAGACCCATGTTCAATTCAATACCTTAATGTTCAATTCAATACCTTAATTTTCATATTTCGAATTTCAATTTTGAAGTTTATCAAACAATATTACCTTGGCTTTCGAAGGAAAAAGTTCTTAGCACTTGCTCGAGGAAATAAACCAGGAAAAATTATAAAATAAAAAAGTTTGAGCTTTATAATAAAATAAAATTTTAATTTGATCAATTTAAACTCTAATATTTTGATGTTTTTATAGCGATCCTGGTTTGTCCTTCATTGTTTATTGTATTCCGGACTCAGTTCCGTGGATGTTGTTGTTGTTTTATCCTCGTTTCTATCCTTTACTCTTTGTATTTGAGTTTTGGGTTGTATTGGACAGGTTTGAAACAGGTTGGTTGTGTTTAGAAACCAAGAGTCGATGCCCAGATTTTGGCCTTTACGCTCGAGCGGGCTCTTTTGTATTTGCTCCTCCACTCGAGTGGAGCGTGATTATTCAACCCTCAGTATTTTTTTCCTGCAGGTCATCGGACGCTCGAGCGTCCACTTTCATGCCCGAGCGAAGGCCTTCGTCCGCAAAACTTCTGGAAGTGTGCATTCGACGCTCGAGCCTCGTTTTTCACGCTCGAGCAGGAGTTTGTGTCTGACGCTCGAGCGGGGCGTTCCACGCTCGAGCGAACTGTGTTTTATATCAGTCCGAGAAAAGCCATTTTTGAATCATTTTTCGACCTTCTCTCTCTCTCTAGCTTTCCAAAACCCTAGTTTGAGAGCTCCTTTCTCTAGAACTCCCTCTCTCTCTCTCTCTCTCTCTCTCTCTCTCTACATTTTGATCTTGGTTTAGTGAGACCCAATCCTTGTGCCTTCATTAAAATGATAGAGCTTTGCAAGGCCTCCATTTTGATCCGAAAAGTTGTAGATTTGGAGCACTTTCGAGTTTGTTCATCATCTTCTTTGGGTCTCTTCACTTGAGGTAAGGATAACTACTCATATTTATAGTCTTTGACATAAACTTGTGGTCAATTTGATTTAATGTTGAAGTTGGGAAATTTTGAGTGTTAGGGTTTCAAAATGTATAAAGAGGGGTTTTGTCCTTTTGACCCATACATGTGTATTTTGGGTCTTAAAATGAGGTTATTGATGTTTGTATATGATATTTGGACCTTTGGGTCAATGTTGAGAAAATGGGGAGAAAAGACCTAATTTATTATGATGAATTAATTTATATAATTAATTTAGGAAAGTTATGAAAACATGAAATTGAGTTGGAAATAATGAAATTGCGTAATTATGAGATTTAATTGTGGAGTTGGATTGATTAATCACTCACCTTTGGAATTGTAGATAATTTATCTATTTGATAATTTATTATCTCTTTAGAAATAAATGTTTTGGGCTATCGGTGGAGGATAGTCTTGATTGTTGTAGACACTGCATGATGATTAGGTGAATTAAAACTAATCATATGAGTATATCATTGAATATGACGGATGGATTAACACATTAAATATGTGCTTTGCTTGATCATTGTATATGATAAGTGTTTAAATACATTGTATATGAATGTTGTTTGGGAGAAGATAGGGGATGTACTCCACGGTTTGGGAGGAGATAGGGGATGAACTCCTAAACCGGATTTGGGAGGAGATAGGGGATGGACTCTAGTGATAACTAAGTTGGGCGGAGTGTCCAGGGTGAAAATCCTGAAATCCTAATTGCGTTTGCATAACATAGATGAATCGAAGTATCGAAATGATCATATTATGAGTTTTAGTCTCATTTGAAAATTTAATTGCTGAAATATTGTTGATATGAGCTGTAGTCCCATTATGAACAGTCTGACTGAATAAGGAACCATATCTATGAATTGGTTTGGATAATGAAATGGAAAGAGATGTATGTTTGTTTATATGAGTTAAACATTTATCAAATGCCAATGCTTTAGTTACTGCTCATATTATGTTTAGCATATCTCTACTAGGCATTGGCTCACCCTATATGGGACATCATTTTCAGGTTCAGGTGTTATGCCGCCTCCAAGGCCTTAGCTTGGATGGTTTTGGGAGTTGAAGACTCTTTTGGTTGTTTTATTATTTTGGTAATACATGTCAATTCAAGCCAATGGCTTATTTGTGTAGAGAGTTAGAACTCTTCTTTTGTTGTAACCAAGTGTTGACTTGGAATGTAACGCCCTCAAAATAAACTCATAAATCATACTATCTTGACATGCTTAGACATAAGAGAATAAAGCATAATTTCATTCATCAGAGTAATCATTACAAAAGTATTACATGTTGACATCAAAAGTAAATGCCTTACGGGCTTACAACTTTCCAATTCAACACTTGGTTACAAAAAAAAAAAAGTACTAACTCAAAACACAAAATAAGCCCTTGGCCAGATTTACATGTAATACACAAAAATAAACAAGCGTCTTCAACTCCCACAACCATCCAAGCTAAGACCTCGGAGGCGGCATAATACCTGAATCTGAAAATGATGTCCCATATAGGGTGAGCCAATGCCCAGTAGAGATATGCTAAACATAATATGAGCAATAACTAAAACATTAGCATTCGATAAATATTTAACTCATATATACCAACTTATAACACATTTCAATTCCATGACAAATATGTCCATGTTTCATTCAATTTTCCATTACTTATCCAGTTCTCAATTTACGAATAAGGCTCAGAACCTGGCCAAACAACTCAATGAGATTTCATCTCATATTAAAACATTTCCTTTACCCACATTTCAATTTTTAAATAAGATAACGACTCATATTAAACACTTCCGTACTTCACAAATGATACACAGATTTGCTGTATCCATCTCAAATAAAGCACTTCCATACTTTATATATGATACACAGATTTGCTGTATCAATGCAGTCCATCCCCTATCTCCTCTCACACAACACAATGTATATAAATGTTTATCATATACATATTCAATCAATACACAAGTTTGAAGTATTATTCCAACCGTCATATTCGATGACATATTCAATTGATTAGTTTTAATTTGCCTAATCATCATGCATTGTCTACAACAATCAAGACTATCCTCCACCAATAGCTCAAAGCAATTTATTTCTAAACAGATAATAAATGCATCAACAGATAAATTATCAACAATTCTCGAGGTGAGTGATTATTAAATCCAACTCCACCATTCTACTTCATAATGAGTCAATTTCATTATTTCCAACCCAATTTCATATTTCCATAACATTCTCAAATTAATTATATAAATTAATTCATAACAAAATTAGGGTTTTCTTCCCTCTTTCCCAACATTGACCCAAAGGCTCAACTATCAACAACAACAATCATAATCTATCTTTAAGACCCAAATTACATGTTTATGGGTTAAAATCACAAAACCCCCTTTATAACTTTTGAAACCCTAACATCCAAAATTTCCCAAATCAACATTTAATTAAAATGACTACATGTTTATGTCAAAGACCATAAAGATGAGTAGTAATCCCTATCTCAAATTCGGAGCTCAAAGGAGAAGATGAAGAAATTTGAAAGTGCTCCAAACCCCAATATTTTCAGATCAAAATGTAGCTCTCAACAAGCTCCACACTTTTTACAAAGGCCCAAGAATAGAAGATCACTCCTACTAGATCAAACCCTAGAGAGAAGTTGGAGTTTTAGAGTGAGGTGCTCTCCAATAGAGGTTTTGAAAAAGTAGGAGAGAGAAAGAAAGTCAAAAAGTGATCCAAAATGTCACTTTTCAGATTGATATAAAGTCGCCCCGCTCGAGCGTGGAACTCCCCGCTCGAGCGTAAGACACAGACTCACGCTCGAGCGTGAAAAGCGCCGCTCGAGCGTCGATTGCACACTTCCAGAAGTTTTGCAGACCATGGTCCCCGCTCGAGCGTTAGAACTCCTGATCGAGCGTACGATGACCTGCAGAGAAAATACTGAGAGATGAATATTCACGCTCAAGTGGATAAGCAACAACAAAGGGCCCGCTCGAGCGTCAAAAGCCCCGCTCGAGCGTGAAGGCCAAAATCTGGGCATCAACTTTTGGTTTCTAAACACAACCAACCTGTTCCAAACCTGCCCAACACAGCCCAAGACTCAAATACAAAGAGTAAAGGATGAAAACAATGCATTTACTTTTGTTGTCAACATGTATTACTTTTTGTAAAGAACACTCTGATGAATGGAAATATGCTTTATTCTCTTGTTTATAAATATCATAAATGTTGGGTTTATATGTATTATTTTGGGGGGTGTTACAGTTTTAAATTTGAATCATTTACCTATTTTGTTAGGTAAAATTAACGAAAAAATAGAATTATAATCATTAAACTTAATGAAAATGATATTTTAGATATTTTTCATATACCCACATTTAATATAATAACTAAAATATCATATATATATATATATTTTGGTGTCAATTTAATAGACAAATAATTTAGATTAAAAATAAATCAAAAAATTATGGTATAAATTGATGAATTAAAAAATTTAGAGTTTATTTTGTTACATGACTTAAAATATGAGATTTTTTTTTAATTATTCCAATAAACTATTAATAAATGGCCTTGTTTGGAAAGTGACTACTTTTTTTTGACTTTTTGACTATTTTAATAGGTTATTTTAATTTTTGTATTTGAGAAATTGGGTTAAATTTTTTTAATTGATTATTATATTGAAAAATGTGTTCAAAATGATATTTAAGACTAAAATGACAAATTTGTCTTTAACTTAAGACATTCACATTTTTTCAAAATTGGTCTAAAAGGACAAAATTGTCATTTATTACCTATAGGATAGGCTGTTAGCGTGACAATTGTAGGTTGTCAACATAATAGTGATTTAGACTATTCTTTTCTTTTTCTTTTTTTAATATAGTGTAACGCCCTCAAAATAAATTCATAAATCATACATTCTAGACATCCATAAACATAAGAGAAATAAACATATTTCCATTCATCAGTGTATTTAATCCAAAAGTATTACATGTTAATAACAAAAGTAAATGCCCTACGGACTTACAACTTTCCAAGCCAACACTTGGTTACCAAAAAAAAATAAGAGTACTATCTCAAAACACAAAATCAGCCCTTGGCTTGAATTACATGTAATATACAAAATAATTACAAAAGTAAGCCTTCAGCTTCTAAAACCTCCCAAGCTAATTCCTTGGAGGCGGCATATCACCTGCACCTGAAAATGATGTCCCATATAGGGTGAGTCAACGCCCAGTAGAGATATGCTAAATATAATATGAGTAATGACTAAAACATGAGCATTTGATAAATGTTTAACTCATATAAATCAACTCATTATACATTTCAGTTCCATGACACATATGTCCATGCTTCATTCCATTTTCCTTTACTTAACAATTTCGATTTATAAACATGGCTCAGAACCTAGCCAAACAATTCCTATAAGACTACAGCTCATGTTAAAAGCTTTTCCAATATCAACAATTTAAATGAGATTATTGTTAGAAATTGGGCGCCCATGTGGCATGGCCCTTTGAGCTTTTTGAGCCTGAACCTCTTGAACCTTATCCATGTAAGTTTGAATTTTAATTCAAACTTATTTGGATAACCATTCAGGATATCTATATCTATCATATCAATAGATATAGATAGATGGATAGATATTTATTGGTTATTATTGATTATATACATCTGATAATGGAATATACGTATATCAGATACGTTATGGGGTTTTTACCCATAACCTTTTTTTCCCATAC
This sequence comes from Camellia lanceoleosa, assembly GCA_025200525.1. Lineage (NCBI taxonomy): Eukaryota > Viridiplantae > Streptophyta > Magnoliopsida > Ericales > Theaceae > Camellia > Camellia lanceoleosa. The sequence continues at coordinate 828,732 of JANUSC010000048.1, read as the reverse complement.
TCTCCTCTCTCTCTGACTCTCTCCCAAAAATAACGATCAAGCCATTTGCACTGTGATTTGTGTGGGTGATATTCACAATTGTAATATCACCCCATTGCTGGGATGATTGATCAGATTCAGGAAGCACGTGATTTACCCACGAGGTTCTTCGCTAAAAGGTATGATCTAAACATTTTATCCGCTGCGTTATAATGCTTTATGATTTACATTGATATCAGAGCCATGTATGGGTTTTTTCGTGCTTTCTTTTATCATATGTATATTTATAAAAGAGGAAGAGATCCAAAATATTTCATTTTTTATGATCATTAATGTCATTTTTAAGACCATAAATGATTTTATTTTGGAAAATGGAGTCCGGAAGTACCGAAATCGGACCAGAAAACACCGTGGAAGGCGGCGCGTGGGCTACACGCGCCATCTGACGCCGGCAGTGACCTCCACGCGCCATCACGCGCTCCACGCGCGCGTTGTCCGCGCCCTTCACACGCACGCGCCCTCCGCGCCACACACGCGTGCCACGCGCCGAGCCGCGCGTTGAGCCGTGTTGAGTCGCGAGTCGAGCCGTTTCCCCAGCTGGCTTGGCTGTAAGGCTTTGTTTGTTTTTTTTTTAAATTCTGAATCGCGTTAAATGGTCATAATTAATTCATTACATATTTGTTTTATGTGTGGTTTGTATTGTTAGACTCAGAATTAATTTTTCTATATTCTGTAAAATTTTGAAAATTTTACAAAAATAAAAAATATTTTTTCTGTGTTAATAATTCATTTTTTATGCTTTAAAATGATTCTGGTATTGCATAAATAATTTTCTGGGGTTGAAATTTTTATTGTGGACTTCTGAAATGTTTTACTATTTACTGGTATAATTGTTTCAGTTTATCAGTTTCTGAATTTTTTATTTCTAATTTTATGTGTGTTTATTAGTTATTTAAAATTTCAGAAAATTTCAGAATGATATGCATTTTAATTATGGCATAATCTGAATATTGTTTCAGTTTATCAGTTTCTGAATTTTTTATTTCTTATTTTATGTGTGTTTATTAGTTATTTAAAATTCTAAAAAATACCAGAAAATCTCTGAAGTGATATAGTTTCTGTTATGGCATAATTTGAATATTAAATACAGCATATTGTTATTTATTTGCCTAGAGTTTATAATATGTTGTAATTAGAATAGCATGATTAATTGTTTTTTATTTTAATTCCTTTATTAAATGTAACATAGCATGTATTGATTGTGAATCTACATTATGATACTATTGTATGGAATTAGAATATTTTATCATGTTTTTTAGACATGCCATAGTCAGTGGGAGGTTATTCGGTTGAGAGAAATCTTTGTAGATTAACTCCCGAAAACCAATATTTTGCGCATAAATTAAATTAAATTTTGGATAATTGTCACCTGTGGCGCAAGAGATGATTACGAGCATAGCGGATTTTCGATCTTGCGACTTGTGTAATATTGTCACTATTTAATTTAGATTTTTGCGGTAAAATTATATTATGCTAATCAAATTAATCCCAATGCGAATTTCTCTCTAAATTGATTTAGCTTATGAAAGTTAATTTGGTTGACCTAGACTTAGTAGAGATGTTCAAATGTGAACAATGTAATCCCATTCTTTAGATGAGCAAAAGTCTTGGAGACTTTAGGTCAAACCTTAATTGAGCCAAAGTAAGGAAACATGACTCAAAGTCGCCGTGGTTTTGTTGCCTTGTTTGGCATAATAAAAACTAATGTGTGCGCTATGGTTAGCGGCACGCTATGTAGTTTTGGTTGGCGAGTTTTGAGGTTATGAAATTAGTAAGCCCTCAATAGATCTGTATATGATCTTGACTATTGAGCTGCGCGGATTGACTTTGTAAATTTGACTTGTAAATAATGTTACATCATTAGATGAAGTAACATTCAAGAGTCACGTCATTCAAGAAATGCAAGCATAAATAAATTAGTCATTAAGTGTAAGACGAGTAGCCAGTATGAGCAGTGTTTTGCTCTCTACCCAATTACTGGGAGTGGATAGAGCAAAATTTTATGCACTATAATAGTGTGCGTTGAAATATCACGTGAAGTTAAAAGATTAGCGCTTAAAAGCTGCAAAAATCTATTAACACTAAGTGAAAAAATTAGCGCTTAAAAGCTGCAAAATCTATTAACACTAAGTAAAAAGATTAGCGCTTAATGGCTGCAAAATCTATTAGCATTGCCAACTTGTCTAAATCTGGACACTTATTATTTCCACACTTGAGTGTGAAACATGAGAAGGGGCTTCTTTGTATGATTCCTTAGCTAGGCTAACGTTTTTGAATAACATTTACCACTAAGCGCAAACATTGCAGCATAGTAATGAAAAGGTCAAGGCCGACAAGGTTGTTATGACTCTAAGAATTTGACGCATCGCTTGTGAGAGCATTGTGTTGAATTAGACTCTTTAGCCTAATTCCCGCTTAAGTTACTTCAAGAGCTGTTACAGATTGATAGCTTATTCTCTCCTTCTTGTGGATAGTAGAATTAATTGCAAGTAACTATGAAGCGAGAAATAGATATGGCAAGAGGAGTATCGTCATCTTTCAACTAGATGCATTAAAGTGTATGGAGAATAAAATTGACTTGAAGGTGCAGGGGATTAGCACTTACTAGTTAAATTTGCGACTTAGGCGCACTTGATATCTCCATGACATCCTTTTATGATCTAGTGAATATGAATTAGTCCTGAGTCATTACCTAGTTGGGCCTAAACCTTTTAAACTTATCTTCGAGAACTCACACATTAAGATGATTGGAATTAGTTTATGACATTGGTCATGAACCGGTGGCTTATTATACTTAATCACATTAATGAGATGATGACATGATGGCTTGAGTAGGCCTTCTCGAGCCCACTCGCTTGTGACATCCTGCTCTCATATAAATGTGTAACTTTGTTCGCAATGGGTGCGCACAAGTAAGTAGGAAAGCCGTAGAAGGTCATTTGTATTGGCGCATTTAGTCCACTATGTTTTTTGTGACTAGATATGTGTAAGGGTATGATAGCTAGGCCTCAATCTCGACATATTTATAGATTACGATACACATCTGAGTCAAGACTATTTGATCTCCCATAAGTCAAAAGTTTTGAGATGATTTTTTGACATTGCACATATGAGGTTGAGATCAATTAGATAACAGCTTTTTGTGCTTTTAGTTTTGATCAAGGTGGCGAGTATCTATTTGAGTTATTTTAGAAAACTCTGTGAAGAGAAATTGATGCTTAGAAAATTGATTATTCCTAATACTCAACAACACAATGGTGTAGTAGAGATAAGGAATTAAATATTGTTAATGTTAGGTGGATAATGGCACAAAATGTTTCTCAATTAGGAATTGCACTAGTTTGTTGCCTATATCCCTAACTAAGTGCCCTCCATATCAGATTTTACACTCCATTTGAGTAATGGGTTAGCAGAGAGCCATCTATGGGCGATTTGTAACCGTTAAGCAGCTTATCTTTATTTTACTACTCATAAGATTGTGAAGTTAAGACCTAGGGTTCTATAGCACATTATTGTATGATGTCTTGTAAACACATAGGGTTGTGTGGCGCATTATTGTATGCGGTCATGTAAACCCTCCGGGTCATGTGCATATAGGTAAGCAGCTTTGTGGTAGTGTAACTAAGTCACATAAAGTTTTCTTAGTAAAGGTGACGTGTATAGAGTTTTGGAACTCTATAAGATAGAGAATTCTAAGCATAGCGCTTTTATGTAGCCTAGTTGAGAATGGAAAGAAATTTCCAATATCCTAGGGACAGTGGGAGCGATGTGCCTAATAATGGATTACTCCATTAGAGAAAAATACTCTACATTCTTAGTTGCGTGGTAGCGAATATGAAAATTTTCCATGTCATCACTGGGTGATTGAGAATGAAACATTCATGATTGCTCCGCAAGATGATAAAGAGCCTAGGATAATGCCAAAGGCTCTAGTTCCTTGTTTTTAGAAAGTGGATTAATGTTGCGCAATTTAAGACAAAGTCTTTGAGGATTAACCATTTCTATAAATTGGTTGACTTTCCATTATGACGCGAAATTGTTCTAAAGTTATGCATAATTTGGATAGTCATTGTTGAGGCATAAGGCTCGCTAGATACCAAAAAGTCGCACCATCGAGAAAAGTGTAGACCATGAGGAGACTTCCTCCTGGGAAGTGAGGTTATTTCGACTTAGGCTATGATTGACATAAGTTCGGAACATTGATTTGTGGACATTGTGACCCAACTTCTCGTTGGAGAATTGGATAAGTAGATCCATAGGGATTTACCTTCTGCTTTTATGGTGAAAAGTTAGGAGCGCAAAAAGGTTGCTAGTTCCAATAAATCTTTTACAGCCTAAAACAGTTATCCAAATAGTGGTTCTTAGATTTCATCAAGCCATGATAGGCAAACGATGATCGATGAAGACCACTGAGGCATGATCAATGGTCCAAAAGAAGTTTTTCCTTACTTAGTCATTATGAGCCAGGAATTTATAAGGTTGTCGCCACCTAGGGTGGGCAGTCCTCTATTTTAGATATGATGGACATGGGTGATGTAATTTATATGCTCGGATGTACGATCCTTAGGGATTGTTTTGGGAGAATTCCTATTTTGTCTTCGATGACTTACATAAGGAATATCCTAGAATGATTCTAGATGCAAAATTGCAAACCCATTGACTTACTTATTGGTAAAAGCCAGAGCCTTAGCTATTGAGTGTATCCTCGGATTGTCTTTGGGAGAAACAGATGACCTATATTCCTTGATCTTTTTCTTTGTTGTGGGAGCCTAAAGTACGCTATGTGGGCGTATTCGGCATGATAAGTGTTATCTTTGATAAATGGTCAACTGAGTTGTTTAGACATTGATCTTGCTCATTAGACCGTGGATAGAATTCTTCACTAGTAATATATTAATTTGCTCATTGTAAAATTCAATGCGCTAGTTGGGCGCATCCAGAATGAACGCAAATTGGTCACCAAAATATCTTTAGAGAGGTTATTGCGCAAGAGGTTATGATCATGAATCACTTCATGTGAGGCGCACATGGTGGATTCCGTTGTATATACTCATCGCAAGAGATACTGATAAGGCTTATGTTTGGAATCTATAATTGCGCAAGCTGTGGTCAATTTTTTTAAAAAATCGATCACTTATTTTGAGATGATGGGATGTTGACACTATTATAGTTTGTGTCATAATGATTAGCAGATGATGATGTCAGCAGGCAAGATTGGCTCACTCACACGAGCAATCGCCCTTGGCGCTTGAGAGCGAGCGAGGATGAGACTAGTAGTTTATTTTTATTTGAATCCCAGAGAGGCTTAAAATTATCCACTATGCATGTCGCCTTGGTTACAACCAAGATGAGGTCGTGTTAAGGACCAAACATGGATGTTAGTACCCACTTTCCATGTTGTGCCTGTTATGATTAGCCAGATGCGAGATCTCATTTGGCGCCTAGAAGGCGAGCAGATAGAGAATTCGGGTTAGGCGCTAGAAAGCGACTAGACTAATATCTGTACGGTGTATCGAGTATGACGTCACTCTTTTGGAAGAGTTACTCCACCGTAACATGTATTCATACTATATGTGCTTGGCGACTGAGTAATGAGGTGAGAGAATGGATCCCTGTTTCCTCACCGTGTGAGTCTTACGTGTCATTATTGATATGACTTTCATTTTTGTACCCTTTTGTGACTTTTGACTATGTCATAAGGTAAGGGGTTGATGTTCTGCTACTTTGGTATGTTGCCTGCGGTCATGTATGATTCGGCCTTAAGGGACATCACTGGGAAAGCGGTCAATCCTAAACTAAATGGCATGAGGGCAAAGGGAAGATCATCTAGTATTACACCACTGATGTATATTCACTACCGGCAACTCACATCGCTCTGTATAAGAAGCGAATTGAGTGTGAATATATTGCAAAAATTGAGAGGGTCAAACATGCTCTTTTTGAGGGATTAGAGATGTTTTTTGGACCGGTGTAATTAGATGGGTCTGGGGTATATGAGACACTATTTTTGTTTTTTTTTTTGGGTTGATGTCTCTATGCTGGCTCATTTTGAGTTTCTAGTATAGAGCTTCCACATGCAGGTGTTCTCAGTAGTCGCACGGTACATTGGCTAGTATGAGATTGTTCTTTTTTTTGGGAGATTAAGATAGAGATGTGGCAGTGTCATGCCAACTCATGCGCGAGTGGGAGATGTTAGAAATTGGGTGCCCATGTGGCATGGCCCTTTGAGCTTTTTGAGCCTGAACCTCTTGAACCTTATCCATGTAAGTTTGAATTTTAATTCAAACTTATTTGGATAACCATTCAGGATATCTATATCTATCATATCAATAAATATGGATAGATGGATAGATATTTATTGGTTATTATTGATTATATACATCTGATAATGGAATATACGTATATCAGATACGTTATGGAGTTTTTACCCATAACCTTTTTTTCCCATACTCTCCTCTCTCTCTGACTCTCTCCCAAAAACAACGATCAAGCCATTTGCATTGTGATTTGTGTGGATGATATTTATAATTGTAATATCACCCTATTGTTGGGATGATTGACCAGATTCAGGAAGCACATGATTTACCCACGAGGTTCTTCGCTAAAAGGTATGATCTAAACATTTTATCCGCTGCGTTATAATGCTTTATGATTTACAATTATAACTCATAACAAAACACTTACATACTTCACACTGGATACACATATTTGCTGTATCAATGTCATATTCAAACACTTCCATACTTCATAAATGATACACAGATTCGCTATATCAATGGAGTCTATCCCCTATCTCCTTCCAAATAACACCCGGTTTAGGAGTCCATCCCCTATCTTCCCCTAAACCGTGGAGTACATCCTCTATCTCCTCTCACACAATACAATGTATATAAACGTTTATCATATACATATTCAATCAATACACAAATTCGATGTATTATTCCAACCGTCATATTCAGTGACATATTCAATTGATTAGTTTTAATTCACCTAATCATCATGCAGTGTCTACAACAATCAAGACTATCCTCCACCGATAGCCCAAAGTAATTATTTCTAAACAGATAATAAATGCATCAACAGATAAATTATCAATATTTTCAAGGGTGAGTGATTAATCAATCCAACTCCAACATTCATTCTCATAACTTCTCAATTTCATTATTCCCAACTCAATTTCACATTTCCAAAACTTTTCCAAATTAATTATACCAATTAATTTATATTAACGAATTAGGGCTTTTCTCCCCTTTTCCTTAACATTGACCCAAAGGCTCAAATAACGACAATAAACAACAATAACCCCTTTTTAGACCCAAAATACACATGTATTGGCCCAAAGAACAAAACCCCTCTTTATATAGATTGAAACCCTAGCTCCCAAAATTACCCAACTTCAACATTTCATCAAAATGACTACAAGCTTATGTCAAAGACCATAAATATGAGTAGTTATCCCTACCTCAAGAGATGAGACCAAATGGGGATGATGAATTCCAAAGTGCTCCAAACCTCAAGATTTTCTGATTGAAATGAAGATCAAGGCAAGCTCCACACTTTTTACAAAGGAACTATGGTAGAAGATCACTCAAACTAGATCAAACCCTAGAGAGAAATTGTATTCTAGAGTGAGAGGCTCTCAAGTTTGTGTTTTGAAAAGTTAGAGAGAGAGTGAGAGTTGGAAAAGTGATCTAAAATGACACAGTCCAGATCTGATATACGTATGACCCGCTCGAGCGGAGAATAGGACGCTCAAGCGTCAAACACAAAAAACTTAACCCGCTCGAGCGCAAAAAGGAACCCGCTCGAGTGTAGATTACACTCTTCCAGTACTTTTACAGACATCAAACACCCGCTCGAGTGCAAGGATACCCGCTCGAGCGCAACCTGCTCGAGCTTAAGGAAATCCACTCAAGCGTGAAAAACACATCTGCAGCATTTTTGCGGACGGACAAACTACTGAAGGTATGCAAACTCCGCTCGAGTGCAAGAAGACCCGCTCGAGCAGATCACTAAGAATCTGGGCAACAAGAGTTGGAACAAAGCTCAACCAACCTGTTCGAAACACGCTCAAGACAATTCTCAACTCAAATACAAAGAGTTGAAGGACGGAAATGAAATACAGACAACAACAACTATCAACGGAACCGAGTCCGAAATACAGTAAACATGAGAGAGAAAACTGGGATCGCTATATATAGGTCAATGGCTTAAGCTCTTTACCTTCAATTGGTCTTTTGATTGATTTGAATACTCAAAATATAGGTTCTTGATAGACTTCCAATTGTAGTATCTGCAATACAAAATGACAAAAATCAGCATGGTATCCTAATTCAGTTAAAAAATAAAAAACACGGTATCCTAATTGTGTTTCATTTCTTAGTTGTGTTTCATGTCATAATAAAACTTACTTCCCTCCATATTTCTCAACTCCTTCAATCAGTTTTTCCATTTCTTCAAAACTGAACTTCTTCTAGGTTCGACCTTTCCTTTCCAAGGAGGACAACTCGGCTATTTTGCATGGTAGAGATGTTAGTACCTCGTGGTTGTAAGTTTCCTCATGATCTGGAAGCCTGCAACAGGTAATGGACCAATTTAAGTGATCATTGAAGCTAGAAAATAGTGCAATGCTAGGAACCCCAAATGAATTATCAAATATTCAACCCAATACAAAAAATAAAAAGTAATGTTTCTAAAATAACATAAAGATTTCATACATATAACTAAAAATTGGATTTCACCTTGGCAGAGGTTGAGATGTGTTCCTAGCAAAATTCCCCAAGCTAAGTTGTGTGAGCTTATCTTGTTCATCAATGGTGGGCTTTTGACCCTGAAGTACACCAAGACACACTCAAATCAACTAAAGCTTTGGAACCATTGCTTCCATACTCTTCTTTTTGTTGTTTTAATTTTGATTGAATCAAAATCCCGATATGAACTTAAAAGGCATTTGTTGCCAATGGCCTTGTTTGTGGTTTAGTTGCATGGGAGAGGTTGGAGATTTAACTTCCCTCAAGAACTAATTTAACAATTAACAACTAATTTTTTGTGGAAAAAAAAATGTGTTCATTCATTTTTACTATTTTATCATAGTAATTTCTACTCTCATTAATTTCCGGGGAAACTCTATTTAAATTCAGTGGATTTCTTTCCATCTGCCAACACAAAATTTGCCTAATTATTGGCATTAGATTTTGGACCTACTATAATCTAGAGTGCCCAGTGCCCCAAAAACATGTAAAAGAACTACCACGCACGGCTCTGTAATATTTGGTACTAGGTTTTGTAGGGCTAAAAGTTGTACATGTAAGCCTTTCAATATTGACTATTGAAAAAACAAATGAACAAAAAATTATACTAGTATCAAACATTGACTTACTTTGGCACAAGAAGGCATTGAAGATTTAGTGCAGGATGGTGTCCCATGGTAGCTTTTTAAAATTTTTAATTAGGTAAATTATATTGATATCCCTTAAAGTTTAGAGAAAATATAATAAATTTCATAATTTTGACATAATTACACTGATCTTTTTTTTGATAAAGTAAAAAAGGCCAAAACTAATGGACCAAGGGATGCTGTTGTCACTACTATTGTGACTGTGGTGCCCCAGTGGGGATTTTTTCTGAGTCTCTTATGATAATCTGAACCGTTCATATTATATATTTCGTTGAATAGTTCAAAAAAAAAATTTAAATTGATTGAAAATCTATAACTCTATAACAAGAGCACATTTGGTTTTTAAAAAATAAATGATTGACATGATCTTCATAATTTTTTTTTAAATAATTTGAATATGATCATGGGTTGTTGATTTCCGATTAACATGATTTTTTGTATGAATGATATACTTGACGAATCCTAAGATATGAATGGTTCAGATTATTCAAAAAAAAATCAGAAAAAACCTCCATTAGGGCACGACAAAGTCACAGTGGGATTCCTATAGCGACCCTGGGTCTCTACCCGACTGTCATGGTATTCTGGATCTGAATCTTGTTGTTTGATGCTGCCGATTATGTCTTTCTTCCTTACACCTCTTGGACTTGAGTTTTGAAATGACTTGAGCGTGTTTAGAACAGGTTGGTTGTCTTTCGGTCTAGAATCTTGTTGCCCAGAATTTCAGCCTTCTGCTCGAGGGGGCCTTCTTGCACTCGAGCGGAGTTTGCCATCTTTTAGTATCGGGTGTCTCTGCAAAAGTGCTGCAAGAGTGTTTTTCACGCTCGAGCGGCATTTATTACGCCGAAGCAGAACCGAGCTCGAGCGCCCTTCTGGCGCCGAGCGGTATGCGCAATCTATGAAATCTTTGGAATGGTGTAATCCACGCTCGAGCGGTGATCTTTGCGCTCGAGCGAGTTGTTGTTGTTGTGTCTTGACGCTTGAGCGGACCTTGCCGCACTTGAGCGGACCTAGATTTTTGTGTCTGACGCTTGAGCGTGAAACTCTCCGCTCGAGCAGACTTCGCGTATATCAGATCGTAAAAGCGACTTTTTACATAACTTTTTCATCTCTTTTTCATCCAAACCCTAAGTTGAGAGCTTCTCTCTGTAGAAATACTCTCTCTCTATATTTGACCTAGATCTAGTAATCTTCTCACCCTCCTTCCTTAGACAAAAAGATTGAGCTCTTCAAGATCTTCATTTCCATCGAAGAAGTAGTGGGATTTGCCATTTTTGGAAGCTTCACCTTTGTCTAGCCCTTCTCCCTGGGCTTCTACTTTAAGGTAGGGATTTCTTGAGTTATACATACTAGTTTTACTATTTGTTGTTGATTTAAAAGTGTTCTTGAGTTTGTGTTGATTTTATTGATTTTGATTCAAAATATAGAGAGAGTTTTGAATGTGGGTTTATATCTCAACCCTTTTCTATTAACTTGAGGGTTTTCTTTTATTAAACTCATGAAAAATGGTCTGATGGAGTTCCTCTTAGAAAATGATGATAGTTTGTCAATGATGAAAACCCTAGAAATTGGGGATTTTTGGTAAAATGGAAAATGTCTTTGAAATTACTTATTTTCTTGTGTTAAAAGGATAAATGAGAGGTGTTTCATCAATGTTTAACAAGATGGCAATTTTCTTAATGTATGAGAAGGAGGTGCTATTTAAAAATTATTGCTAATACTTGAATAAGCAAGCTTGTGTGTGATAAATTGTTGGCTATCATAAATGATGGAAAAATTGTAAACATCGGGGATTTATATTTGAAATATGTCACTTGTAGCCATGGAGAGACTAATTTGTTAGGGCATGTGAAAAGAGAATTGTGGTAACATGTTGATGACACATGTTAATTTTGTGGATGAACATTGAAAGGAGAATATGAGAATGTAAATATTGGCATTGTTGTAGAGATATTCAAAATGGAGAAATGTTATGAGATATGGAAAAGATTATTGCATTGCATATTACTTCATTTATCATTGTGCATTGTGAATCTAAATTGAAGAGATTTACATCATGACAAAAAATGTTATTGTGATGAGAACTAATGGAAATGTGTATGGGGTAAATACGTTGGTAAATCCGGATAGGGGGTGTAGATGAATTTGATAAGTTGGCCTGAGTGTGCAGGGTGAAAGACCCGAAAGCCACATAGATAGGTGTCGAGCCTTCCGGTTAATACGAGTAAAAATGACAGTTTGGTAGTACTCGTAGAGTCTACTTGCAGACACCAGCTTAGGGATTACTAGTGTCGTATTTACCACCCCTGTTGATTTAAATATTGAAAGTTTGAAATTGATGAGATTGCATAATATTATTGAGAACATGGTGATTTTGAAATAGTGCATTGAAATAAAATTTTCCTTCAATATTGGTACTTGTATGGCATTACATATGCATTTTTTTTTTACGTTGATGGTATTGGCATAACTGTGTATACTTTGTGAGGAATCTCTACTGGGCTTTATGCTCCACCCCTATGGGAAATTGGTGCAAGTAAAGGTGTGGTGACCCCTCCAAGCTAAGGGCGTGGAGATGTTTGAAGAAGAGTAGTTTGACCCTTATTTTGTTGTGATATTTGTTGTAAGCCAATGGCTAATGTGTTTGGGTCTGAGAGGCCATTATGTGTAACCGGGTGTAGACACCCCATTTTTGACCGTTCTCAAGACTTGGACGTCACTGTTTGAACACTCGGTAATCATCCATGTTTGTGTTCGTCTTGAGTTCCCGGAGGTCTCGGCTACGCGCCTTGCCTCAAGATCTTTTAACTCGACTGTTTTGTGTTTGGTTTTGCACCGAACACTTGTGTTTTGCTTTTGGAGGGCATGGAGTGGCTTGTGAGACATCTCCACACATCACCGGCTATGGCTAGAGGCCACCGGCCAGTGTTTTGTTGCCATCGGCCATTGGTGATGGCCGGTCGGCACTATTGATGGTCAGTCGGCACATTTTGTAGTCGGTCGGCCAACTTTGTTGTCCGATTAGCCACCTTTTCTGGTCGAGGCCTTTTCTTGAGAGGGTTTGAACCTTTTGAACCCTTGGTTCTAGCTTCTTGAGGAAGCTTGAACCTTTTGAACCTTGGTTCTAGCTTCTCCAAGAAGCTTGAACCCTTTGCTCCAAGCTTCTCCAAGAAGCTTGAACCATTCTAAGCTTCCAAGAGAAGCTTGCACCTTTTGCACCCTTGTCTAGCTTCTCCAAGAAGCTTGACCCCTTTGCCTAGCTTCTCCAAGAAGCTTGACCCCCTTGACCCTTTTGCTTAGCTTCCCTTAGAAGCTTCAAGCCTTCATCTTCTCTATAAATAGAAGAACTCCTTGTCACGACCCAAACCTGCCCCTATAGGTTTAGCATCGTAACCGGCCAGTAATCCTGGGATTACCGAAGGCCTCTGAGACAGATTAACATAATATTAGGGGCTAGCGGAAGCAAATAAGAATATACAACGTCCATTGAGCTATGCAGACTTATATGGGACAGAAAAATTTTAAACTTTATATATATATATATACACCTCATCTTTAAGTCATAATATATATACAGATTAGGCAGAAAGGGACTTAGTCCCCTTTTTCAAAATACACACGACTTGAAGAACCAACCAAGAAAACATAACTTAAACTTTAAATTACTTAACGATAACACTTAACATATCCGGAACCTCTACGGGAGGCACATAAGTTGGCTGACAAAACAGATTCTAGACAGATGCCTCTAAGCCTGGTCACGCGCCTGATCACCTACATACATAAATAATACTGTGAGCTAAAGCCCAGTGAATAATAACAGAGTAAAAGGTTTTAATGAATGATGTCCATCACAGAGTTAGAAATCAGAGTTTATATCAGAAACATAATCTTATCAAAAACAGAGTCTTATGCATATTCAGATTTCAAATCAGAAACAGATTTAGATACATGCTCATATTCATATTCATATTCAGATTCAGATTCAGATTTTGCATAAGATCATATGTGGTACACCCATTAGCTGACAGATCAAATTGGTCTAGAGACCACAGATAGAGTTGGTACCAACAACCATAAAGGTCCATATCTTGCGCGCAAGTAACCCTGGTATTATTACCCCCAGGCAAGGGCCATATGCCACGGTATTGTTACCCCCGGGCGAGGGCCTTATGCCACGGCATTGTTACCCCTGGGCGAGGGCCTTATGTCACAGCATTGTTACCCCCGGGCGAGGGCCATATGCCTCGGTATTGTTACCCCCGGATGAGGGCCATATGCCTCGGTATTGTTACCCCCGGGTGAGGGCCATATGGACTAAGGGTGCCACAATACTTTTCAGAAAATTGGACATTCATTCATAATTCATAACGTAGCATTTCAGAAAGTAGATCATATCATATCAGTCAGAAAATACTTAAAGTTAAACATAACTTTACAGAGTTATTACTCACAGATGCCTGCAGAAGCAAATCAGATAGACTGGACATATCAGATAAATCAGGCAGACAATGGCGCGTGACCTACACAAGCACATAACACATACACATTGAAATACAATATTACTTTCTTGATCAAACTTGACTTTCCTTGTTTTCTTTCTGAATAATTCGAAGGTCCACTATGCTTATTCTTTCTTTATTCAAATGAATCGGGTTCTCGTTTCGCATATTCTTTTATTACTAAGTCCTTCCTTTCCAAATAGATTGATCCTTTACTTGACTTCTTAAATAATTACCACTAGATAAATGATTCAATCTTTAACTAACTAATCTATGTTAATTAGTAGCTTATTAATCTTTATTGTGTCATAAATCATGTCTAGGATGCTTTGAAAAGAGATGAGAATAAAACTGTGAACCAAATACAATTTTTCAAAACACACTGAAAATGGGTCTCCGCTCGAGCGCCACTTTGGCCGCTCGAGCGGATTGTGAAATTCGAAAACTGCTAGGAGGTTGATTTTCACGCTCGGCGGACTTCCGCCGAGCATAACAACAAAATCCAGAAATCCCAAAATTGCAATTAATGTTCAAATTTGGTATTTAAAACTTCAAAACATGTACTTTAGTATACAAACATGGAGAACCATTTATTAAAGTCATAAATTGCTAATTTATTCAACATCATGCCCCAATTGCCAAATTTAGTTTTAATTCATTTCCTCCAAATCAAGCCAAATTCCAACTACAAACGATTAACTTCTAACTTAATCTCCATAAATTGAACATGGCTCCAAACTCTCATTTTCTTTTTAGTTACATAAAATTGGCATCAAGTCCTTCCTATTTTCCTTGAAATCATGAAATTAAAGTCATGAAACTTCTTATAATTTTTTCCAACTAGTTTCCATAATCTTAAACTCAACTTAATTTGTAATCAAAATATGTTTCATACAAATAAAATCTTAAATTACATTACATGCATGGATTAAAAATCTAATTATAAAATCAAAGCTTTATCTAGCATTAGGATTAATTCTAATTTTCCATAAACTTGAGGTTCATAAAACACTTCATTTTTCTCTTCAAAATATGAGATTGAATTAATCCAAATCCTCCAAGATCCATGATGCATGCAATACAAATAGGTCCAATTTTATTATTAATAACAAAATCAACTTAATGATGAATTACACAAATCAATTTCTTAGAAAATCAACTTAACTCAATTTCTAACCAAATATTTAATTCATAATCATGGGTGTTCTAAAATGTATTTAAATTGAATAAAACTTTTCAATTCAATTACATGCATGGATTAAACAAATTCCTAATTTTCATTATAAAATCAAAACTTCCTTCAATTCCAAAATCAACTCTCAAATTAAGAATGATTCTTAAAATTGAACCTAATTCAAATCCATAAACCTTTTAAACATGAACTAAAATCCCAAAACCTTAAAATTTTATAATGCATGTCTAATTAAAGTATTAATCTTGTAGATTTTTCCCATGCATGTAACATTTAGGCATAATTTCATGCAAAATCACATCATCAAACCCAAATAATCAATTTCCATAAATTTGAATCTAGTTCTATTTATTCACCATCTTGCTGATTCTTCTATTTATGTGAAATTGAACCCAAATTTAACAAATTTAAGAAATCATAATTCATATACTTCAACCTAACTTGATTTTACATGCAAACCCAAATTTTAACAATTTATATAATTGATCTTCAAATATTTATTTTAATCTTCTCAAAATTCACCTTGAATAAATTTTTGTCTAGATTAAATAAACCACACTAGAAAGAGGATGGAATTCATTACCTTAAGATGAATTTTTCATAATTTTTTGGCTTGAGTTTTGATAATCCATAAGCTTTTCTCCTTCCCATTTTTTTTTCTTCTACAGCCGAGCACTCTGTGCTTCTTCTCTAATTTGCACCAGCAGAATAAGGCTCCCATGACTTCATCTACATCTTTTGTTTTATTATTTGATTTATTAACTTAGTGGGACACTTGTCCACATATCATGAATCCATGTGGTGTTATTATTATTTCATTAACTAATAAATCTTGGTTAGAATACTTAATTGAAATTGAACTTTAATTATAATTAATTTAGTTAAACACAACCTAATTTTAATTAATCTTAGTCATAATTTAATTTAATGACAAATCCCACATAATTTAATCAGTCTAATTTGACTTCCATTAAGGTCCAATTAATTTTATTTAATTTTATCAATCCGAATCAGATTTTTAATCAGACTCCCAAAAGGCTCCAAATATTAAATTGAATTTATTTTCATTATCAGTTTCGATTTCCCAAATCATTTAGGCCTTCAATTTCTGATTAGATTCCAGATTTTCGTCAATTAAATTATATATTCAAATTAGGCATCCCATTACTAAATTTAATTCGAAATAATTATAGTTCTCAATCCTCATAATTTAATTAGCTTAATTTTCTCTAATTATGACCTAATTAATCGAATCTCAATTTCACTAAACTGAATCGAATATTTAATCAAACTCCCAAATGGGTCCATAATTGAGATTAAATTGATCCGACTTCTTAACTTCACTTACTTAAGCCATTTGTACCCTTAATTTCTAATTCTAAAATAAACCTTCAATAAAATCATATACGAGTCAGATTCCACAATTCTCATAAATCCCAAATAAATTATAATACTTGGCAATTAAATCTCCAATCCTCTTAATTAATCAAGCACTAATCATTATACGCGATGGGATTGTTACACTCCTCTTCCATTTTAAGGGTTCCAAGAATTTGTCTAAGGCTCCATACATATATCTCTCCATATCTTTTCCATTTTAGCTCCAAATTGCTTGGTTCTTGGCCCCTTTGCTCACCAACCCTTAGCCTAACACCTCCATCATCAACCTAAGGGTCTTGGAAGCCATTTTTAGAGGTTGAAGGTCTACATTTTTGGTCCATAAGCTGCTGGAGCTTCTTGGCTACAAGGGTGAGCTTCTTACCTTCTTTATTCCCCGTTTTTGCACACACTTTTAGCCTGTCTTGAATGCTATTTTGAGCTTTGTCATAAACTGAAAAAAGTCTTATTTTGAGCTCCTCTTGAAGTTTGTTTAATACCACTTTTGTGTTTGGGGTCGTTTACCCCCTCTTAGGCCTTGTTTGGCCCCATTTTGTGCTATTTTTGGTGAGCTCCGGGACCACCTTGTTTGGGAATCTTGAGAGATTTCAGTGGCGAGGATGGTGGTTTAAGGTCCTAAGAAGGAGAGGGCCATCCCCTCTCCTTATTGGCTTCAAAATGTGTCATTTTTGTCTCATGTGTGAGCACCATTTTTAAGTTCATGTTGGCCATGTCTTAAGTGTTATTTGTGCTTATTTTATCATGATATAGCACTGTTTTAAGTTGGTTTAGACACACCATGCTTGCTTTGCATACTTGTCTTGTAATGCCATGAAATTGCCTTAACATGTATCTAGCGTTTAGACCACTATGCTTACTTGTTTTGGCTTAGCTTTGTGAAGCTTTTATGCATGCTTTAGTGTGTTTGAGGACTATTTTTGGTTGTTTGGGTCATCCATGCTTTGCTTTGTATAGCTACCATGCAACCTCCCTTGTAGGCCTTGAGCATTGACCCCTCTAGCATGCCATCCTTGCATCATTTCAGTGGTTTGGAACCACTTGTCATGTTATTTCAGTCCTCATGGTGTGCCTATATGCTTGTATTTGATGTCCCTTTAACGCTTTATAAGGTTGTCATCTTATGCTCCATGTTTGGCCTCTTTTGTATGCTTGTATGTACAGGCCATTTAGATGCCATCTAGGTGTGTCTTTGACCTTGTTTTGGCATGATTTAGGACTGCTTTAGTTCACTTTGGTCATTTGCTTCATGTGTCACATGATCATAGTTTAAATCCTTGGGCTTGGTTCCATGTCTTGCATGCTTGTTAGCTTAGGTTGTGTGCCTAGTACATATTGCATGTTTGCATACTTGCCTCCATGCTCATGTGGCATACTTAGCTCACATGCTTAGATTGCATTTGGCATGCATGCCTTGCCTCTTGAATCACTATGATAGAGGTTGGGCCTCTTGTTTGTTTGTATGCATTTCATTCCATTGAAATTGCACAACTTGGCTCTTGGGCCATCACGCATCGAAATGCGTGATTGGTGGTCCGAGGGTCGAGGACCATCCTCCTTTGAGTCATGAACATGATAAGGAGGGTGGTGGTGGTGCAAACATTGCTTTGAAAATGCATTGACATGCCTTGTTCCGCCTCTGCATCAAACAAGTTTCTGCAGAAGTTTTGGCCCGGCTACATACAAGTCAATCGACCATGTATTGCTGGCCGAGAGTCACACCAGTGGTCGATGACCACATCCCCTTAGCCGGTGATCATTTACCTTGGCCGGTGGCACTCCACAGTGTGCAGAGAGCATACCTTGGGACTTGTGCAGTCTTCAGAGGTGCCAAACAGTGAAAACAGAGGCAACATGTGTCATGGCAATGGATTTCCGGGCGAAGCCAATCCGAGCATGCACGCATCCCTCTTCCCGAGGCCTTTTATTGCTTTAATAGCTTAATTAATTTGTTAATTATTTAAGAGTTTTGTAATATTTAATTAGCTAGGGTAGTTAATTATTTATTTGGTTTGTAATATTTATTCGGACCCTCCGAGCGAGGGCAATTGTGTAATAAGTGTGCATGAGTGTGTGTATGTCTTCCAACCCCACATCTTTCTTCCCTTTTATTTACTAGCTTTCGATGGTTAGTTTAGGGCATATTTAAATTAGCATACCTTATGCTATGCATGCGTGCATCCATACATTTGTCTTACATGCACCAGGCTCGGCACATCATGCTAACTGCATTGTATTTCAATTCCAAGTTGAATACTTGTTAGCTGTTGCATTCCATACGCCATGTTTAGAATAGCCGAGCCTGCTATAATTGCATTTTTGCATGTGTTGCATTAGGCATTTCAACATAGTTAGGATCATGCATGGATTTCTAACATAGCTTCTGTTTTGGCTTGGAGTACTCGGTAAGTTTTTATGTTTTAGCATCCTTGCATGTGTGTGAGTGACTGCCATGATAGCATACTTGCCATGAGGCTATGTGCTTATGTGATATACCTGCTTGAATGCCTGTGGATGGAGGTTGAATTACCTAAATTGGAATGATGCATTAAAACTGCGAGTTTTAAGCCCACTTGAGGGTGGCAAAAATCTGCATTTTTAGCCTACTTGCGAGTAGTAAACCATTTTCAAAACAAACATGAAATGTTTTGTTCCAATTTAGGCGATTTGGTCTATACTTGTTTGCTGCGCGCATAACATAGTAATTCTAGGCTAATAACCGGAACAAGAGCATATAATGTTTTCAAAACAAGATATCACGGTTAGTAGAAGCTGATCTTTGATCGGGCGAGAGGGGGTGCTCATAGCTGACCTTCCCCAATCGTACCCAAGTTCCTGAGCCGAGGCAACTTTGGTGATGACGGACACGTGGCTTTTGGCACCGAGTCAGGGTTTCCTAAATTCCCCCAAAATAAAATATTTATGTGGCGACTCTGTATCTGGCAAAGCAGTCCATGTTTGGCACTTCTTTTCAAAAAAATTTATTTTCTTAAAAAAAACGATTTGCCAGATTTGGACTCTTTGATTCAGATTTAGAACCATGACAATTTGAGTCTGAACTGTAGTGAACCCAAATGAACAGAACGGGATCATCCTCCCGGGACGTTTGGGGACGTCTACACCGGGCTATTGCCTTGGAAGTTGTAAGCCCATAAGGGCATTTCTTTTATTTACTTTCACATGGAAGTTCATATGTTTCACATGCTATAGATTCAGGTGTTTTCATATCTTTGAATGTATAATTGCATGTGGAACCTTTGTATAAACCTTGGATATTTTTGAGTTAGAGAATAGAGAATGATTGTAATTGAGAAATGTGCGTGATTGATGTATTATTCATGTTGGATTTATTTCGGGGCGTTACAACTTGGTATCAGAGCTACTGGGCATTAATACTTGAGGCTTGCGGGAAGTGGTTGTTATACCACAATGGGTTCATTTTGCATGATTAGGAAATGTTTTGTCTATGTGATTATGTGATAGCATGCTTATGTGATTATGTGGGTATGGGTTTAGACTTTTGGGATGTTATTTGCGCCTATTAGATTCCTTGAGGTCTTATTAGAAGGATAGCTGATCAATACTCATTCTACTAAGAATTCTTGGTTTCTCGTGGGACAAATCGCATCGCTAAACGATAATTCGTATGTGCTTATGTGGTTACGTGCTTATGTGGAGTGAATTGAATTGTTTGTGTGTTAGAATGTATATAATTGTATTAGCTCAACGTGTGAGGCAAGTAGCGAGCACATTTAGAGTTATGTGCTAAGTTATCCATTTTATTCCTTAATTAAGATTTCAAGAAGGGTTCAAAGTCGTGGTGGTGAGAGTGTGTGCCTCAGGGAGGCTATTGCGTCGTGCACTTTGTTGGTTTTATTTTTGAATTTTATAGGAGGTCTACACAGGAAAATAGAGGATGGATGTGTATTAGGAGTGTCAGTAGGGGCATGGCGGTTCCCCTAGCACCTGTCGTTACAGCATTGGCTGTCGGCAACAAAGTTGCACGCGAGGTTGTGAGAGCGGTGCAAGATGCTCTAGCTCACATTGAGGGGGACAACGGGCGTACCCTCAAGCTTACTAAGGAGTTTCTTCGCTACAATCCACTGAAGTTTTTGGGAGAGGCAAGACCGCTGGAGGCGGAGAGTTGGTTGGAACAGATTACCAAGACTCTTGACATGCTCAAAGTCGAGGATGAGGGGTTGAGGGTTTCTTTGGCGACCTTTCAGTTGAAGGGGGCTGCGAATTATTGGTGGAAGTATGTGAAGGGTACCATAGGTACCACTTGGGTTGCGTTTACCAAGGCCTTCTTGGCCAAGTATTTCCCTCCTTCTGCTCGGGAAAGGTTGAGGGAACAGTTTGTCGAGTTACACCAAGGTGCTACTCCTTTGGCTCAGTTTGAGATGAGGTTTGCTAGTTTGTCGAGATTCGTTCCAGAATTGGTGTCTACAGAGGAGCGTCGTTGTTATGAGTTTGAGAGGCAGTTGCGTAATGATATCCTGGAGGAGGTGGTTGAGTCTAGATGGAAGAAATATTTTGATCTAGTCGAGGAGGCGACCCACAAAGAGGCCGTGGTTAGTAGTGTCGGTCGAGTTAGAGAGAAGGCCACATCGGTAACTCCTATAGTTCATAAGTACCCTAGACTTAGCAAGAGGTGGAGGCGAGCGCATGCTCACTCCCAAACTCGGTCCTTGTTTTCTTCAGGGGTTTCGAGCTCGTCCATTGGGGGATCCAGTGAGGTTCAGGCTCCAAATTAGGTTCAGAGTTGGAAGTCCATTGTTTGTTTTGATTGTGGTCAGCAGGGCCATGCTAGACATTTTTGCCCTTCACGTGTAAATCCTTCCGGTGTTTCAGAATCTAGTCGAACCTTGTCCCATTAGTCCAGTCGGGGATGTTATCGGTATCAAACCCAAAGAGGCCAGGCTTCGGAAGCTTCGCGAGGGTTGACTTTTAAACCAGCACGATAGTGTTACCTTTGAGAGGGACTTTTGTTTTAGAAATCTATGTTATAAATTGTGAAACTTTTGTGATTGATCGGTGTGTTGTAGGGTGCTAAGGCGCCGTAGTTATGTATTGTTATTTGTTACCCTTACGTGTGGGGCTTGCTAATGAAACTTAAATTTCCTTGCTATCTATGTGTAATGAAATGTGTAAATGGAATTGGTGATCCTAGTACTATTGTATATCAACTGTTGAACTTTGCAATGGTCTTGCGATGGCCTTTGATTTTTGTTCAATTTAGAAATTATTGACGGGGATGGAGAAGTCTGGGGAAATTTTGACAATTGTAGTATTAAGTTTGAGGAAGTGTGAGACCTTAGAATTTTGTGAAGATTGGTGGAAGTGATGTAGGAATGTCTAAGAGAGTATGAGGTTTACACCTCGGGTAGTGAAAATGGTGTTTGTGTGTGTTGCTTAGTGTTTTAAAAAAAAAAAAAAATTTGAATTATGAGTTCATTGGGTCCTATCGACCATGAATAGGGTTAGTGATGTGTCAAGGTTGATTGTGAGTTAATAAAGGTGTGTGGAATGAGCTTGTAGTGTTGCTAGATTTTGGTGGAGATTTGAGTGGGGGGAAAAGAATTTCGTGGGTAGATACTTGAAGTATTACTAGAGCGATGAATGGTTGGTGTTTTAGGTAACGAGTGTACCGTTGGTAAGGGTTGTCTTGAGTAACCCGGATCGCGTGATCACCATTGACCTACTTGGTCTCGTGTTGGGTATAAGAGTGTGTTGGCCATCTAATTGTTGTTATATTAGAAGATGGGGTTGTCTCCTTGTGAAAAACACTGTAAGTGTGATCGATGTGATTGGGTGGTGGTGGGAATTCACCGAGTGTTGTTGAGAAAGTAAATTGATAAGTGATTGTTGGTTTTTGAAAGCTTTCTTGGCATTCTATTTCAACTAAAACCCTTGGGGTAAAATCTTAAAGCTTGTTTTGGGAAAAATAATTATAAAATGAATTGTTTTTATGTAGATGTTTATAACACGAATCCTTCATTGGAAAACAGCACGAATTCAAATAAATAAATAAATAAGGAGATATTCTTTCTTTTAAGATGGCAAGAACAATTCCTATTTTAACTAGTTTATGTGATCGTGTGATTATTTTGTGTAAATAATAACTTGTGTGGTAAGAATAATGTTATTAGCTGAACGGAATGGTATAACTGTTGTATTATGTTAATTAATATCGTGGAAAAGCTATGTTATGTTGTTGCAGTTGCGGCATCACCATGTGGGTGATGGGTATTGTTGGTTAACGATAAAGATCCACCAGTTGTTACGGTGGAGCGAAAATTATAATGAACGAATTTTGGATTTTTGCTTGAAAGGAAGAAAATGCGTTCTGACTTGTGACCGGTGTGAATTTGAAACACTTTTGAGAAAAATATTTTGTATGTAAAGAGATGACTTTTACACATAATTGAGAAAAACATGAGAACCTTCTTTTGGAATTGAGTTGTTAATTAATATACCCTTTAGTTGTGATGGTGTAACCACTTTAATTGTATTTCTGAATCTCGAGTTTTGTACGTTCAGTTATGTGGATTATTGGTCGTTGTAAGAACTTGTTAGGCCGGAGTCTTGTCTCGAGCCGAGTTTTGTTGTGACCTTTTCCTTAAATGAGGTAATCAAGGACCTTGTGGTAAAGATCTAGTTTCCATCTTATTAGAGTGCTAAGCGTAGAGAGTGTTTGGGCTAATGGTTGTCGTGGTCGTTCGTTGGTCTTGTCTCATAGACCCAATGAGTGGTGTGAATCGAGGGGAAGTCTGTGACCCTTTCCTTGTGTTCTTGATCAATTCAGTATCCTTGGCGTTCTTAGAGTTGGGGGTAATACTCCAAATTGGTTGTGGCCGGAGGTTGGTGTTGTGTTTCTTTGGTTGGTTGGGAGGTCTTCTTTGGCACCGTTTGAGGCCTTGTACGATCGACCCTGTAGGTCACCAGTTTGTTGGGCCAAGGTAGGGAACACACCATTGTTTGGTCCGGAGTTTGTTAGGGAGACAATCGAGAAAGTTGATCTCATCCGAAAGAGGTTAGTTATGGCTCAAAGCCGATAGAAAAGTTATGCTGATAAGAAGAGACAACCTTTGTTCTTTGGAGTGGGTGATTGTATGTTCCTTAAAAATTCACCTAGGCGGGGTTTAATGAGGTTTGGCAAGAGTGGGAAGTTGTCTCCGAGGTTTATTGGACCTTTTGAGATATTTGAGAGAATTGGGGAAGTGGCTTATCGGTTAGCTTTACCGCCACAACTTTCGGGAGTACACAATGTGTTTCATGTGTCCATGCTTAGGAAGTACGAACCCGATCCTTCTCATGTGTTAGATTGGGTTGAATTGGAGGTGGATGAGGATGCCTCCTACGAAGAGCGGCCAGTTCAAATCTTAGATACCCGAGAACAAGTATTACGAGGCAAAACCATACCATTAGTGAAGGTGTTGTGGAGGCACCATGGGGTTGAGGAAGGAACTTGGGAAAGGGAGGTGGAAGTCTGCTCCAAGTATCCAGATTTATTTGGTAATGCATAGCTTATTTTGATTTTTAATGTTCCCTAGTAAATAGTTGATCACACGCTATTGTATTTGTTACTAAAATTGAGCATGAGCTTATGGAAAAGTGAGGTTTTGTTGTAAATTGTTTTATCTCATGTATCTAACTTGAGCAATTGTTGTTTTGATAAAATGATAATGCGGAGAATGGTAAATGTTAATTGAACATGAATGTTGTAATGTGTTAGTGTTGTTAAGAATGATTAATGTTGCTAGAACACTCCTTTTGGGGAGTTTATTTAAATTTCAGGGACGAAATTTCCTATGGTGGGGAGGTTATAGTGACCCCGGGTCTCTACCCGATTGTCATGGTATTCTGGATCCAAATCTTGTTGTTTGATGCTACCGGTTATGTCTTTCTTCCTTACACTCTTGGACTTGAGTTTTGGAATGACTTGAGCGTGTTTAGAATAGGTTGGTTGCCTTTCGGTCTAGAATCTTGTTGCCCAGAATTTCGGTCTTCCGCTCGAGCGGGCCTTCTTGCGCTCGAGCGGAGTTTGCAATCTTTCAATATCGGGTGTCTTTGCAAAAGTGCTGCAAAAGTGTTTTTCACGCTCGAGCGGCGTTTATTACGCTCGAGCGTGTCTGAGCTCAAGCGGCCCTTCTGGCGCTCGAGTAGCTGTCTGCAATCTACGAAATACTAGAATGGTGTAATCCACGCTCGAGCGATGATCTTTGCGCTCGAGCGGACCTCGCCACACTCGAGCGGACCTAGATTTTTGTGTCTGACGCTCGAGCGTGAAACTCTCCGCTCGAGCGGACTTCGCGTATATCAGATCGTAAAAGCGACTTTTTACATAACTTTTTCATCTCTTTTTCATCCAAACCCTAAGTTGAGAGCTTCTCTCTGTAGAAATACTCTCTCTCTCTATATTTGACCTAGATCTAGTAATCTTCTCACCCTCCTTCCTTAGACAAAAAGATTGAGCTCTTCAAGATCTTCATTTCCATCGAAGAAGTAGTGGGATTTGCCATTTTTGTAAGCTTCACCTTTGTCTAGCCCTTCTCCTTGGGCTTCTACTTTAAGGTAGGGATTTCTTGAGTTATATATACTAGTTTTGCTAGTTGTTGTTGATTTAAAAGTGTTCTTGAGTTTGTGTTGATTTTATTGATTTTGATTCAAAATATAGAGAGAGTTTTGAATGTGGGTTTATATCTCAACCCTTTTCTATTAACTTGAGGGTTTTCTTTTATTAAACTCATGAAAAATGGTCTGATGGAGTTCCTCTTAGAAAATGATGATAGTTTGTCAATGATGAAAACCCTAGAAATTGGGGATTTTTGGTAAAATGGAAAATGTCTTTGAAATTACTTATTTTCTTGTGTTAAAAGAATAAATGAGAGGTGTTTCATCAATGTTTAACAAGATGGCAATTTTCTTGATGTATGAGAAGGAGGTGCTATTTAAAAATTATTGCTAATACTTGAATAAGCAAGCTTGTGTGTGATAAATTGTTGGATATCATAAATGATGGAAAAATTGTAAACATCGGGGATTTATATTTGAAATATGTCACTTGTAGCCATGGAGAGACTAATTTGTTAGGGCATGTGAAAAGAGAATTGTGGTAACATGTTGATGACACATGTTAATTTTGTGGATGAACATTGAAAGGAGAATATGAGAATGTAAATATTGGCATTGTTGTAGAGATATTCAAAATGGAGAAATGTTATGAGATACGGAAAAGATTATTGCATTGCATATTACTTCATTTATCATTGTGCATTGTGAATCTAAATTGAAGAGATTTACATCATGACAAAAAATGTTATTGTGATGAGAACTAATGGAAATGTGTATGGGGTAAATACGTTGGTAAGTCCGGATAGGGGGTGTAGATGAATTTGATAAGTTGGCCTGAGTGTGTAGGGTGAAAGACTCGAAAGCCGCACGGACAGGTGTCGACCCTTCCGGTTAATACCGATAAAAATGACAGTTTGGTAGTACTCGTAGAGTCTACTTGCAGACACCATCCTAGGGATTACCAGTGTCGTATTTATCGCCGTTGTTGATTTAAATATTGAAAGTTTGAAATTGATGAGATTGCATAATATTATTGAGAACATGGTGATTTTGAAATAGTGCATTGAAATAAAATTTTCCTTCAATATTGGTACTTGCATGGCATTGCATATGCATTTTTTTTTTTTTACGTTGATGGTATTGGCATAACTGTGTATACTTTGTGAGGAATCTCTACTGGGCTTTATGCTCCACCCCTATGGGAAATTGGTGCAGGTAAAGGTGTGGTGACCTCGCCAAGCTAAGGGCGTGGAGATGTTTGAAGAGAGTAGTTTGACCCTTATTTTGTTGTGATATTTGTTATAAGCCAAGGGCTAATGTGTTTGGGTCCGAGAGGCCATTATGTGTATCTAGGCTATTGCCTTGGAAGATGTACGCCCATAAGGGCATTTCTTTTATTTTACTTTCACATGGAAGTTCATATGTTTCACATGCTATAGATTCAGATGTTTTCATATCTTTGAATGTACAATTGCATGTGGAACCTTTGTATAAACCTTGGATATTTTTGAGTCAGAGAATAGAGAATGATTGTAATTGAGGAATGTGCGTGATTGATGCATTATTCATGTTGGGTTTATTTCGGGGCGTTACAATTCCCAAATCCAAAACTAATATAGATGGCATGAATACACAACGATACACAATGTAAAATGTATATTTCAATATAAAAGAGATGACAACATCATTTTTTTATTCATATAACTAACAAATTTTTGATAAAAAATAGACCAAGTATTATATGAATTAAAACCATAAAGGAGCATAGTGTAATTATATTAAACTTATGAGACTTGTTGTATTTTTTTCAAACTATGTGAGCCGTCAGTGTAATTTACCTTTTTAATTATTTTATTCTCCTCACATAAATATTTAGTCACATTCAAGTGGATTTTACTAAACACATATTTTAATATTCTAATCAGAACATTTAAATACATTAAATTGACGCACATTTAACACATAAAATTGAGTCTCACTTTTATCACTTTTTTATCACATAAACACTCTAATAAATATTTTTAACATCTCTAATGAAGATGCTCTTATTTTTATATCTATTGAGAAATTATTTTCATGACTCAGACCCTTGTGACCAGAAATGGTAACAAAAAAAACCTTTCTGTTGGTTTATAGATCACTCTGGTATTAAAATTAGAAATAATTATTAAAATAAAAAAAAAAACCAATTTGATGAGTTTTAGGGCTATCATATTTGATTTCTAGAGTTAATTTTTCCATGCTAAGTGTCCTTGATGCATGTGCTTAATAACCCCTTTGTATGCCCTCTAAAAGAACCCATCATTTGTGCATGTGTTGGCTGCATTTTAGAGGTTATTTGGGCATGTATTGACATGTTTTATTCACTAATTTTTGCTGGTTTGATGAGTTCTCACCTGCTTCATATACATGCCATGTAATCCATGTTTGCTAGTCAAAATTGCATGCTATGTTAGGTCATCTTGCTAGCATTTTTTGGTCATGCTTTGAACTAGAAGTGTTCATGTTTTGGGACTGTCTTGGTTCTGTCTTTATGCTTCATGATCAAATAATGCATGCTTTGTATAGCTACAAGTCAATATAGTGCCTAGTTTTGAGTTTCAGGGCTCATCTTATGCATCGGGTGCCATTTATCCATGTTTCGGGATCATTTTGCATCACATTTCAGTGCTGGAACTTGCATGTTTGTATGCCATATTTCATGCCTTGCCATGCCTTGTTAGAGTGGCATTTGTGCCTTAGGTTCGGTCCTCGATTTGCGTGCATGTGTGCACACATCTCGAGTGTCTCATTTTCATCTTATGGCCGCTAATGTGAGTGTGGCTGAGGTCTACTCATATTGGTGTAAGTCCATCATGCATTGTGTATGCCATTTCAATTCATAGCATTGCGTATGCTAGGTTGTATGTTATAGCATTGTGTATGCCTTATTATATCGTGCATTATGTATGCCATTTCATAGCATTGCGTATGCTAGGTTGCATGTTAGGATTGCATTCATGCATGTCATACATATTGCATTGTGTTTGGAATAGGAGTTAGCCCAAGCACGAGAAACGAAGGACGTTTCGTACTCCGAGTGA
Organism: Camellia lanceoleosa; assembly: GCA_025200525.1. Lineage (NCBI taxonomy): Eukaryota > Viridiplantae > Streptophyta > Magnoliopsida > Ericales > Theaceae > Camellia > Camellia lanceoleosa. The sequence continues at coordinate 800,550 of JANUSC010000048.1, read as the reverse complement.
CGGAACGTGTCTCAATTCCCAGTCAGCAACACTCCGGATTATCCATGATGGAGTCTTGGTCTTGTGGTGTTTTCATGTGCATACATTTCATATTGAGTCGTGCAATTCGATTCCTCGGCCATCATGCATTGATATGTGTGATTGGTGACACGAGGATTGAGGACTACACTCCTTGAAGAGTAGTCAAGCATACATATGTGAAAATACATTGCCATGCCCCTTTCCTGCTCTCTGTTGCAGCAAATCAGAAACCGACAATCTTTTGGGGCTTCGCGCAATATTCCAAGCTTAATTGTAAACAGAGGCTAATTGGGGCATCGCAACGGATTTCCGCGCCAAACAACCCAAACATGCATCATTCATCATCTGGAGCAGAGTCGAGGCAGTCCCTAGCTTGCATGCTAATTTACTGCTTTCCTAGATTAATTTGTTAATTAATTAGGATTTTGTATTTATTTGGACTGTAATTATTCATTTGGGACTGTATATTATTTATTCAGACCCTCTGAGTGAGGGCAAAGTTGTAATAAGTGTGCGTGCGTGTGATGTATGTCTTCCAACCCCACGTCTTTCTCCCTTTTATTTACCAGCTTATGATGGTTAGATTAGGGCATGTTTCAATTAGCATACAGTATGATAGCATGTTTGCATTCATTCATCTGTTTTGCATGCACCGGGCTCGGCGCATCATAACTCACTGTATTGTATTTTAATTCCAAGTTGAATACTTGTTAGCTGTAGCATTCCATATGCCATGTTTAGAATAGCTGCATTATTGTATGTGTTACAGTAGGCATTTCTGTATAGTTAGGATCATGCATGATTTCTAATTAGCTTCTGTTTTTGCTTGGAGTACTCGGTAAGTTTTTATGCTTTAGCATCCTCGCATGTGTGTGAGTGACTGCCATGATAGCATGCTTACCATGAGGCTATATACTTATATGATATATCTGCCTGAATGCATGTGGGTGAAGGTTGGGTTATTTGGATTGGAACAAATCATCAACTGTGAGTTTTTTAAGCCCACTAGATAATGGCAAAACCATCTTTTCTAAAGCCCACCTGAGGGTGACAAAATCTGTATTTTAAGCCTACTTGCGAGTAGCAAACTGTTTTCAAAGCAAACATGAGATGTTTTGTTCCAATTCAGGCGATCCAGTCTATACTTGTATGCTGTGCACATCACATAGTAAATCTAGGCTAATAACCGGAATAAGAATGCATAATGTTTTCAAAACTAGATATCATGGTTAGTAGAGGCCGATCTTTGATCGGGCGAAGGGGTGCTCAATGGTGACCTTCTCCAATCGTACCCAAGTTCCCGAGCCGAGGCAACTTTGGTGATGACGGACACGTGGCCTTAAGCACGAGTCAGGGTTTCCTAAATTTCCCAAAAATAAAATATTTAGGTGGCGACTCTGTATCTGGCAAAGCAGTCCATGTTTGGCACTTCTTTCAAAAAAATCTGTTTTCTCAAAATGATTTGCCGGATTTGGACTCTTTGGTTCAAATTAAGAACCGTGACAATTTGAGTCCGAACTATAGTGAGCCCAAAATGAACGGAACGGAACGGGACTCATTCCTCCAGGGACGTTCGGGGACGTCTACAGACGCTCGAGCTCGAGCGTGAGTCTGTGTCTGACGCTCGAGCGGGGCGATTTTTATAACACTCCGAGATTTCACTTTTTGGGTCACTTTTTGATTTCCTTTCTCTCTCTTACTTTTTCAAAACCTCCATTGGAGAGCATCTCACTCTAAAACCTTACCTTCTCTCTAGAGATTGATCTAGTATGAGTGATTTCCTCACCTTGGGCCTTTGTAAAAATTGTGTAGATCGTTGAGAGCTATCTTTTGATCCAAAAATCTTGGGATTTGGTGCACTTTGAATTTCTTCATCTTCTTCCTTTGAGCTCCGAATTTGAGGTAGGAATTCCTACTCATTCTTATATACTTTAACATAGATGTTGAGCTATTTGTATAGATGGTTTGATTTGGGAAGTTAGGGTTTGAGTTATGTAATAATGAAAAGAGGGGTTTTATTCTTTTAGCTCATATATGATTATTTTGGGTCTAAAAAGAAGGTTATTGATGTTAGTTATTGATATTTGGATCTTTGGGTCAATATTGGAAAAAGGGAGAAAAATGCCATGTTTGGGTATAATGGGGTCATTTAAGTAATTAATGACATTTGTTATGAGAATATGAAATTGAGTAGAATATAATGAAATTGGCTCATTATAAGATGGAATAGTGAAGTTGGATTTATTAATCGCTCACTTTTGAAAATGTTGATAAACTATCTGTTGATGCATTTATTATCTGTTTAGAAATAATTGCTTTGAGCTATCGGTGGAGGATAGTCGTGATTGTTGTAGACAATGCATGATGATTAGGCAAACTGGAACTAATCAATTGAATATGTCATCGAATATAACAATTGGAATAATACATCGAATTTGTATGATAGGGGATGTACTCCACAGTTTATATGATAGTTGTTTATATACGTTGTGTTGTGTGGGAGGAAATAGGGGATGTACTCCACAGTTTAGGGGAAGATAGGGGATGGACTCCTAAACCGGATGTTATGTAGGAGGAGATAGGGAATGGACTCCATTGATACAGCAATTCTGTGTATCTATTGAAGTGTTGATACAGCAAATCTGTGTATCACTTGTGAAGTAAGGAAGTGTTTGTATGTGTTAATGATATAGCAAATATGTGTATCTGTTGAGACTTATGGAAGTATTTTGTTGTAAGTTGTTATCTCATTTGAATTATTGAAATGGAAGAACTGTTGACATGAGATGAAATCTATGTTAAAGTATATGGCCAGGTTCTGAGCCAGGGTTATGGATTGGAAATTTGGATAAGAACTAGAATAAAACATGGACACTTGGTCATGTAATTAAAATGGGTTATGAATTGATTTATGTGAGTTAAACATTTATCGATTGCTAATGTCTTAGTTATTGCTTATATTATGTTTAGCATATCTCTACTAGGCATTGGCTCACCCTATATGGGACATCATTTTTTAGGTACAGGTAGCATGCCACCTCCAAGGACGTAGCTTGAGAGGCTTAGTGGCTGGGACATCTTTTGTGATTACATTCTTGTATTACATGTATATCAAGCCAAGGGCTTATTTTGTATAGAGTTAGTACTCTTTTTCTTTTGTAACCAAGTGTTGACTTGGAAAGTTGTAAGCCCGTAGGGCATTTGTTTTTGTTGTTAACATGTAATACATTTGTAGGAATACTCTGATGATTTTAATATGAGATCTCTTTTCTCTATCGTGAATGTATAATATTATGGGTTTATTTTGAGGGCGTTACAACTTGGTATCAGAGCATACCGAGTTTAAATACTTTGGGTACGTGGGAAGTGATTAGTATCACAATGGGTTTGTCTCGCTTGTTAGATACTTAGATGTAATGTTATGTACTTATGTGATAACATGTTTATGTGATTACTTGGGTATGGGATTTAATTTCTAGGATGTTGATTGGATCCTTGGGTTTTTGTGAGTCTTGTTGGAAAGGCACTTGATCAATGCTATTTCTAACTGGAACTCTAGTAACGCCTCGGAACTATCATTATCCGGAAATGAAATTCGTAAGTGCTTATGTGATTATGTGCTTACGTGGAGTGAATTACAGTTGTCCATTGCATTAGGACGTGAGTGTTATAGTTTCAGCACATTTATGAATGTGCTAATGTTCTTCGTTACCTTTATTAGGATGTCAGGACGAGGACGCGGAGGTAGGCGAGGTAGGCCTAGGAGACAGGAGGTGTCTATACCAGATGAGATTCCGGAACAGCAGGAGGGTGTTGGCCAGGCCAATGTGGCCGAGCCAGTAGGTCAGCAAGCCATGGGCGCCTTAGCCCGCTAGATGGCAGGAGCTTTGAGGGAGTCCTTGGGCATTCTCTGAGCTGAGAATCAAGCCCAGGCCCATGTTGCTAAGGCATGGCCTTCCTTTCTGAAGAGGGAGTTCTTCTGGTCTAATCCGGATGAGTTTTTAGGGGATCCAAATGAGCCACTTAAGGCTGACGAGTGGTTGGAGCAGATAACCAAGACGTTTGAGATGCTTGGCATCGAAGACGGGGCTTTGAAGGTGACCTTGGCATCTTTCCAGCTTAAGGGGGATGCGGGTCAGTGGTGGAAGTATATGAAGGGTCGTATTGGTGGCACGTGGGAGGCTTTTGTAGATGTTTTCCAGGAGAAGTTTCTATCTCCAACTGTCAGGGAGAAGCTGAGAGACTAGTTTTGTCAGCTCAAGCAGCTGAGTATGTCAGTGGCCAAGTTTGAGGCCGCATTCACGAGCTTGTCAAGATTTGCTCCTAAGCTAGTGGCGTCTGAGGAACGCCGTTGTTTGGAGTTTGAGAAGAAGTTGAGACATGGCCTCAAGATGAGAGTTGGAGGTTCTATGATCCGGGATTATGGACACCTTGTAGATGTCGCGGCCCACATGGAAAGTATGATGCAGGAGGAGGAGGAGAGGCAGAGAGGCTCCAAGAGGAGTCAGGATGGCCAGGGTGATGGCAGGAGACAGAGGAGTCCTAACCCGCAGTAGTCTCAGCATGGTTTTGCTAGATTTACCTTTCCAGTGCCGAGTGCAGGCCCTAGGAGAGGCAGTCAGGGAGACGTGACTTGTTACAAGTGTGGTTAGCTAGGCCACAAGTCTCCAGCTTGCCCGTAGAAGGGCGGAGGACAAAGAGCAGCTTTATCTTCAGCTCGACCTCAGAGCCAGAGTCAGAGCAGAGGTCAGCCGCTCTCTTGTTACCAATGTGGTCAGGCGGGGCACCTGAAGAGGTTTTGCCCGCAGTGGAGTGGCACTTCTGGTGCATCTGGGCAGAGGCAGAGTTTTCAGCCAGCTCAGTCAGTTCAGGCCTCGAGGGCCAATCAGGGGGCTTTATCATCCCAGTCTGTGCAGCAGTCCTTTGCTCCGAGAGGTGAGTAGGTAGATCAGGGGCCTTCAAGGTACGTGTATGCTGTTACCGAGCAGGATCTTGTACCGGCTCCATCTGTAGTAAAAGGTACCTTTGTATTTTGCAACTCGGTTGCCAATGTGTTAATTGATACGGGTGCATCTCATTCCTTTATATCTGTTGCATTTGTATCTGTTTTGGGGTTGGAGTTGGCACAGTTAGCATCTTCTATATGTGTTGTATCGCCTCTTGGGGATGAATTGATTTTGAAACAGGGGTGTCCGGGCTGTGATATAGAGGTTGCCGACCGCCGACTTCCATTTTCTTTTGTAGTTATGCCTATGTCGGGTTTTGATGTTATTGTGGGTATGGACTGGCTATCGTCATACCGGGCTATTATCGATTGTTACTGTCAGAGGGTCACAGTATGTACCCCGAACGGGGATTGTTTTCATTTCTTGGGGGATCGGGTTGGTAGTGTGTTGCTACCGGTGTATGATCCGCGAGGGCGGAGTGAGCTTAATGGTCTTCTCGCTAGCCTTGCGAGTAATGAGTGTGACAAGACCAGGGTTGAGTTGCCGAGAGTGGTTTGCGAGTATTCGGATGTTTTTCCCGAGGATCTTGTCAGTTTGCCACCTCATCGAGAGATTGAATTCTCTATTGATTTAGTGCCCGGCACGACGCCGATTTCTATGGCACCTTACCGTTTTGCCCCAACCAAGTTGAGTGAATTAAAGATTCAGCTCCAGGAGTTATTAGATAAGGGTTTTGTTCGCCCTAGTGTTTCGTCGTGGGGAGCACCGGCCCTCTTTGCTAAAAAGAAAGATGGTGCCTTGAGACTTTGTATTGATTACAGGAAGTTAAATCGGGCTACAGTTAAGAATAAGTACCCTATACCCCGTATAGATGATTTGTTTGACCAGTTGAAGGGTTCTCGTTGTTTCTCTAAGATAGACTTGAGATCGGGTTACCACCAATTGAGGGTCAGGGAGGAGGATTGTAACAACGCCCGCGAGGGACCTCGCTACAGTTCGGACTCGATTTTGTTGTGGTTCTAAATCTGAACCAAAGAGTCCAAATCCGGCAAATTGTTTTGAAGAAAAACAGATTTTTTGAAAGAAGTGCCAAACATGGACTGCTTTGCCAGATAACAGAGTCGCCACCTAAATATTTTTAAAATGGGAAATTTAGGAAACCCTGACTCGGTGCCAAAAGGCCACGTGTCCGTCATCACCAAAGTTGGCTCGGGAACTTGGGTACGATTAGGGAAGGTCACATCGTGAGCACCCCCTCTCGCCGGTCCAAAGACCGCCTCTACTAACCATGATATCTCGATTTTGAAAACATTGTGAGTTCTTATTCGGTTATTTGCCTAGATTACTATGTGATGCTCAAGAAACAAGTATAGATCGCCGCTCAATTGGAACTAAACATCTCATGTTTGTTTGTGAAAGATGGTTTGCTACCCGCAGGTAGGCTTAAAATACAGATTTTGCCACAATCTAGTGGGCTTAACAAACAATTGATGAATTGCTCCAATTCAGATAACTCAACCTCCACCCACAGGCATTCAAGGCAGATATATCACATAAGCACTTAGCCTCATGGTAAGCATGCTATCATGGCAACACTCACACACATGCGAGGATGCTAAAGCATAAAAACTCACCTAGTACTCCAAGCCAAAACAGAAAACTGATTAGGAATCATGCATGATCCTAAATATACTGAAATGCCTAATGCAACACATGCAAAATGCAACTATAGCAGGCTCGGCTATTCTAAATATGACATGTGAAATGCAACAGCTATCAAGTACTCAACTTGGAATTGAAATACAAATGCAGTTTGTATGATGCGCCGAGTCTATGCATGCAAAACAGATGAATGATGCAAAACATGTCATTACATCAGATGCTAATTGAAATATGCCCTATATCTAACCATCCAAAGCGGGTAAATAAAAGGGAGAAAGAAATGGGGGTTGGAAGACATACATCACACTCACACACCCTTATTACATTTATGCCCTCGCGCAGAGGGTCCGAATAAATATACAGTCCGAAATAAAAGAATATTAGAGTCCGAAATATTACAGATTTAACAAATTAAACTAGGAAAGCGGTAAAACTGGCATGCAAGCCAGGGACTGCCTTGCTTCTGATGTATGTGGCATATTGGACTGCTTTGGCGCGGAAATCCACCGGGATGCCCTAATTAGCCTCTGTTTACACTTTTTCTCGAATTGCGTGCCGGATTCCGGAAAGCTGATAATTCTTCATTTTTGCTGCAACGGAGAGCAGGAAAAGGGCATAGCAGTGTATTTCACAAATATATGCATGCATCGATCCTCGCGCCACCAATCACGCATATCGATGCATGATGGCCGAGGAGCCGATTTGCACAACTCAATATTGGGATGAATACTCATGAATGCTACAACAAAAACCTAACTCCGTTATTGATGATCCGGAGTGTCGGCGACTTGGGAATTGAGACCCGTTCCGTTACTCGGAGTACGAAACGTGCCTCGTTTCCCGTGCAATATGCATGATATGCATGAAATGCAACTAACATATGATATAGCATGCACAATGCTATGAAAATGAGATGCCTCGAAATGCGTGCCCACGGGCACGCAGACCGAGAAAATGGCATACAAGCATGTAATGATATGAAATACGATGTGTAATGAGACTAAAATAAAATGCCTCGAAATGCGTGCCCACAGGCACGTAATCCGAGAAAATGGCATACGGAATGCAAATCAGATAAAACAGAGTGTGCCTCGAAATGCGTGCATACGGACACGCAAACCGAGGCGATGATGAAGGAAGAAAATCGGATAAAACCGAAGTGCCTCGAAGTGCGTGCCCACAGGCGCGCAAACTGAGGCGATGATGAAAGATGAAAATCGGATAAACCGGCGTTCGGGCGCGTGCCCACAGCGCGCAAGCCGAGGCGAAGATGAAAGATGAAAATCGATAAAACCGGCGTTTTGAAGTGCGTGCCCACAGCGCCGCAAAACCGAGGCGATGATGAAAGATGAAAATCGGATAAACCGGCAGCCAAGTGCGTGCCCACAGCGCCGCAAACCGAGGCGATGATGAAAGATGAAAATCGGATAAAACCGGCGTTCGGGCGCGTGCTCACAGCGCCGCAAACCGAGGCGATGATGAAGTGCAAAGAAGTGGCATACGGAATGCCGCAATGGACTTACACCAACATGGGAGAGCCTCAGCTCACTCACATAGGAGGCCGTCGGATAAAACAGGGGCGCCTCGAAAGGCGTGCACACTGGCACGCGAACCGAGGCAATGCAAAAATGATGCAAATGGCATAGGGAATGATATGTAAGCATGGAAATGGAATTTCAGCGCCTAAATAAAGGGGAAAACAGCCCCGAAACAATTCGAAATAACATTCGAAGCATGCATTCATCCCGAAAATGTGAAATTAAGCCCCGAAATGGCCTATAGCCATGCTATACATGCAAGATATGATCATGGCAGCAAGAACAGTAGCAAGGCAGTCCCAAATATGGCATTTTTCAGTAACAAACATGACCAAAATGCAAGCATAGATAGATCAACAATAGCATGCAAAGTTAGTGGCCAAAAGAGGAGTATTGAGACAAGTGATATATGCAAACCCCGAATGGACAAACTTTCTTCTACAACATTGAAGATGAGATAAAAATAAGCACAATTGCAGAAGATGACATCCTCAAAATCAGAATAAAATCATGCTAACAATTCCATGCAAAGTAGGCTTCCAAATAGGCTATATCATGAGACATGCAATACACACACCAAATGACAACACTTTCTTCATGAAATATGTAAAGGGGGCCAAAATAAGACTAAAACCAGTAGGGGTCGAAGTCCCGAAAACAAATACAAATAAGCCAAAAGTTGCATGCAAAAATGGCACACTTGATGAAATTTGAAGGAAGTGGTGGATACAATGGCCAAATGAAGTTGAGCCCTTCTACAATGTTGTAGAGGGGCTCAAAATGAGCACAAAACCAGTAGGGGTCGGACCCCTAAAAACAAAAGGAAATAGGCCTAAACTAGCATGCAAGATAATGGCATAAAAGCTAGGTATTGAAACAAGTATATCGTAGGAGCATCAAATGAAGTTGAGCCCTTCTACAAAGTTGTAGAGGGGCTAAAAAAAAACACAAAAGCAGTAGGGGTCGGAGCCCCAATTCTCAACCAATTGGAGTATAGAAATGAATCAAGAAAAAGCCCTAAAAGTTGGTTTTGAAGACTTACCCTTGAAGACTTGTCTTTCTTTGATTCTTGGCTTTGATTTGTAGCTTCTCAACCTCTGAAATTCACTTCCTAGCTGCTGGAATGGTAGTAAGGATGGTGGGGCTAGGTGTTGATGAAGAGAAGACCTAGGGACTTAGAAGCTTTTTGAGGTTTTGAGCTATGAAAATGGAGGTTTTTGGAGAAGTGTTCTTGAAGACAAATTTTCCAACCTTGAAGAAGGAGAGGGAGGGCCCTTCAAATAGGCAAGAAATGGGGTGTAAAAGGGGAGGGAAAGCACCCAATCTTTCCCTCCCGAAATATCCCCCAGATGCCCCGGGATATGTTGGGAGATGTCCGGACAGCTGGGACAGGCTGGAAAGCAGGAAGCTGGCCGGCCAGGTAAATTTGTGGGAGGTGGCCGGCCACCCCACCTGGTCGGCCAGCCACCCAGCCTAGCCGACCGGCCACCCCAAAAAAACCAACTTCAAAATTTCTGGCCGACCACCATACAAGAGTGTCCTCCCAAGTGTGTAGAATAAGGCCCCAGGGTCGGAATCTGGCAACACTGAACCAGAAGTCACAACATAGAGCTTGAAGGAGAGGCCCAAAAATGAAACCAACAATTGCTGGCCGACCACTATGCCAAAGTGTCCTCCCAGATGTGTATAACAAGGATCCAAGGTTGGAATTTGGCAACACTGAGGCAGGAGCCACAACATAGAGCTTGAAGGAGAGGCCCAAAAATGAAACCCTGAATTTCTGGCCGACCACCAACCCTTAGGGTCCTCCTAGATGCCCTCATCACAGATATGTAGCTTTGGTTGGAAGAAAATATCCCTAGGGTGTTCAACATTGGCCCGGAAGTGAGCAAAACGGGCTCCGGAGGAGCGAAACTGGTTATCTGGGATAATTGCTGGCCTCCCACCCCCCAGTGATCTTCCTGATGTTGAAACAGAGGTACCTGCCAAGTTTGAACAAAAACTAATGAGAAATGAACGTCGGTCAAAACCGAGCAAATCGATCCCGAAAATGGGCCGCAGCGCCGAAGTGGTGTTCGCATCAAGTGGGTATTCATGACCCCAAAGGTCCTCTCGAATGACAAAACAGAGGTCCCGCCAAAACCGGAGAAAAGGATGAAATGAATGCTCGACCAAAATCGCCAATTTGGGGTCCCAAAACCGCTTATGAGCACCGAAGTGGCATACGGCCACGGCGGCATCGGGGCCTCAGGTTCTCAAATATTAAATAGAGGTCTCCGCTAAAACCGGAGAACTCGGAGATGGTTGGGCGTCCCGAGCCGAGGCACACGGCCCGACGGCTCAAAACCGGAACCGGACCGAATGGCAAAATGGCCTACGGCCACTTAAATGTAGCTCACGGCCACCGGAGATAGCCTACAGACCACTCCTTCCTCAGAAAGAAAACAGAGAAAACCGAGTCCGTTCGCAAACCGAGACAAGGCACGTAAAGAGGGTTCAGAGTCCGGAGGTGGCACGCGCCGTGACTCGACTTCAACAAGCAAGATGCAATATCACCGAAGGCCAACCGGTGACGCCCAAGTCTTAAGGTCGGTCAAAATGGGTGTCTACAGCTGTTCTCTTGATGTAACTCTAAGTCAAGAAGTGACGGGAGTGAATGTCAAAGCCCAGAGACGACCCATTTTTGACAAGGCCGAAGACTTAGACAATCATACGAGATAAACAGAGATATGTGCCCGCAGGCAGGGGCAAAATGCAAAGTGATAGGTGCGGAGCCAGATGATTATGCAAATGCAGCAAGCTGTAATGAAGCAGGTATTGACAAATAGATGCAACGGTTTCAAGCAAGAATGCAAAGCAAACAACTACATTTCACGCAGTTAGGAATGCGGAGAATCATTCAATTCTCGTCGCGTCTCACACGGAGAAGATACGATACCTGTGCGATTCGTCTGGTCGCACCAAATTTCAAATGAACCGTACATACAATATCGCGCCTGCAAAAATAGAGAAATTCAACAGGAACAATATGCCAACAACATATATTCAATGTAATTCCTATGATTCCAAAGGTTCGACACACACAGTGCCAGTGAACGAATGCAACACAACGCGAGAAGAGATAGTGCGCGACAACGCACGTCCAAGCATAGAAGTATTGTACATCGAGAAATCATGCATGACAATGCAAATCATTCGTGAGAATGCAAATTATGAGCCAAATAACGTAAAATGAGCACAAATCAGGATGCCCATTTGACATGAAATGACGAGCCGGAAAACGCAAGATTTCGGGCGACAAGAACTCGATCGCTCTGATTCGCCTCCCGGAGAGGTCACAACATGTTTAAAAAGGATACACTCTGATTTTGATGAATAATGACGAGACACATATCAGAAATTGCAGTTAAAGTTCCGACGGAGCAATTCGGCGCCAGAAAGTGCACTTTTCTTCAACTTTTCCAGGTCCCGGGAGCTCCGATCTTCCTCAAAATTTGCAGAGAGGTAGGGGAGGGGGTGGGGGACATGGTCGGCCAGCACACCACCCTAGGAGAGGCCATCGGCCAGGGCCAAAAAAGTAGGTGGCCGGCCAGCCAGGTTAGGTGGCCGGTCGGCCACTTACCAAAAGCAGGGGCAAAATGGTCATTTTTGAGATATCTATATATACACACCTCCATTCCATCCGAAATCACACCCAAAGTTGCAAAACTTCTTCCTCTTGCTCTCTAGACCATTTTCTCTCTCAGATCTGCATTTTATACGCGTCCCTCGGCCTCCCACGCAAGTTGTTTTTTGCGAAATCTTTCAGATTTAAACACTTTGAAGCGACGAAATTTCGACTTTGGGGCTTCTCTTCTGATTTTCACCACTTGAGGTAATTTTGTTTCAATATTTGGAAAATTGTCCCGGGAGTTGACTTTTGTTGACTTTTCATTTCCCGAGAGTTGACTTTTGTTGACTTTTTCCAATTTTGGCCCATTTTGCTCATTTTTGCTCCTCTTTGCAGATTTCTCGCAATGGCAGTGTCATTTCACGACGGAGGTTTTCCGGTGCGGAGATGATTTTGACTTCATGGCATTGCCCCGAGGGTCCGGCCCTTTCATTCCCGATCGTTATGCCCCAACGGTACATAGGCTACCACGAGCTACTTTTCGTCACTTCACCGCTTTTAACGATCGGGCACCCGAGGATCTTCTTTTACGAGAGCCGGAGCAGCACCTCTCCTACGATGCAGAGGTTTATCACTTTATCCTCTGGTTTTCTCCTGCATTTCATACTCATGCCTTGCTTTGACATATAGTTTAACTTATGACTTGATACTTCCATCCTAAGCATGTAACTTGAACACTTTCATGAACACCTAGCATATTTGAATAATTGTGAACGTACAGTGCACATTAGTTTGAAATTGAACACACAGCCCACACGCTGATTCACCGAAGACATAATCCGAAGTCGAAAATGAGCACACACCATGACCAAGAGTAGAACACATACACACAAATTTAATCGATTTGAAGTAGAACACACAGCCCCAAACTTGAAGCTTAACACACACCCAATCGATTTGAAGTAGAACACACAATCCCAAACTTGAAGCTAACACACAAATTTAATCGATTTGAAGTAGAACACACAGCCCCAAACTTGAAGCTTAACACACAAATTTAATCGATTTGAAGTAGAACACACAAATTCCCAAACTTGAAGCTTAACACACGTTCTTAATCGATTTGAAGTAGAACACACATTCCCCAAACTTGAAGCTTAACACACGTTTAATCGATTTGAAGTAGAACACACAGTCCCAAACTTGAAGCGAACACACAAATTTAATCGATTTGAAGTAGAACACACGGTCCCAAACTTGAAGCGAACACACAGCCCGCTGATGTTGAGTAGAACACACGGTCCCAATTGCCGAGTTTACTGAACACGTAGCTCATTTTCACTTCACTTGCGCACAGCTCATTTTCACTTCATTTGCTGATCTATGCATTTATTCAATGTAGTTCGCTCTCGCACAGTGCGAGGATATGGCTCTGTCGCTGCGAGGGAGTGGTATTTCGAGCTTCCGGAGGCTGTCCGGGGATTGGTGGACTTTGCAGGTTTTGGGCCATTCTGCAGGGGGTTATCTCATTGCCTCATCAGTAGGACTTTACTCGCCGCTTATGGAGAGATGGTGGGACACCACCAATTTTTTCCATTTTTCTCGCCACCGATATGACCATGACCCCGCCGGACTTTTGTCAGACTTTATCGCCTTGACGAGGCGGTGCTCCCATTCCCTACGACGAGGATATGGGTCGGAGGTCGCTCGATGCACCTACTGGGGACACACCCACCTGTAGACAGGGGTTCGGGGAGGGTCCGATACTCCTGGTTTGTTACCCATTTCCGGTGGCCACAAATGGAGCTCGAGACTCGAGGAGGCGAGCAAGATGCCTGGCTTCCTTATGTACCTCCCCAAGACCACCTTATTCACGACAGAGGGAACATGGTAGGATTGTACCCATCGAGCGCCTGTGGACCTATCACAAAGTTGGTCAAGATGATTGGGGCGGCACTGCCCTGCTACCCCAGATCAAGTTATATGAGTGCGGTCTCGCACACGAGGGGACTTACTCGTGGCTACTGGAGAGCCCGGAGGTACTTTTCTGCCCTCTTGCTTTACATTTTGCTCCTCATTACTTGTTCACCACACACACACGGCCAAGACTTGGCATTCTCAGATTCTCGCTTTTAGCACTTTGTACTCATATTCTGTGATTGCTCTTTCCAAATTGTGGGTATATGTGTACTTTCCCACATTGGCTCCGGAGATGGAGGTGGTGGCCTCCGACGACTCAGATTCACCGATGTTTGATGGTGAGCATCTACCGAGGCCTCGAGAGACTCTTCTTCCTCGCGACGGATTTTGATACCGCTCGAGCGACAGAGGTATTTCGTAACTCTCGGCTCCTTTCATTTTCATCTTTGATCAAGATTTCTAATTGATTTATACATCGGTTATCCGCAGATCACATGGCGCTTTGGGCGCCTTTTGGTGACGACCTCGAGCATCAATACCCTGAGGGTTGACTAGTTCTCAGTACAGATTCTTGCTCGAGGGACCACCGTCGGGCTTGGTTCCGGGGAGCTGCTGCCGATATGGGGGCCATTCTCAGACCTCCCACCAGGCTCTCCAGACACCATGCGGATCGCCGATAAATTATCCCCGAGGAGGTCGAGAAAGGTATGCAGGCGTGATGCTTTGTTGCATCATCTCGATGGGAACTACGCCACCTACCGCCAAGATATATTTGATGCCCCTTGTCGGAGTGCGGCGCAAGACGGAGGTTCATCGGCGCACCATCTTCGAGTCGCGCCCATGCTACGATATCCTTCTTCTAGCAGTGGCGGCACATCCAGAGGTGGGGGCGCTCGATCCTCCGATCCTCCGACTCTTGATCATCCAGGTGGCCGACATGCCGATCGAAGGATTTAACCGGGCGATTTGGGACGCCTTACCATTCCGCTAGAGCCTCCTCACCGATCACAGATATGTTAGAGACCCCGACTACCCTTAGATGTTTTTTCATCTTTGATTTATCACGATATTTGAACATTGATTCCATATCGATAGTTTTGCATTTGTATTTGCGCCTCGCTGAATATACGGACGAGCCGCCGATGTTAGCCACATTCGAGGGCATGATCCTTCGGAGGGAGACGCAGATGAGCATCGGGTGTAGAGGTACTCTTCATTTTCCCTCACTGCATGTTTCGATGCTACTCTAGCTTTAGACCTTCACAGATTGATAGACTGTGTAGAGCACATCTGACACACACCCTTTTCACATTCTCGTGATTTACACCGCTTATGCTTGAACTGATGTATTGCACTTTGTATCTTCAGATGCCTCCCATATATGCTTCATCACGGGCCAGGCCACCGGGGCCCTCTCAGAGAGGTCGAGGTGTTAGACCTACCCGAGGTACAGGGACTGGAGGAGCTGGGCCATCCAGGTCTCATCGAGGAGCTGGCGGAGGAGGGTCGTCTCGCAGACGCAGGGCACCCATTGTTGAGGATGACGAGGAGGAGGTGGTCGCAGGCCACATATCAGAGACATCTCCTGGAGAGGGAGGCTCCTGCCTGGCCCCGGAGGGGACGAGCCTGAGGGGGATCCGGAGGATGACAGCTCCGATCCAGATGGTGATGATGATGTAGAGATTATCCCGCAGAAGAGGATGAGAGGGCCTCCCCTTTCTCGCTCCCGAGGGCACTGATGTTATTTCCTGCTTTATTCTACTTTTTAGCTAGTAGTTTGTAGCACTTTGCACATTGTTAGGCAATTTTATTTTCTGTAAAACTTGTACCTTATTTTCTCAGAAGATATGATGAAATGAAATGCTTTTTGAAAAGATGTTGTATTTGAAATTCTCAGCATCGCATCGCATTATTTTGCACAAAATGGAATTGAATGAAATGTGCTTCATGTATTTATCAGGTCAGGTAGGGAACCGACGCAACAAAGCAAAACAAAACGACTCACTAAGAAATAAAACAGAATCTTAGCGAGTTTACAACTCGATAAACAAAGTACAATAATGTTAACGACTCAATAGACAAGACTTAACAAAATTGCGTAATCAAAAAGTAATAACTCAAAACGCAAAACGCGACAGCTCGACAAAACTTACAACTCAATAAGCAAAAACAACAACTCGATAAGCAAAAATATAACACGATGTACTTCGGATGGACTATCTGGATAATGGAGCGTATCCAAAATTGATAGGCCCGGATGCCTTCTATCACGGAGACAACCAGTTTGCAGGAGTCCACTATCGCTATAGGTAATGTTTCCCACCCAAGCTCACTTGTATTTGCTCACATCACTGACCCTGCCTCGACTTTTTCTCGCAAAACCCTTATCTTACTTTTCTCTCGTCGCACATCTCTCCATTCTTTATTCTCTCATTTTTCATCCCTCCCCGTATATGGTTGACGGAGAAGTTGCAAGTTGTGGACTCTTGCCCCGCTTATTCAAATTTCGCTACTTTTTCAAGAACGCCAGCCAATGCTCCCGATGAGAGCCGGTGGTTCAATGGATGCGAACTTGTCGCCAGATCGCATTGCATGGCGCCGCCCCTCGCTTAATCTTTTCAAATATGAGCTACAAAGATGTTCCAGATACAGGATCCGCCTCGATCGGCTTGACTCATCAGATATTTTGTTTCCTGCCCAGACCGCGCCAGCTGGTCATACAAGTTGGGCCTAAGTTGGCATCTCAAACTTTGACTAGCTCGAGGGGCGCAGGACACCGACCAGACTATGCCCCAGATTTATTGCTTTATTAGTACTTTCAAGTTTCTTAATGAATGTAATAAAAAGCAACTTCAATTATATGCAAGAGCGGAAGAACTCGCTTCAAATCAATGAAATTGAAGGTTGTGGTATCAAAATTCTCCGCTTTTGGTCCAAAAATGGTCTTAGTTGTGAAAAGATTAATTTGAACATAGTCAACTTTATGAAAACTTTTCAAAACTATTTTCGATATGGATCAAATCGACACGCTCAAATCATCACCGAGATACACAACCTCAATCCTAGCAACCGAAAGTTGCCCCTAGTTTGAAAAAGGTGCGTTGCAAAAGTGTGGCAACGGAAAGTTGCCCCTAGTCTCGATGATGCCGAACACTCCATTGCAACGGAAAGTTGCCCCTAGTTTGAATAGCACTGCATCGAGATCGTAGTGAATGCCGATGAATAAAGATGACTGAGGTGATCAAAATGGACTAAGTTGATCGGGGAAAAGATTATGACTGAACTTCAAGATGAAGCTGCCTACGTATCCCAAAGATGGCAATCAAGTCTTACGTAGTTCAGGGTATAGGTTCGCTCGAGTATTTTTGCTCTCCTTTGCGCCTAACTTTTGCCAAGGCCGCCTTTATGGTTTTCAACCTTATGAGCTCGCTTTTATAATTTCAAATTTTCTATGCTCAATTTTGCCTAGGTCGCCTTTTCGGTTTTCGCCCAGCAAGCCTCTCAGGGATAATATTTCTTCAACTTGTCCATGTTGATCGGTTGAGAGAACTCCAAGCCATCTAGATCCATCAGAACCACAGCTCCACCTGACCAGATTGACTTGATGATGTAAGGACCAGTCCAATTGGGTCTGAACTTGCCCCTTGGGTCGTGGATAGGAGCCCGGTTGTCTTTGAGTACTAAATCTCCTTCTTTTAAATTCCTGGACTTAACCTTCTTGTTAAAAGCCCGGGCAATTCTGCGTTGATAACCCTGAACGTGATACAGTGCTTTCAATCTCCTTTCATCAAAGAGCATGAGTTCTTCAAATCTATTCTGCTGCCAATCTGCTTCGGCTATCTGGCACTCGGCCAATACCCTCAATGACGGAACCTCAATCTCGATAGGTAGAACGGCCTCCATCCCGTAGACTAATGAGTACGGAGTCGCCCAAAGAGAAGTTCTCGATCAAGTCCTCAGAGCCCCACAGAGCTTAATGGTAGCTTATCCGCCAATCCCGATAGGTTTCCACCATCTTCGTAGTATGCGCTTGATGTTTTGTTGGCGCCTCAACCGCCCGCTGGTTTGCGCCGTAAGTAGACGACTTATGAAAAGCCACGCTGTATTTCTCCAACAAGTCAATCACCTCCTTCTTGAAGTGGGGAACCATTGTCGAAACTATTTCATTTGGGACTCGTAGCTTACGATAATGTTGTTTCGGCGAATTTTGCAACGCAGAAGCTTTCAACACCGCAGAAGATTGGGCCTCAACCCACTTCGTGAAATAATCTATCGCCACGAGGATGAACTCATGCCCGCTCAATTCTTCGGCGAATAAATACCCAATTACATCAATTCCTGCATCGAAAAAGGCCATGGCGAAGTCATGTTGTACAGCTTTGACGACGGAATGTTCATACGATTTGCATGAATTTGACACTTGTGGCATCCGGACGAAGCCAATACAATCCTCCTCCATGGTGGACCAATAATAACCCCTGCTAAGGATCTTCCTACCAACATTACCGCATCCATATGTGCTCCACATTCTCCCCCATGAATGGCTTCCATCAGACGTTTGGACTCTTCAGCATCAACACACAATTTATGCATTCCCAGATGACCTCTTCTATACAGCTTACCCCCACAGATGATGAACTGAACAGACATTCTTCTGATTGCCCTCTTGTCTTTGGCATTTACCCCTGGCGGGTATGCTTTTTTCCAAGAAATTCCAGATATCGTAGTACCAGGGGTGTTCGTCCTGAACTTCATCTATGGTTGCAATCGACTCATAAGCAGGTACAAATTTCTGGTCGATGATGACTGGACGCATTCGGACTCCACACGGGATGTCTATCATTGATGATAGAGTTGCTAAGGCCTCGCGAACTTGTTGTTCTCTTAGTAGATGAGCGAAATTCACTTCTCAAACCGAGGAATCAAGAAATCCAAGGCTTGGTGATACATCATCATATTTTCCTTTTTACTTTCCAATCTCCTTTAGCTTGAGACACAACAAGATTCGAATCCCCAATGACGCCCAAATTGCCTCGCCCCTAGTTCTAGGGTCGCCCAAACCAAAGAATGCACGCTTCATATTCCGCTTCATTATTTGAGACTTTGAACCGAGTTTGAAGGCTAGAGGGATACGGAATTGCCGGCGCTATCAAGAACACTCCTATCCCATACCCATGTTGATTTGACGCTCACAAAGTACATTGTCCAAGTTTCTCGCCGATATGTAGAATTGCTTCATCCGAATAGATACTCAATTGCCTCATCCTCAACCGATGGTCGGCAAGGAACTCGCCATCGCTTTTCCTTCATCGACTTAAGGCCACATATGTAAGATCGACCGAGAGCAACAAAGAACTAACGAGCTAGCTACCAGAAGTTACCGGTTTCTCGAAAAGATATTTGATGGGATCTAGTCGTGAAACCAACATTACAGAGTGAGCTAACAGATAGTGCCGCAGCTTCCTGGTAGCCCATACCAAAGCTAAGCAGGCCTTTTCCAGCGGCGTATACCGGGTCTCATATTCCAGCATCTTCTTGCTCAAATAGTAGATGGCTCTCTCCACCTTATCTTCGATTTCATGCAAGCATGCAACCCATCGTGGTCTCACCATCGACAGTACAAAATCAACGGCTTCGATTCTCGTGGTGATAAACGGGTGGGTTCTCAGAGATATTCTTTAACTGCTCGAAAGTATTTGGCATCGGCCGTCCCATTGAACTTCTTTCCTTTCTTCAGAGACCAAAGAGTGGTTCACAAGTCAAGGTTAGTTTTGAGATAAACCGCCTTATGAATTGCACTTTACCCGTAAAAGCCTCGTGACCTCTTTTTCACCCTGGTGGTGGCATTTCTAGGATGGCCTTGATTTTGAAGGGTCGACCTCGATGCCCCTTTTGTGATCAAACCCCAAAGATTTTCCCCACAGAACACCAAACGACATTTCGAGGGTTTAGCCAAGAACCGAATTCCCCGATCCTTTGGAAGAACTTGTGCAAGGCGGTAGTGGCCTCCTTTCCTTGACTTGACAATCATGTCGCCCACGACACCTCAACCTCTTTGTGGATCATATCATGTAATATTGTGGTCGCGTCTGCTGATAAGTAGCCCCAATGTTTCTTCAACCCAAATGGCATGACCCGATAGCAATATGTCCCCACGGTGGTGAATGCGCTTTTTCTCTCGTCTTCCGTGCCATCACAACTGTTGTACCGAGAAGCCATCCATGAACGAAAGCAAAGCATGCCCCAACAGAAAGTCCACTAACTCGCCGATGTGTAGGAAAAGTCGCCCTTCTGACTAGCTCGCTCAAATCCCTAAAATCCACGCACACTGGATCCCGCCATCTTTCTTCTAAGACCGAACTATATTGGCCAACCAAGTGATATTCTCGATACTAGCAGAAGCTCAAGGCAATTTGCTTGGTGACCTCTTCTTGATCTTGAGAGCCCAATCCGCGGATCCTTCCGAGCTTCGCTGATAGGTCGGGCCTCGGGTCAAGGAGGATCCGATGTCAGATAATCTCAGATCGATTCTGCATGTCTTCGTGAGGACCACGCGAAAACATCTTTGAAATCTTTTAATAAAGCGACCATGCGCCGCTGCTCGCGAAGACAATGTGGACCCGATCCGACCACCGCTGGTCCTCCTCAAGACTAATATTCACAGTAAATGATTTCATCCGCTAAAGGCTTAACAAATCTCTCGCTTCTTGCTCAATTAAACGCTAGAAACCGAGGCACTTCGCCCTCGCTGCTTTTGATCAAAATTTTGAAAGTCCGAATTAATGCAATAAATTAGGGCACGTAAAAGTACTGAAACCACAGATGATTCATTCTCATTAAGTACATCCAGATCATCCAATTCATCTTACAACAGATTCAAAAGAAAAGGAAAAGACGACCGACAAGATCAGGCATCCGGTTGACACCTCAGAGTACCAGACTCAGACTACCGAGCTGAATCGATTCACTCGAAGACTCGTGGAATCATCCGCCACTACCGACTTTAATCGCCGGATAAGAATCCTCCTCAGATCGCCAAGTGAGCGAGGGTGCAATCGAGCGCCCAAGATGGTCGCCGGTTGGCTCGCACTGCTTTCATCTCCAATCATGGAAACCGCGACGTTATTCCCCAAGCAACTCGGTCGACGGAGGATCAAAGAGGAGACATGCCGCTACCCCATTTCCAATTCAAAGGCCTCAGACTCATCGCCTTTATTCCGCTCAATCTCGCTTATTGGTCTGCTCGCTTCCGCAACGCTATCCCCGATAGTTGCAAGTCGAAAAGATTTCGAACTGCACGCGCTTCCTCCGCTCAACCATGGTTTTGGGAAGCCGCAAATGGAAAATCTTCCTCCCGACGGTCTGCTCAGTGGTACCCTAGATGGGCCTATGCATTAGATCAAAAGGCTTCCCACTGCTGCTCGCCTGCCTCGCCGGCCATTTCTTTCCTTTCCTCGCCCAATCTTCTTTGGTGGGCGATAACCCAATCCAAAGGTATGTGGATTATGTGGCACTTCGCCAACGCCGCAACCCCTTTCCGCCGCTTTTCCCAATCCCATCCTGTGGATATGTCAGAGCTTATTCATGAGGTAGACGGCTTGAGCCGACCGACATACAAACCCTCATTCACGTACCATAATGTTTTCAGACCACCCGCCTCACCAAAGTAAATCCCGATATAAACATGTCCTCCATGCCGTGTCCAATCTCCAGGACTGGCGTAGATACCTCGGGAGGGTGAGAGATACATGAGTTCCCAAAAACAATGGCTACTCCCTTTTTGTAGGGGTATTTCACCATTTGATGTAGAGTAGATGAGACGCCTTCACCGATGCAACCTGTGGTCGCCCCAAGAGCATGTTAAAAGATGCAGGACCTCCGTGACATGAAAATCTACTTCGTGTTGCCCAGCCCAATCTTGGTTTGATTTTTACCGTCCCTGTGACATCCTCGCTTGTATTATCATATGCTCGATTACTTGAGTAGTCGGTGTGAAGTCCGCAGTTTTAACCCAATTGCATAGGCCGCTCGCCGACAAACATTGATAGCGGACCCGGTCAACAAGCACCACCGAATCCATTTGTCCCTCGTGATTCTACAGAGAGATGTAGAGAGGTCTTATGGTCCACGCCCTCAGGCAATTCCTTGTCCGAAAAGGTCAATGCCGGGAACCTCCTCCGAAAGACCATCCCAACTAGTTGTTCCGCGTAGTTTCAATGGAAAGTTTAGCTCATCCATGGCAGATAAAACACGCCGTGCACCTCGGCTACAAGCACCCCCAAATGGAGATGTTCGCTTGTATTTTCTTTAGCCGCTCAAGATGTCTCTTCTTCCACTTGCTTCTCTTCGCTTTCTCGCCTCATTATCTTCCCTGATGCCTCAGGTTGATCAAAGTGTGGGGGCTTGAAATACCGCCCACTTCTAGTCATATGGTCTACCTCCTCGAGGTACTGTGCATCGTCTGGCCACACCGCCTGCCTTCTCTCAGGTGGGCAAGACACAAGTCGTCATCTTCCCACCACATTCCATTAGCGTCTAGCAGGCATCTGTCTGGTTCTGGCTTGTTTGTGCTCTCAATAATTTCATTCCTCATGCTCACAGCATGTTCAGTCTTCGTGCCCGCAGCACTCTCAACTTCCTCATGGTTCTTTGCTTTTCGAGCTCTCTCAGAGCCCCATCTCTTTTCTTGTTCCTGCAGTAACAACTGTGCGGTTCTCAAAATGTTTCGTTCCTGAGCGAAATTCTTCGTACCGGCGCTCTCCGGCAATGTAATCTGATCCTCGGCCCTTCCGGCCACAAATGGTACAATATCAGGCTGATCATCCAACCACCCGACGACTTCTGCTGACTCCTCATCTTCGAACCAGTTAATCGATGCACCCCCTGATTCCGGCTCGTAGAATTGAAGGTTGGCGAAGTCCTCTTCCACTGCAGTCAAATCATCCCCTGCTGATTCAAGCTTGTCCCCCCGGATCATAAACAACTCAGCCTCCTCCGGCAACCCCATACTCAGCTTAGACTGGCTCATCGACAAGATATATCCACTTGGATCATAAGCTCTGCCAGCTAAATTCTCAGATAGCTCCACCCCAGATTCAACTGTTCTGCTCTCCTCAGAAGCCTGCCCCGTTCCATTCTCGGTGGTCACCAACTTTGGCTCAGGTTGGGGTGTAGAGGTGTCCATCATACACAAGTCCGTGCTATCAGGGAGGATCACCCCTGGCTTGGGTAGGTGGGAGGGAGTTATGTAGATACTGGGATCGTAAGACACGCCCCCAGTGTG
This sequence comes from Camellia lanceoleosa, assembly GCA_025200525.1. Taxonomy (NCBI): domain Eukaryota; kingdom Viridiplantae; phylum Streptophyta; class Magnoliopsida; order Ericales; family Theaceae; genus Camellia; species Camellia lanceoleosa. The sequence goes on along the minus strand of JANUSC010000048.1, from coordinate 777,570 downwards.
GATAAGGTTGACTCTTTTTGGTGGATCTTGGTTGTGTTTGGGGAGTGGGTTGTTTGTGACGTTGGGTCCTTGGGGAGGTAGAATGATGTTCTTGTCAATGAGGTCTTGAATCTCATGACGCAGCCGGTAACATTGGTCGGTGTCATGACCATGCTGCTGGTGGTATTGGCAATATTTGGCTGGGTTATGGGAAGGGGGGAGTGGATTCGGTAGAGGCCTCGGTTCCAAGGGTTTCAGATGCCCCTTTCTGACTAGAACCCCGAGGACTTTAGACAAAGACATATAGAGTGGGGAGAAGGTTCGTTGACCCCTGGGCTGGTATCTTGGGGCTTGATTACTGCTCCCAGAGGCATCGGAAAAAGGTGTGGCCGCTGCGGACCTTGGTTGGGGAGGGGGAGTGGTGGTGACCATTCCGACTTCCGAAGTTCTGGTATTGGAAGAGCCACTCGGGCCCGCATTATTACCACGGTTGAATGTTCTCCGGGGCTGATCCCGATCTTGGTCAAACAGACCCTGTTTCATCGCATCCTCTATTTGCATCCCCATATCATGCAGATCTGCGAAAGTGGGGAAGGGAACTACAATCATCTTCTTCATTAACGCCGGCTGGAGGTTGCGCACAATCATCCGTATTTGATCTCTGTCTGTTGGCCTTAAGGTCATCATCGATGCCTTCGCCTCCACCGGGTCACAAAGTCGAGAAAGATTCTTTAGGCTCTGCTGGTTGTCTCAAGATCACGAGTTGTGATCTCGACCGCGTGTTGTATGAATATTGCGCCACGAAGGCCTCGGCCATCTCATCCCAGTTGATTTTCACCTGATCTTCCAGCTTTGAATACCAAGTGGATGCCACACCCGACAGGGTTCGACCGAACAAAGAAAGCTTTTGCGGTCGGGTTAGGCCCATTGGTCTTAGAACGTCTGAGAATAGCCGGAGGTGAACCATAGGATCCCCGGATCCATCAAAGCGATCGATCTGGGGCATCTTAAATCTATCCGGCAGAGTCACGGCTACATCAGTATAGCCGTCTTCAATACTTGGGATGGCCTTCACCCCTTGAGACTTCTTAAAGAGCTTCTCCAACTTGCTCAATTTCAGAGCTGTCTGGTCTACCTCGAACTCAAATGGAGAGTCCGGATGGTTAGGTGTAATGTTTTTGGACAGTTGTGGTAGAAGCGGGGGCGGAGCTAGCCCCGTTGGAAGACCCGTGTCCTCTTGAATGTTTGGGGGGTTTGGCAGAATGTTCTGTTGATTCGGGAGGGTATTCTGGGCAGCCTGGGCATTTTGAGGGTTTGAGGGCATTCGCCACAGTAGTTGTTCGTAATGGGGCCCCGGGTGGAGGAGGACCCTGAGTTGAAGCAAACGTTGTGTTTTGTTGTTGTAACCTGGTGATCAACACAGACTGTTGGGCCATGATAGCAAATTGTTTGGAAAATTCCGCTGGCGGATAGCATCATCTTGCATTTGTTTCATGCTACCATCCGGGCGATCATCGCCTCGAGTCAGATTCGTTGTTCCATTTGAAGACCCGCAGCGATTCTATAGCGTAAACAGAAGCTCAACCCGACTATCTCGACACTATAGTAGATCGCCCCGGTGATTCAGGCTCGATATCAGGCCTTCTCGGCCTTCGATAACAGGGGTAGTGAGTGAAACATCGATGTCCGTCAACTAGATCCTCGGATCGGTTGAGTCGGCGACCTCGTGTCCAGATTGCTTGGGGAGTATCGACTGGCTCGGAAGCAATGGTGCTACAAACTGCCCCTAGCAAAAAGATAAATAAAGCAAAAATGAAATAAATAACCAGAAATAAAACGGGCAGCATAACGGCTTAAATTGAATACACCACACACAGTCGGGTATACAACAACACACAGTTGGTAAGCTGGCTATACATCGCCCTCAACATCGGTCAATATTCTCAGTATCATCGTTTCGATAAACTGAATCGATATCCGGACAACCGATTCTCAACATCGATAATGCCCGCAGTTCGATTCCCAAATTCAAAACCGATGCCCGCAGTTCGATGCCCAAACTCATCGATACATGCATTCCTCAGAGGCACACTCTAACAAGCACATAACAAATAAGTGAGAGCCAAAACACCCCTATGTTGGGGTAGGGTTTCGCCCTATTTTGTCGAGAACTAGGGTTTCACTACGCACGACGCCGTTTCAAACAACCTATAAACGGGTAAGCAACCTGTCCTAGTTTGGAATAGTCACTATGGATCCGAATATGCACTAGGTCGAATGGTCAAGGGTGCCCTTAAGAAACCGGGTTTGTGTTCCCATCGCCGTCAGAGCCGTCAGCCAAATTTTACGGACATGACTTGACAAGACAAGCCTCCCAAATCTCCAGAATGGCATATGGCAAACACGGTGTCCTAGGCGCACCAATGCAAATGCAATGCAAAGAAACACACAAGTGTAATCAAAACCAGATATCATGAGTTCGAGTCAAGTTCTCTAAATCCTCAAAGAGTCGCCAGAATCAGAATAACGCTCAGGGCCTCGCTACAGTTCGGACTCGATTTTGTTGTGGTTCTAAATCTCGAACCAAAGAGTCCAAATCCGGCAAATCGTTTTGAAGAAAAACAGATTTTTTTTGAAAGAAGTGCCAAACATGGACTGCTTTGCCAGATAACAGAGTCGCCACCTAAATATTTTAAAATGGGAAATTTAGGAAACCCTGACTCGGTGCCAAAAGGCCACGTGTCCGTCATCACCAAAGTTGGCTCGGGAACTTGGGTACGATTGGGGAAGGTCACATCGTGAGCACCCCCGCTCGCCCGGTCAAAGACCGGCCTCTACTAACCATGATATCTGATTTTGAAAACTTTGTATGCTCTTATTCCGATTATTAGCCTAGGTTACTATGTGATGCGCACAGCAAACAAGTATAGACTGGGCCGTCTGAATTGGAACAAAACATGGATTTGCCACCCTCAGGTGGGCTTTAGGAAAACAATGATTTTGCCACTATCTAGTGGGCTTAAAACAGTCGACGAATTGTCCCAATTCAGATAACTCAACCTCCACCCACAGGCATTCAAGGCAGTTATATCACATAAGCATTTAGCCTCATGGCAAGCATGCTATCAATGCAACACTCACACGCATGCAAGGATGCTAAAGCATAAAACTTACCGAGTACTCCCAGCCAAAACAGGAAACTGATTAGGAAATATGCATGATCCTAAATATACAGAAATGCCTAATGCAACACATGCAAGAATGCAACTATAGCAGGCTCGGCTATTCTAAACATGGTATATGAAATGCTACAACTAACATGTATTCAACTTGGAATTGAAATACGATGCAGTTTGTATGATGCGCCGAGCCCGATGCATGCAATACAGATGAATGATGCAAACATGCTGTCATACTGTATGCTAATTGAAATATGCCCTATATCTAACCATCAAAGCGGGTAAATAAAAGGGAGAAAGAAATGGGGGTTGGAAGACATACATCACACTCACACACCCTTATTACATTTATGCCCTCGCGCAGAGGGTCCGAATAAATATACAGTCCGAAATAAAAGAATATTAGAGTCCGAAATATTACAGATTTAACAAATTAAACTAGGAAAGCGGTAAAACTGGCATGCAAGCCAGGGACTGCCTTGCTTCTGATGTATGTGGCATATTGATCATGGCGCGGAAATCCACCGGGATGCCCTAATTAGCCTCTGTTTACACTTTTCCTCGAATTGCGTGCCGGATTCCGGAAAGCTGATAATTCTTCATTTTTGCTGCAACGGAGAGCAGGAAAAGGGCATAGCAGTGTATTTCACAAATATATGCATGTCTCGATCCTCGCGCCACCAATCACGCATATCGATGCATGATGGCCGAGGAGCCGATTTGCACAACTCAATATTGGGATGAATACTCATGAATGCTACAATGAAAACCTAACTCCGTTATTGATGATCCGGAGTGTCGGCGACTTGGGAATTGAGACCCGTTCCGTCACTCGGAGTATGAAACGTGCCTCGTTTCCCATGCAATATGCATGATATGCAACTAACATATGATATAGCATGCACAATGCTATGAAAATGAGATGCCTCGAAATGCGTGCCCACGGGCACGCAAACCGAGAAAACGGCATACAAGCATGAGGTGATATGAAATACGATGTGAAATGAGACTAAAATAAAATGCCTCGAAATGCGTGCCCACAGGCACGCAATCCGAGGAAATGGCATACGGAATGCAAATCGTGAAAAGCAGTGTGCCTCAAATGCGTGCATATGGACACGCAAAACCGAGGCGATGATGAAAGATGAAAATCGGATAAACCGGTGCCTCGAAGTGCGTGCCCACAGTAGCAAACCGAGGCGGTGATGAAAGATGAAAATCGGATAAACCGGTGCCTCGGCGCGTGCCCATAGGCGCAAACCGAGGCGGTGATGAAAGAAAATCGGATAAAAAGTGCAAACAAATGCGTGCCAGCGCGCAAAACCGAGGCGATGAAAGATGAAAATCGGATAAACCGGTGTTTCGAAGCGCGTGCTCAGCGCGCAAACCGAGGCGGTGATGAAAGATGAAAATCGGATAAACCGGCGTGTCGGCGCGTGCCTCACAGCGCCGCAAAACCGAGGCGATGATGAAAGATGAAAATCGGATAAAACCGAAGTGCCTCAAGTGCGTGCCCACAGCGCGCAAAACCGAGGTGGTGATGAAAGATGAAAATCGGATAAACCGAAGTGCCTCGGCGCGTGCCAGCAAAGCGCAAAAGCGATGATGAAATGCAAAGAAATGGCATACGGAATGCCGCAATGGACTTACACCAACATGGGAGAGCCTCACCACTCACATAGGAGGCCGTCGGATGAAAACAAAGTCGCCGAAATGCGTGCTCATGACACGCAAATCGAGGCAACGATGTAGAAGCATGAAAATGCAAATTGGGCTTACGCCGACATGAGAGGGCCTCAACCACACTCACATAGGCCGCCGGATAAAAGGCGCTGAAGGCGCCAGCACATTGGCACGCCGAACCGAGGGAATGCAAAAATGATGCAAACGGCATAGTGAATGATATGTAAGCATGGAAATGGAATTTCAGCACCTAAATAAAGGGAAAACAGCCCAAACAATTCGAAATAACACTCGAAGCATGCATTCATCCCGAAAATGTGAAATTAAGCCCCGAAATGGCCTATAGCCATGCTATACATGCAAGATATGATCATGGCAGCAAGAACAGTAGCAAGGCAGTCCCAAATATGGCATTTTTCAGTAACAAACATGGCCAAAATGCAAGCATAGATGGATCAACAATAGCATGCAAAGTTAGTGGCCAAAAGAGGAGTATTGAGACAAGTGATATATGAAAACCCCAAATGGACAAACTTTCTTCTACAACATTGAAGATGAGATAAAAATAAGCACAATTGCAGAAGATGAAATCCTCAAAATCAGAATAAAATCATGCTAACAATTCCATGCAAAGTAGGCTTCCAAATAGGCTATATCATGAGACATCCAATACACACACCAAATGACAACACTTTCTTCATGAAATATGTAAAGGGGGCCAAAATAAGACCAAAACCAGTAGGGGTCGAAGTCCCAAAAACAAACACAAATAGGCCAAAAATTGCATGCAAAAATGGCACACTTGATGAAATTTGAAGGAAGTGGTGGATACAATGGCCAAATGAAGTTGAGCCCTTCTACAATGTTGTAGAGGGGCTCAAAATGAGCACAAAACCAGTAGGGGTCGGACCCCTAAAAACAAAAGGAAATAGGCCTAAACTAGCATGCAAGATAATGGCATAAAAGCTAGGTATTGAAACAAGTATATCATAGGAGCATCAAATGAAGTTGAGCCCTTCTACAAAGTTGTAGAGGGGCTCAAAACAAGCACAAAATCAGTATGGGTCGGAGCCCCAATTCTCAACCAATTGGAGTATAGAAATGAATCAAGAAAAAGCCCTAAAAGTTGGTTTTGAAGACTTACCCTTGAAGACTTGTCTTTCTTTGATTCTTGGCTTTGATTTGTAGCTTCTCAACCTCTGAAATTCACTTCCTAGCTGCTGGAATGGTAGTAAGGATGGTGAGGCTAGGTGTTGATGAAGAGAAGACCTAGGGACTTAGAAGCTTTTTGAGGTTTTGAGCTATGAAAATGGAGGTTTTTGGAGAAGTGTTCTTGAAGACAAATTTTCCAACCTTGAAGAAGGAGAGGGAGGGCCCTTCAAATAGGCAAGAAATGGGGTGTAAAAGGGGAGGGAAAGCACCCAATCTTTCCCTCCCGAAATATCCCCCGGATGCCCCGGGATATGTTGGGAGATGTCCGGACAGCTGGGACAGTGGAAGTGAAGTCGGCCAGGTAAATTTGTGGGAGGTGGCCGGCCGGCCACCCCACCTGGTCGGCCAGCCACCCACCATGGCCGGTCGGCCACCCCAAGAAAATGAACAGTGGATTTTCTGGCCGACCACCATACCACAGTGCCCTCTCATGTGTGTAGAACAAGGCCCCAAGGTTGGAATTTGGCAACACTGAACCATGAGTCACAACATAGAGCTTGAAGGAGAGGCCCAAAAATGAAACCAACAATTGCTGGCCGACCACCATACCAAAGTGTCCTCCCAGATGTGTAGAACAAAGATCCAAGGTTGGAATTTGGCAACAATGAACCATGAGTCACAACATAGAGCATGAAGGAGAGGCCCAAAAATGAAACCCTGAATTTCTGGCCGAACACCAACCCTTAGGGTCCTCCTAGATGCCCTCATCACAGATATGTAGCTTTGGTTGGAAGAAAATAACCCTAGGGTGTTCAACATTGGCCCGGAAGTGAGCAAAACGGGCTCCGGAGGAGCGAAACTGGTTATCTGGGATAATTGCTGGCCTCCCACCCCCCAGTGATCTTCCTGATGTTGAAACAGAGGTACCTGCCAAGTTTGAACAAAAACTAATGAGAAATGAACGTTCGGGGCCAAAACCGAGCAAATCGGGATCCCGAAAATGGGCTGCAGGTGCCGGAAGTGGTGTTCAGCATCAAAGTGGGTATCTGCGACCCCAGTGTCCTCTGGAATGACAAAACAGAGGTACCTGCCAAAAATCAGAGGAAACTGATGCAAAATGAATGCTCGGGACCAAAACCGCTCAATTTGGGGTCCCGAAAACCGGCTATGAGCACCGAAAGTGGCATACGGCCACGAAGTGGGCATCGGGGGCCTCAGGGTTCCTCGAAACACTAAAACAGAGGTCTCTGCCAAAAACCGGAGAAGGCTGATGCAAAATGAAAGCTCGGGACCAAAACCGCTCAATTTGGGGTCCCGAAAACCGGCTATGAGCACCGAAAGTGGCATACGGCCACGAAGTGGGCATCGGGGGCCTCAGGGTTCCTCGAAACACTAAAACAGAGGCACATGCCAAAAACCGGAGAACTCGGAGATGGTTGGGCGGCCCCGAGCCGAGGCACACGGCCTGACGGCTCCGAAAACTGGGAACCGGGCTCCGAAATGGGCAAAATGGCCTACGGCCACGAAATGTAGCTCACGGCCACCGGGAGATAGCCTCTGAGACCACTCCCTTCCCTCAGGAAAGAAAACAGAGAAAACCGAGTCTGGTTCGCAAACCGAGACAAGGCACGAAAGAGGGTTCGGTAGTCCGGAGGCAGGGCACGCGGCCGTGACTCTGGGACTTCTGAACAAGCACAGTATGCAATATCACCGAGCGCTCAACCGGTGACGTCCGAGTCTTAAGGTCGGTCAAAAATGGGGTGTCTACAGCCGGCCTCTACTAACCGTGATATCCGATTTTGAAAACATTACGTGTTCTTATTCCGGTTATTAGCCTAGATTTACTATGTTATGCGCACAGCAAACGAGTATAGACCAAATCGCCTAAGTTGGAACAAAACATTACGTGTTTGTTTTGAAAAATGATTTGCTACTCATAAGTAGGCTAAAATGCAGGTTTTGCCACTCTCAAGCGGGCTTTTAGAAAAGACGGTTTTGCCACTATCTAGTGGGCTTTAAAACTCACAGTTTTAATGTGTTGTCCCAATTTAGGTAATTCAACCTTCATCCACAGGCATTCATGCAGTTATATCACATAAGCACTTAGCCTCATGGTAGTCATGCTATTATGTCAACACTCACACACATGTGATATGCTAAAGCATAAAAGCTCACCTAGTACTCCGTACAAAACAAAGTAAACTAGTTAGCAAAATAATGCATGACCTAGTTCATGTTAAATGGCTAATGCAACACAGCAAGAATGCAGCTAGACAGACTCGGCTATCCTAAGCATGGCATATGAAATGCTATCACATAGCACGATTCAATTTTGGAATTTGAAAATTGCGATGCGGTTTGTATGATGTCGAGGCGGTGCGTGTAAACAAATGCATGGATGCACGCATGCATTGCATAGGGTATGCTAATTTAAAATGCCCTAATCTACCCAAAGCGAGTAAATAAAAGGGTTAGAAAGAAGTGGGGGTTGGAAGACATACATCACACTCACCCACACTTATTACATTTTTGCCCTCACCGGAGGGACGAATAAATAAATAATCTGCATCAAGAATAAATGAATAAATAAATTATTACAAATTTCTAAATCAAATTAAAGCATCTAAATGAAATGAAATGGGGCCTCGGCCTGCCTTGAGATCTTGAATGATGCACGCCGATGCCGCCTTGCAGAAAAGCCCACACCTTGGCACTCTGTCTGTTTTCTTGCTCTCTCCAAAAATTCTCAAGACTTCAGAATGCCTTTCAAGAGGCCTGAAATGATCCACCGGCTGGGCAGTGTAGTCATCGGCTTCTTCCAGTGGCCACCGGCTGAACTTGGTAATTATCGGCACAAAAATAGTGCCGTTCGGCACTATTTTCTGCCGGTCGGCAGAAAATTCCTGCACCAGACAGATGACAGCAGCAGCAACAGACAGCAATGCATAGGCATGGTTTTTGGGCAAATGTGAGCATGTCCAACACCTCCTATCATGTTTAGGGACTCAAGGGGGTGTGGCTCTTGGTTCTAGGGCTATCAATTGTGCATTTGATGCATGATAGCCTAAGGAACCAAGATTGCTCATTTTAATGTAAGTATGCATGCAACACAACAAATGAATACTAAGTCCCTATCAAGTGGAAATCAAGGGTCTTAGTGACCAAGGATTGAGGTGAGTTACACCACTTGAAATGTGAACTCCCCTCAATCCTAGGCTTGGCTTGACAACCCCAAAGCAAGCTATGAGATGCAAGTATGCAAGCAAGGCTCAAATGCAATGCAACCTATCACGTTAAGCATGCAAAGAGCTAAAGTACGTAGGATACAAATGGCATGCAAGATGGGCCAATTAACATGGAACTAACAAGCATACATTCAAGGCTATATTGACCAAGCAAGCAACAATCATGAAATAAGCATGCAACAATGGACTTAAGCCATAGAGGGCAGCCCTCAAACTCCCAAAAACAGTGGCAAAACAAGCCTCACAACATGATGAAAATGCCACACAAGCATGCTATTCAATGGGCCCAAGTCTAGGACACCAAAGAGAGTAATTTGACATCATTCATACAACCACTCATGGCATGCCTTCAACAAACAAAAACAGATTTTAAGCATGTGGAATGACACTCAAATCCCCTCATGGCACTCCCAAAAATGCACCAAACATGGAAGCATGCACAATGTCTATTTTAAAGCATTCAAGAGCATATCTTTAAAACATGAACTAAGCCACATATGCCAACATGCAAACATGACTAATGGACTGGAATGAGGTCTAATATGATGCCAAATCACTAGATCAAAACAAGTCAATCATGCTAGAACTCCATGGAAGCAAAGTCTACAAGCCTAAAATGCAAAACATGCACATCAAGCATACCAAGGGTGTCCAAAACAGTGGCTCACAGCCCTATTACATGGCAAATAGATGCTTATATCCTCATGAAACCAAGCTAAAACATGCGAGAATCAAGGCTCAAAGCATGACACTACTTATAAGCATGAAAGAGCATTCTAAAGCCAACACGGAAAGCATGCAAGAGGCCATGAAATCAACTAAAAACAGAGGTCACACATGACCTAAAACACACAATAAAGCTCTGAAATGAAAGCTAAGGAAAGCATGCATGCATGTTATGCTATGAGCCAAAACAAAGGCCAACCAAAGGACCAAAGGGAGAGGGGTGTCTCTCCCCTAAATGAAGCTCGAAAATATCATCCTCACCACTGAAAACCCACTGGTTTTCAGTGGTGAGAATATCAAAGAACACCAAAACAAGAAGGCCTAAGAAAAAGGCACCAAAAATGGCCAAACAAGGCTTAAAGTAATGAGGCTTAACTCAAACCATAAAATGACCTTAAAGAAGGTTCAAGAACAAGTAAAACAAGAATTTTTTATGTTAAACACAAACTCAAAAACTCAAAGCAAAGAGGGTAAAAAGTAGTTGCAAGAATGGGGAAACTAAAGTGAAAAGCTCACCCTTGAAGATCCAATGAAGAACAGGTGGTCCAGCCCTCTTCAAGTGAACAAAACCAGTCCAAAATCACTCAAAACAAACTTCCAAGTCTCCCAATCTCGGAGCTAGGTGTAATAGTGTGTGTAATGGTGTAAAAATGAGGTAAAACACACTATTTGGGCCCTAGAACACACACACAAGAGGAGAGGGAGGGAGATATAGATATATATGTATGTATGAGCTCTGGTTTTGTCTCAAAAGGTTCTAACCCTAATGCAAGAGGAGAAGCTCCTCTCTTATAGGCAAAGAATGCTTAGCCATTAAGCAAACCAAAGCCTCATCCCTCCATACACGTGTATGGAGGGGAGCAGAAACTTTACAGCTGCAATAAAAATATCTGATAAAGCAAAGCAAGTGCAAAGATGCCGGCAAGAGTGCCACTTTAAAAAAAATAAGGTCTTGGCCGGCACAATAAAGTGCCGATATAAGTTTCATCCAATGGTGGCCTCTCTAGCCCCAATGGGTGTGTATGGATGCCTCAAAAGGCATTCCTCAGACTCCCAAGACAAAACACAAGTGTTTCGTGCAAAACCAACCACATGCCGCCGAGTTCGTAGGTCCTGAGGCGGTATGGCCGAGAACTCCGGGAACTCCAAACGAACACAAACATGGATAATCACCGAGTGTTCCAACGGTGACGTCCAAGCCTTGAGGACGGTCAAAAATGGGGTGTCTACAGATGGGTATTTTGAGGGTCATTATGATTAGTTAGAATATTGCGAGGGTGGAGTTATACTAGTCAGTATGTTCGGTTTGGTTGATATTGCCTTATGTTATAAGTTTTAATTTATTGCAATGAAGGCTTGTTGGAAGAGCAAGAGGGTTGTGTCTTGTAGTGACAGGAGTGGTGTTGTGATTGTTGTCGGATGCATGTAGATTGGTGTGGGTAGTGAGCCTATCATGGACCTCATCGATCTGCGATGTAGTGTGGTTGTATGTGATTGTGTTGGTGGTGTATATTGTTCTGCGAAGGGGAATTGGGGGTTTCAGCCCCAAGAGTCCACTTCAGACTTAAGAGGGTGTAGGAGAGGTTGTAGAACCCCCATATAAGGGTGTTTGGTGTTGGAGTATTGTTGTTTTGGTACTAAGTGAGGAGAGTGGTTGAATGAATAAAGTATGAGTCTAATGGGTTTGTCACGATCCAAACCCGCTCCTACAGGTTTAGTGTCATAACCGGCCAGTAATCCTCGGATTACAAAAGGCCTCTGACCTAATTAGCAAAATATAAGGGGCTAGTGGAAGCAAACAGAGAAACATACATAGTCCATTGAGTTGTGTAAACATACACGGGATAGAAATTTGAAAACTTATAATATACATAGGTGTGACGTTATAAATATAGTAGTCTACATCACTTTCGTTATAGATAAAGCAAAAAGGGACCGAGCCCAATATACAAATAAACAAGAAACTTGTTCTGAATCCAAAAGTAAACAAAGCCTTTTACGTTCACAAAATAGGACCACAAGAAACTCAGAACCTCCTCGGGAGGCATAAAGCCTAGCTGACAAACCAAAACTCTAGATTATCAATTCTGAGTCTGGTCACATGCCTGGTCGCCTACAAACATAAATAATAGAGTGAGCTGGAGCCCAGTGAATAATAACAAAGTAAAGGTTTTAATGAATGATGTCCAGAACAGATTCCACACCTTTTATGATATTAGATACAAAATCATATTCGTATCAGAAACAGAATCATAATCACATTCACATTCAAATCATGCGCAGTACATCCATTAGCATTAACATATTCCTATGGTCAAGCTTATCAAGTTCAAATCAAGTTCCATAAGCTTTCAAATCATGATCTAACAAGGTTAAATGGAATGAAACTTCATGAATTTTCAAAACTAAGGTGAAATAATAACATGCATGAGGAAAATTCTTGGAAACAACTTCAAAATGCATGAAATGTACATGCATGCATGATTTAACTTAATCCCCTTAATTCTAGCTCAATTCTTGTAATTCATCTCCCAATTCCCATGAATGCTACTATTAGCTATTTCAATTACATAATTAAAGGGTTGAGTCCTTATCTTAGCTTCTCAATTGAATGTTAGATAGCTAATTGTTTAAGTTTCCAAGCCAAAACAAGTTCTTCTAATTTCCCACAATCCTCTAGTTGAATTCAAGTCTTCCTTTTCTCTCTCTTTCTCTATCATGTTTGATCTCAAAAGATAAGGGAATGAGAGTGTAAAGTGTGTAGGAAGTGCTAGGGGTGGCCTTATATAGGCTTGATTAAGAAGTGTAATCAATGACTAATTAAGTGACATTAATTATTCTAATTGAATTCGTTCCGAATCATATTTTAATTAAACCTATCATAAAATTCTAAAAATTTCAACTTACACTAAATTCAAGTCAATTTCGTGATCGGATGCCGATAAGGCCTTCAATTCGCAGAACCAAACAGAAATAGAAACAGAAACAGATATTTCTATAGCAGACAGATATAAACACACATAATGCAATGCACATGTAATTAACTCAGGATTTCATCTTAATTACTTATTAGGCATACTTAATCATGGCTTAACAGTTAATCATGGGTCAAGATTGTTACAGTCTTCCCCCCTTAAAGAGTTTGGTCCTCCAAACTCGAGTTACCTTCATTTTGGAAGAACACCAGATCCAACGGAAACAAGTCAACATATCTTTTCATCATATCTTCTTCAGTTTCCCAAGTTGCATAGGTCCATCCGTGGTTTTTCCAATCAACCTTTACCAGTGGGATTTCCTTGTTCCTCAGTCTTTTGATTTGACGGTTAACAATCTGTATTGGCCTCTCTTCATACATATAGTCATCTTTCAGAAGCACATGAGTTGGTTTAATCACATGGAATGGATCTCTTAGATAGTCTCGAAGCATTGAGACATGAAAAACATTGTGCATATGTTCCATGACCGGCAGTAAGGCTACCAGATACGTCACCGAATTGATCTTCTTAAGAATTTCATATTGCCCAACATATCTCGGTGCTAGCTTGCCCTTTACACCAAACCGTGTATGGCCTTTCATTGGAGTCACTTTTATGAACACATGATCTCTGATCTCATATTCTCTGTCTCTTCTCCGGACATCTGTATAACTCTTTTGGCGACACTGTGCAATTTTCAAACGTTGTTGGATCAATTTCACCTTTTCAGTTGTTTCTTGCATAAGTTCCAGTCCCAACAATGGTCTATCACCTACCTCAGCCCAGCAAATCGGAGATCGACACTTCCGACCATATAGAGCTTCATAAGGAGCCATTCCAAGACTAGAATGATAGCTGTTGTTATACACAAACTCAGCCAGAGGAAGATAAGTCTCCCAATTTCCTTGGAAATCCAATACACACATCCATAACATATCTTCAAAGTTTGATTGGTTTATTCAGATTGGCCGCCTATCTGCGGGTGATAGGCACTACTTAATCGCAGTTCTGTTTCCAAAGCATGTTGCAAACTTTGCCAGAATCTTGACGTGAACTTCGAATCTCTATTAGATACAATGGATACTGGCACACCATGCAATCTCACAATCTCATTCATATAAATGTTAGCTAATTTATCAGCATTATAAAAAGTTTTCACAGGCAGAAAATGAGCAGACTTAGTCAAACAGTCAACAATGACCCAAATAGAATCCATACCTCAAGAGGAGTGAGGTAATCTGACAATGAAGTCCATCGTGATATGCTCCTACTTCCATTCCTAGATTGAAGCGACTAAAGTAATCCAAAGAGTTGTTGATGTTCAAATTTTTGCCTATTAACAATGTAAGCATCTAGCCACAAAATCAAGAATGGTTTTCTTCATTCCCACCACCGTAAATTTTGTTTGAGTCATGGTACATTTTTGTATTCTGATGCATAGCAAATTTTGAATTATGGCCTTCAGTCATAAAACGTTCCCTCAAATTAGAACAATTCGGTACATAAAGTCTATTATGAAATTTCAGCACACCATTTTCAATCACAAATCCTAGCCTCAGTTTTTAGTTAATTTCATCAATAACTCTCTTCAAAAACTCATCTTCAAGTTGTTTCTCTCTAATTTCTTCAATGATTGTAGACTAAGCAGAGATGGTGGCTAGAATTCCACCTTGTTTACGCAGAACTGTCTCAATTTCATTCCTCTCTAAGTCACATAACAATTCTCTCTAGCCAGTGAGTAAACATGACAAATTTCCAATAGATTTTTGGCTCAAGGCATTTGCGACTGTATTTGCCTTCCCTGGATGGTACAAAATCTGCAACTTATAATCTTTAATCAACTCTAACCATCTTCTCTGTCTCATATTCAGTTTTTTCTAAGTAAGAAATATTTTAAGCTTTTGTGGTCAGTGTACACCTCGTAAGTCACACCATACAGATAATGGCGCCAAATTTTTAATGCAAAAACCACAGCTGCTAATTTAAGGTCATGAGTTGGGTAATTCTTTTCATGTGGGCGGAGTTGTCGAGAAGCATAGGAAATCACCTTTCCATTCTGCATTAACACACACCCCAAGCCTTTGTAGAAAGCATCACTGTAAATTTGAAACCCATCAATTCCGTTGGGCAATGCCAAAATTGGTGCAATTACCAGTCTAGTTTTCAGTTCTTGGAAGGCTGATTCATGTTGATTAGTCCAATCAAATGACACATTTTTCTATGTTAACTGTGTCAATGGCATGGTAAGTTTAGAGAAGTCTTTTACAAATCTGTGGTAGTAGCCAGCAAGCCCCAGAAAACTTCTGATTTCTGACACATTGGTTGGTCTTGGCCAGTCCACAATGGCCTCAATTTTTTGTGGATCCACCGATATGCTGTCTTTGTTGATTACATGTCCTAGAAATGCTACACGGTGAAGCCAAAACTCACATTTGGAAAGTTTGGCAGACAACTTCTTCTCTCTTAGAATCTGTAAGGCAGTTCTTAGATGGCTTTCATGTTCTTCCCTGCTTTTGGAGTAAGTCAGTATATCATCAATAAATACAACAATAAATTCGTCAAGGAATTGTTTGAAAACCCTGTTCATTAGGTCTATAAATGCTACAGGTGCATTAGTTACCCCAAATGGCATTACCAAAAACTCATCATGCCCATATCTAGTTCTGAATGCAGTTTTCTCTATGTTTTCTGCCTTAACATTTAGTTGGTGATACCCAGATCTAAGGTTTATCTTAGAGAACACTTGTGCTCTTTGAAGCTAGTCAAATAGGTAATCTATTCAGGGTAGTGGGTATTTGTTCTTGAAAGTCACTTTGTTCAATTTTCGATAGTCTATACACAGCCTAAAAAATCCATCTTTCTTTCTGACAAACAAAACTGGAGCACCCCATGGTGAAGTGCTCGGTCGGATAAACTTTTTATCTAACAGTTCTTGAAGTTGGCTTTTCAATTCTTTCAGTTCTGAGGTTGACATTCTATAAGGGGTTTTGGAAATAGGTTGTGTCCCAGGTAGTACATCAATGGTGAATTCAATTTCTCTATCAATTAAATTCCCAGGTAATTCATTTGGAAAGACATCAGGGAATTCGCAAGCAACGAGAATAGTTTCCACATTAGGACTAACAGAAGTCTCGATTAGAACACAACACCTATAGCCCCTACATCCTTTCCTAAGTAGTTTAACTTTTCATGGCGTAAAACAAGTATGGTGGAGGAACTACCCCATTCCCAACAAACACAAACTCGTAAACCGGTGGATGAAACACAACATTTTATTCACACAAATAATAGTTGCACAAGATTGCCAACCAATCCATACCCAATATGATCAAAATGATCAATTCCCAAAGGTAATAAATCAACATACAACGTCATATCACTGACATACAACATCACATGCCGGATAAACATATATACACATACCATAGAACCCCTAGTTGGTGTAGAAATGCATAATAAATAATTCATAGGTTCTAATGGTCTAGTTCATTTCCGAGAAAAGGCATGCGACACAAATGAGTATGTAGAACCAGAATCTATCAAGACATATGCATTTTGGGCACAGATGGAAATTATACCTAACACTATAGACTCAGTATTCTGTATATCCCCTGGCACCTGTGTGAATACTCTCACTTGCCTTAATGTTTCATTTCCAGTATTACCTCTAGCATTAGTTCTTGCATTTGATCTTGTTACGGAGGCAGATCCGGTTGAACTTGCTGCAGGGTGGTTGGCATTTTTGGACCCCAGTGGACAATCCTTCATTATATGGCCGACTTTGCCACACCGATAACAAGCACCAGATGCACGGTAACACACTCCTCTATGCTTCCTTCCACAATCTGGACAGTTTGAAATAGATCCACTACTCTGACTAGAGCTACTGGAGGATCCCGTGTTTTGCTTCTTTGAAAATGACCGACCCTTCTTGAAATTGAATCTGGACTGTTTACCTCGCCATTTAGTTGTTAGAGCCTTAGCTTGTTTCTTGGCTGCCAGAATGGCCTCTACCATCAATGTTCTATCAAGTACTTCTACATATGTAGATAACTTCAAAGCGCCTACTCAATCAAACACCTTCAAATCTAATCCCCCCTCAAATTTCTGAGCCTTCTTATAGTCTGTGTTGACCACATGAGGAGCAAATCTGGCCAACTCAGTGAACTTAGCCTCATACTTGGCTACGGACATCTTACCTTGCTTAAGTTCTTAGAATTTAGAAACCATTTGATCTCGAAAGCACTGAAGAAAGTACTTATTGTAGAAAATCTCATTGAATTGAGCTCATGTTATGTTCCCGTTACTATTTTGAATTAGCAACCACCATCTTCGGGCTTCATCTTTTAGAGTATAGGTGGCCAATAGAACCTTCTGTGTCTCGGAGCAAGGAAACACTTCAAATAGTTTCTCCATTTCAAGTAACCATGTCTCTGTCTTTAAGGATTCAATACCACCTAAGAAAGTCGACGGCATCATCTTCATGAACTTCTGAGTTAGATTTATAATATCATTGTTATTCGGCTCAACTTGGACCGGAGGGGGCGAAGGAGGCAGAGGTTGTTGTCTTTGCTAGTGTATCATTGCTTCAGTTAGGGTTGCAAGCATTTGTTCCATTTGGCTCATGCGAGCCTCTGAGGATTCATTTGTGCTGTCACTTCTTGTGTTTTCCATTTGCTATAGGTAAACAAAGCAAAAATAAACATAAGCAAGTAATTCCTTCCACATTGTTTAAGGTATTCAGTTTCAATGCATTTATTTCAATTGTGTGAGTTCATGTTTAGATTTAGTTTCCATAGTTATAGAAATTAACTCACACACTCACACATGTAGGTGAAATGTCCTTACTTCTTTTATGGAATGTCATATAGCTCATATGGACTCGTTTGTGCGGTATAACTCATGTTCTGATACCACTCTATCATGACCAAAACCTGCCTCTGTGTTTATCATTATAATCGCCAAGAATCCTCGGACATCAAGGCCTCGACCGATTAGCAAAATATAAGGGGCTAACGGAAGCAAACATAGAAACATACATAGTCCATTAAGTTGTGTAGACATACATGGGACAAAAATTCAAAAACTTATAATATACATGGGCGTGACGTCATAAATGCATAGTCTACATCACTTTCGTTACAGATAAAGCAAAAGGGGACCGAGCCCAATATACAAATAAACAAGAAACTTGTTCTGAATCCAAAAGTAAACAAAGCCTTTTACGTTCACAAAATAAGACCACAAGACACTTGGAACCTCCTCGGGAGGCACAAAGCCTGGCTGACAAACTAAAACTCCAGATTATCAATTTTGAGTCTGGTCATGCGCCTGGTCACCTACATACATAAATAATGGAGTGAGCTCGAGCCCAATGAATAATAACAGAGTAAAGGTTTTAATGAATGATGCCTAGAACAGATTCCATACCTTTTATCATATCAGATACATAATCATATTCAGACGTAAATGTAATCATAGTCATAATCCCATTCAAATCATGCGTTGTACATCCATGAGCATTAACATATTCCTACGGTCAAGTCTATCAAGTTCCATAATGGAACCTCCAGTACCGGGTAATATATCTGAAACATGGGCCGATGATATTCCCTAGGCAAGGGCCCGCCACGTATTATTCCTCGACAAGGGCCTCGTGACCATAAGCCAAGATATTATTTCCACAGGCGAGGGCCTCTGCTAAGGATAACACATAAACATGTCAAAGAAGTGGATCATCATTTATGTAATCATAACATATCCTTTTGTATCGTTAAAACAGTTCATATCGTACCATAATGTTCGGAAAGTACTTTATAATGAACATAGCTTTACTAAGTTATTACTCACAATAATTGCACATATAGCTTTGGTAGTAATCCATAGATCAACAACTCATGGCGCGTGACCTACACAAACATAACAGATTCACAAATTGAAACACACACTTAGACAATGCTGAACCTATTTTATTTCGTTCTTAGTGTGTTTCTTGCCCTTAACCCCATTATTATGTCTTAATCATGGCCTAGGAATGCCTAGGATGCAATGAGAATGCTAAAATGCACTTGAAAACACTTAAGCAAACATGCTAAAAATTGGGGCCTCGCTCGAGCAGGCGTCCAAACATGTGAGAGGTCGCTCGAGCGCAACTTCCTTAGCTTGAGCGGTCTATAAATTCAGCAAAAGTACTAGTTGTGTGAATTTTCTGCTCGACGGTAGATCGACGGTCGCTCGAGCGTGAGACTGAGGTCCTCATTCCAAATAACTATTGTTGTCACTATGTCGCAAAACATGAAAACTTCTGGAAGCATTCATTTTACGCTCAAGCCAACTTTTGGTCGCTCAAAGGGGAGTGCCAAAGAAAGAGTGGTCACTCGAGCAAAGAGTAGAATTCTGAAATTTCCAGATTGCACTCCCAAGTTCAAAACTCGAAGTCAAAACTTTAAAATACATCCTTTGGGCCTCAAAACTTGAGAAAACATGTCTAAACTTGTCCAACATCATGAATTCAAAACCATTTCACCTAATCAAGGCCCAAAAGCTTGCCAATTACTTAAAATTCAACTTGAAACTTAAGAATATGATGTGAACATGACATGTATGAATTGTCATGACTTTCAACCTTTGAAATCATGATCTAACAAGGTTAAATGGAATGAAACTTCATGAATTTTCAAAACTAAGGTGAAATAATATCATGCATGAGGAAAATTCTTGGAAACAACTTCAAAATGCATGAAATGTACATGCATGCATGATTTAACTTAATTCTCTTCATTCTAGTTCAATTCTTGTAATTCATCTCCCAATTCCCATAAATTCTACTATTAGCTATTTCAATTACATAATTAAAGGGTTGAGTCCTTACCTTAGCTTCTCAATTGAATGCTAGATAGCTAATTGTTTAAGTTTCCAAGCCAAAACAAGTTCTTCTAATTTCCCACAATCCTCTAGTTGAATTCAAGTCTTCCTTCTCTCACTCTCTTTCTCTCTCACAAAAAGATGAGGGAATAAGAGTGTAAAGTGTATAGGAAGTGCTAGGGGTGGCCTTTTATAGGTTTGATTAGGAAGTGTAATCAATGACTAATTAAGTGACATTAATTATTCTAATTGAATTCATTCCGAATCACATTTTAATTAAACCTACCATAAAATTCTAAAAATTCTAACTTACACATAATTCAAGTCAATTTTGTGATTGGATGCCGATAAGGCCTTCAATTCGCAGAACCAAATGTAAATGAAACAAATATTCCTATAGCAGATAGATATAAACACACATAATGCAATGCACATGTAATTAACTCAGGATTTCATCTTAATTACTTATTGGGCATACTTAATCATGGCTTAACAATTAATCATGGGTTGGCGTTGTTACAGGGTTGGTATAGGGTAAGGTGTTGTTGTTATCATACCAAAAAGTGGGTTAGATGAATCGGTGTCCTTAGTACACCTTTAAGAATTTCTTATCAGGTCATTGGGAGTTAATAATGTTGGTGTTTAGGGTAGTTAATAGTGGTTGGCGTGGAGTGACTGGAGTTTCTTTTGTAGAAATTTATTCCTAGTCTATTGAGGGCAGTTAGTTTTGTTTTATGGTTGTTGCTTTTAATTTTGGATTCACTTTTGTTTTGGATTGGCAGTATACGGAATTGTGTTGATGTGGTTTGTTGTGTGTTTCCTGTAATGAAGGTAGGGTTCATTTTGCAACTATTGTCCTCAGAATATGAGTATTTTTTATTTGTACGGTGAGGGTTGTGAACCCAAGATGCTAATATCTTGTTTGATTAGAATTGGGAAATATGGTAGTTGTACTAGGACGGCTCATTTCATAGGTATATTTTGAGTTGGGTGGCAGTGAGGTGTCAAAAGATTTAATGGGAAGTTTTGGAAGTAATTATAGAGCTGAATATGTGTTAGGGTGACCTTTTGTCCTGGGTTGATAGGAGCCCTTGTAAGTTCGAGATTGAGTGCAAAATTGCTTTCTTTGGCTTGGTTGAGTCATCATTTCTTTATAAGTGCGTGTGGACAGTTTGTTAGTATTTGAACTATTTAGACCCCTTTATGATTAGTTGAGTTTGGGAAGTGTGAATTTTGGGCTCATTAGGTGAAATTCTGAGAGGCGTTGAATTTGAGGGAAGGCGGTGAGTCGAGGTAGTGATGGTAAAGGGTTCAAGTGTGTTATTAATGAGGAAAGTCAAGGTAGTGACCGATACATTGGGTAGAAATTCGGAAAGGGGCGTAGTGAGCGTAGTCCTTCTTGGTATTCTTGTGAAGTGGGGCGAGCTAATCCTTACGTGTTTTTAATCTTGTGTATATCTTAAGCTCATTTGTCCAGAGTGTTATCCGGGTATGCGTTTTGATCAGTGTTGTTATTCCCTAGATGGAGATGATTGTACCAACTTGTTTTGCTAGAAAGGGTGTAGTTACGGGTGGTCAGTGGATGTCATAGTTGTGGCAATGGAATGTAATTTTCTGGTGATTTTCTATTGTTGTTTAACTTCTTGTTGTCATGATTAACGTGTTTTATTTCTATGTCATAACAGGATTACAATTTTATTTTTGAAGTGATTGTGTCATTGGTCGAATGGTCGAATGACGATTAGGAGCGTTATTAATTGAAGTCTTTTGGAAAGGAAATTGGGAACCAAAACTTTGCTTGTTGGAAATTTGGTTGCTTTAAATTGTTAGTGGGTTTGTTTAATGCACCTAGGCAAAAAGGAGATTTTGAATTTTGTGTGGGTGGGTAGCCCGAGGTTGGTTTCAGAAGTTGTCTTGTTGATGTTGTGGTTTGGGCTTTGGCATAACAGTAGTGTTGTTTTTATGGCAAACAAAACAAATAAGAACAAAAGTTTATGATGGGCCTTGTTGTTTTCAATTTCAGAATTTTGGTGTGCCTGTTGTGGCAAGTTTTATTTATATAGTAAAAGTTGTAACTCAGAATTCATGATGGGTGCTAGGTAAGGTCTTATTCTCTTTTGTGTGTGGTTGTGTTCCTCGGCGTAGTTGATTATTATAGGTTAGAATTTCGCCTTTTGAGAGATTTTGCTTTGGGAATGTCTATGTTGTCATGTGAAGGGAAAGATGAAGATTTTGGGGGAATAGAGCATTCAGGGTGGTTATATGCGTTGAGGTGTTTTTGGGTTCAAAATAACTGAGTGTGATGTGCATTTGAATTTCCTTGCTTGAAGTGTTAATTGTACCTTGTTACGTGTTAGTGTCGTAAGTGATTTTGATGAGTTTCCATGCGTAGTTATAGCTCGAATTTCATTTTATTTTATCACATTACTATTGAGAAAGAGGTGGTCATGGTTGAGTAGTTTGTGGGGTTGTGGCTTTTGGGAAGTATTGTTGTGGTTATGATTGTGCATGTGGGTGTTGCTATAGCGATTCTAGTTTAAACCTAACCCGTTCATTGTTTTGGATCCAAGATTTCTTGTCTTGATGGTTGTTCATGTCTTTTTCCATTTTGTTCCTTGTTGAGATTAGTTATTGGAGTGTCTTGGTGGTGTTTGAAACAAGTTGGGAGTTAGTTTTTCAAAAGTTGTCGCTTAGATTTTGACTTGTTCGCTCGAGCAAACTTTCTTGCACTCGAGCAAACTTTGAGAACTTCTAGTACCTTTGTAGGTTTGCAAAACTATTGGGAGTATGGCATTCTTCTCTCGAGCAAAGGCTTCTTGTGCTCAAGCAGTCTTTTTAGAACTTTCAATACTTTTGCAGCCTACAACAAGATCTTGGAAGGGTGGTGTTCTTTGCTCGAGTGATACTTTGTTCGTTCAGCGACCTTTCTTTTGTGTCTCGGTCGCCGGCGGTGTTTTGGTCGCCGAGTGATCTCAAGATATATCATTCTCAGAAAAATCACTTTTTGAGTCACTTTTTCATATATATCTCTCTCTCTCTCTAAACATTTCAAAAACCCAAAATATATTGGGATCTGAATATTTCCACACAAAAAAAAAAAAAAAAATCTAAAATTAAAACAAATTAAAATAGTTAAATTTGGATTTGGACTATTGGATGTGCATCTCCATCCTTGTAACTAGCGAGATAGAGATAGAGACCAATGAGAATATCTCAATTTTGGATTAGGTAGTTGGATTTTCCAATATGTCAGAGGCAATTTTTAAACATAGAATATTTAGATTTCCCAATATGTCAGAGGCAATTTTTGAACATAGAATATTTAGGATAAATTATATAAAGGGCAAATTACATATACCCCTCGAGATTTAGTAAAATTACAGATATCTTATGAGATTTGAGAAATTACAGATACTCCCCTGAAGGTACTATTTGCATAACAAATTAGGGAGTAAATTGTTATGAAAATATAAACTTCAGGAGGCAATTTGTTATGAAAATATTAATCTCAAGGGGTATCTGTAATTTTCGAAACCTCAAGGGTATCTGTAATTTAGCTAAACCTCAAGGGAGGTATATGTAATTTGCCCTTATATAAATGATTCATGTAGTTTATATGATGTGTTAATTTACTTTTTGTTGTTTTAATTTGTTTGATTTTATCCTTTAATTTAATGGATTGTATCATATTAGACCGTTAACGGTCGTTAAGTTTGATAGACGAAAACTCAAAAGATTGTCAATTTGGTCATTATAATTTACACGATGTGTCAATTTGGTCAATGTTATTTTAATTTACTCAATTTTAATAGCGACTAAATTAATACATAGTTTGAGTTTTCGTCTATCAAACCTAACGGCCGTTATTTATTAGATCAACATGACACAATCCATTAAATTAAAAGACAAATTTAGCAAATTAAAATAATAAGGATTAAATTGACACATCGTGTAAATTATAGAGACTATTTATATAATTTACTCGAATATTTATGATAATTGCATAATCCTTTTTTAAAGTTCTCAAAATTGCACCGACTCCTTTAGGTAATTTTTTGGCCTATTTTGAAAATTAAGTTAAAAATCTTTTTTTTTTTTTATTTTAGAAAAAAAATATACCAAAACAAAAAAGTAAAAAAATGATATAATCTAAAAAATTTGAAAAATTAATAGGTTGGCTTTTAAAAGAGACCTTTGTTAATGTTAACACATGGTTAATGAGAATTTCTATATTGCCACATTTGATTGCTAAATTTATTTTTTATGAGATTATGGATTAGATATATGATAAGATTGCGAAAATAAGTTATACTATAACAAAATATATATATATATATATATGGAATAAATGATTGAATAAAAAAAAAGATGTTATATTTTGTTAGAATAAAATAAAAAGATATAATTATTTTTTACTATTGGATGAAAAAAAAACATTGGAGAGATGTCGGCTTCATTTGGTTTAGTTTTACAATCATGATTTGAGTGTAGAGTTATATTTTGAATTATGAATTTTGAGTTGAATTTTGAAAAGAGCTTTGAGTTGTATTTCGAAATGTTTTAGATTTATTTTTTTTAAATATTTTTAAAAATTCTTAATTTTATTTTTTTAGGTTAAATATTTTTTATTATAAATATTTTTTTTTAATGTGTGTTGTATTTACTACATGTATACATTGTATTTTTTAAAAATATTTTTAATATTTAAAATTTAAAATGAATTGTATTTTTTTTATTTTAAATATTTTTTCATTATTCTAATATCACACTACCTATGATATTATTTAATCCCTCCATTTTCTTTTATTTTCATTTCACATGTTAGTATTAAAATTATTTAAAATTTAGTACTATCCAAAACAACACACTTGGACATGTTCCGTACCGCCAATTCCTTTCTTCTTGTCGCGCAATCAAACACCAAACTAATAATCTGATAAGCCCTACGTGTTTTCTTTGCTTTCAATCACACTAACAAAGGAGATCAAACATGACCTATGTACAATACATTTATCTCCTTCTACCTATCTTTTAATTATACTTCCCTTCAAAATTTAAAAAATTTATTTTATCTCTTTATATGCCTCTTAATTACATTCATGTCATCATCTCTAATTATATCCTCATCTCTAATCTTATAACTTCTCATTGCATCTTTTTCAAACTATGAATTTACTTCATTGCTAACCATTACCTATGGCCATCTCCAATCAGCAATTCCTAGCCCCTTCTTTCACCAATAACTCACTCCTTGGCACCCCCTCTTCCACTGCAGCCTCACCAGTCTAGTCCTTCTTACAAACCTCCTCCTCTACCGACAATGACTTAAAAAAATATATATATATCCTAACTTTTCCTAACTTTTTAAGGGCCATCTGGGAACATGGGTTAAAAGTTAAAAGTTAACTTTTAACTTATTTTGAATCACATCACTTCTCACATCAAACAGTTTAAAAAGCTAAAAAATTAAAAAGCTAATTTTTAACCATCTTTCCAAAACACCCCAAAGTGGCTATACTCCTTCTTGGGCAGTTGGACTTTCTTCCTCCCATTTCATTGATTTTCTTCTTCTTTTTTTTAATTAAAAAGATATTAGCAATATTGTATGTATTAAATATAAAATAACTTTGTTACTTATATATACTATATATAATCAAATCAAAATCATCATATCATTACACTTATGAAATGGAGATCTCAACTCCATTTTGTATTTGATTCTCATCACGACCCATTCCGCCCCTAGTAGAATGGTGCCATGATGGCCAGTAATCCGAGATTACCAAAGGCCAACTTGCAAAGTCACACACAATCAGAGTATACATATGGGGCTTACATATGCGGAAGCAATAAATTTAAATCTAATTAGTCCATAAGAGCTGTGCATAGATCAAATGAAATGACATACATTTTATCATGGTCTTACAACTTGAATACAAATAAAATAAAGTACATTTTTACATCTTGATCAAAAGGCTTCTCAAGCCGACATATACAAAAGAATGAAATACAAAGCCAAGAAGCATAATCTTCAAGATGTTGCAAAACACGAACCCAAAACACATCGGTAAACACATCTAGGCGTCACCGCCTTCTTGCTCGTCACCTACATATATATATATATATAGAGGGTGAGCTTGGACACTCAGTGAATGATATTAGAAATAAAGGTTTTGCATGATTGATATCCGAGATCTTTTCCAAAACAATACATATCATAACTTTACATGTCAAAGGGACGAACCGAGTTCATCTATCAAAGCTTTCAAGTTCCTTGGATGTTAATAACATCTACATAATACCAAACGATGACATTCCGGACAAACAAACCCACGCGGAAAACCGTCAGTGGCAAAATAAGGGTACAGTTGCATTATAGTCCCCTGGCACTAAGGACTTTCAAAACAAGGGTGCAGTTGCATTATAGTCCCCTGGCACTAAGGACTTTTCCCGAAATGTCATCAAAACAAGATAATACTTTATACAACACTAGGGATAATCATTCATGCTTAATCAAATACTTTTCCAAAACAAAGCAAAGCTTTTATCAAAACATTTTAACATAACTTTATTAAAAATACCACTCACTTAGTTCTTGGGACGTCGGGATCAAAGCAAAGGTCCAAGTCCTACAAACACATGGCAAAGTCTACTGAATGCACTTCTCAAAACAAGTCTTACATGCATGCAAATGATCTCGGGAAAACATGTTGGGAGTTAAAACACTATTTTACATGTCAAGAAGACATGCTGGGTACTATCCAGGTCTTTGCCGAGGTCCCACACCTCCTTGTCGAGGTGTGGTCCCGATGGCCACATACAAGGAAATGAAATCGGGAAAATCTGGGTTTCCCTCCTTGATGAACATGAAGAACATGAGCATGAAGAACATGAAGAACATAAAGAATATGAATGCTAAAATCATGACCTGTTTATACAAAATCTAGGATTTCATGCAGTGGGTTCGAAAACATGAACTTGGGTACCCATACTTGAAGATCTTGGGAAAACAAACACAAAAACATGGATCTTAATGCAAGCTTTCGGATCAAATCATGGCTTTCCCTCAAGAACACATGAATATCATATTCTCTTTCTAAAACCGAACTTCAAAGCAATGCATGGCTTACAAATCATGCTCGATCATGCAATGCAGCTAGATGAACATAAAGAATCACAAGAGTAGATCAAGAATCTAACCTCAAGGTACGAATCTAACGGTTTGATCTCTAAGAATCAAGCTTGAAAATCAACTCTCTCACTTCACAACTTCTTCTTCTTCCTAAAGCTTCTCTCCCTAAAAGAAAAAGATATGATACAAAATGATAGGTTCTTCATTGGTTCCGACTTAACCCTCTCTTTGGGACACGTGGCAACGGCTGACTGGGTTTTCTCAAAAAGGTCGCTGACAGACAAGACAAGAACATGACAATGAGTGTTCAACACGTAAGGCGGCATGGGCTCTCTGGCAAGGCAATGACATCGGGTGAAATCATTGACTCCGGCAAGTAAGGTCTCAATGATCTCGGCTAGGAAGGACAACACTTGGCCTAGCTGTGCCACACCTTGGCCTAGATGTGCCACACCTCGGTCTAGGTCATACCTGTCCAGGAAGAAGATCACTAGGTGCAAGGATAGCATCTCGGCCTAGATAATACACATCTCGGCCTTGGTGATGAACACCTCGACCTAGATGATAACATCTTGGCCAATATGCCGGGGTGAAGGTGGGGGCCAACCAAAGTGGTTTCAAGGTGATCCTAGGTGCAAGAGGTTCAAAGGTGCAGCCTAGGCTTAAGATGACCTCGGCTAGACTCACCAGGAAAGGAACAAGACTAACAAGCAATTTCACATAAGTACAAAGCAAGACAAGAATCTTACTCTAGGTAAAACAAGTCAAAATTCACTAATGCAAGCTTAGCAAAACAAGATTATGCAGATGCACATGCACAAGGTTAAGGCAGGGATGAGGGTCACTACAGTCTACCCTCCTTAAAGAAGTTTGGTCCCCAAACTTAAGTTACCTTGCTCTACAAATAACTCCGGATAACGGATTTTCACTTCTTCTTTCTTTTCCTATATAGCCTCATTGCCATAATGCTCCTTCCATTCAACCTTTACCATCGGTATCGACTTGTTTCTCAACTGTCTCATTTGTCTGTCAATAATTCTCATCGGCTTCTCTTCGTAGCCTAAATCTTCATCAACCACAATCCCAGAATAATCAATTACATGTAGTGGGTCTCGGATATACTTCCTCAACATCGAAACATGAAACACATTGTGGACTTGGCTTAATTTTGGCGGCAGAGCAAGTCTGTTGGCAACGGGGTTAACCCTCTCAAGAATTTCAAACGGCCCAATATATCGGGGTACTAATTTACCCTTCTTCCCAAATCTTGAAACTCCTTTCATCGGCGAGATCTTAAAAAATACATGATCCCCAACTTCAAATTCTAACTCATTTCTCCTCTAGTCGGCATAACTCTTCTGTCGACTCTGTGCAGTTTTAATCCTCTGTTGAATGAGCTTAATCTTCTCAGTTGTTATTTGAACTAACTCAGGACCAATCAAAGCTTTGTTTCCTACCTCGGTCCAACATATTGGCGATCAACACTCCCTTCCATACAAAGCTTCATACGGCGCTATGCCAATGCTGGCTTGGTAACTGTTGTTGTATGCGAATTCTACTAATGGCAAATGCAATTCCCAACTTCCCTTGAAATCCAATACACACAATCTGAGCATATCTTCAAGTATCTGAATCGTTCTTTCCATTTGCCCATCGGTCTAGGGGTGAAAAGCTGTACTAAACCTTAACTCGGTCCCCAAGGCTCTTTGCAGACTCTGCCAAAATCTAGAAACGAACTTCGGATCTCAGTCTGACACAATGGACATCGGCACACCATGAAGTCTAACAATCTCATTCATATACAATTCAGCAAGTCGGTCGGCATTGAATGTAGTCTTAATAGGAAAAAGTCTACCGACTTAGTTAATCATTAACTATAACCCAAATTGAATCCATACCTTTTTGGCCCCTCGCAAACCAACCACAAAATCCATGGAGATGTGTTCCCATTTCCACTCGAATTGACTAAGGTTGAAGAAGTCCTACCGGCCTCGTGTTCTCGCTTTCACTTGTCGACAATACAATAATCGGGATACAAACTCGGCTATTTCTCTTTTCATATTTGGCCACCAAAAAGTCCGCTTCACATCTTGATACATCTTGGTGCTTCCTGGATGAACGGCAAATTTGGAATTATGGCTTCCTGCAAAATCTCCCTTTTCAACTCTAGGACGTCGGCCACGCACAATCTTCCTTCAAACTTGAGCACCTGATTTTCAATGGTGTATCTTGGCCTCGGCTTGGTGACGAACTCATCAATTACCTTCTTGAGAAATTCATCCTCCATCTGTCTGGCCTTCACTTCCTCAATAATGGTCGGCTCCACTGAAATCATTGCCAGATATGCCAAACTTCCAACTAACTTCCTGCTCAACGCGTCGGCTACAGAGTTTGCCTTACCCGGATGATGCTGAATCTGCATGTCATAGTCCTTCAATAGTTCAAGCCATCTTCTCTGCCTCATATTCAATTCCTTCTGAGTGAACAAGTACTTCAGACTCTTGTGGTCTGTGAAAACTTGGCAAGAAGCTCTATGCAAGAAATGACGCCAAATCTTTAAAGCAAAAACCACGGCCGCTAGTTCCAAATCATGGGTAGGATAATTCTTTTCATGGGGCTTTAACTGACGAGATGAATATGCTATAACTTTACCCCCTTGCATTAATACACAACCCAAACCCTTATGTGAAGCATCACTATAAATCTGAAATTCTTCTTTGTCTGACGGTAGTACAAGTATCAGTGCTGTAACTAACCTCATCTTTAACTCCTGAAAAGTTGACTCCCTATCCTCGGTCGATTCATACGCCACCCCCTTCTGAGTTAGTTGTGTCAATGGCACTGCAATCCTTGAGAAGTCCTTCACAAATTTCTTGTAATAGCCGGCCAAACCCAGAAAACTACGAACCTCGGACACGTTGGTTGGCGTCGGCCAATTCACAATAGCTTCAATTTTACTCGGATTGACAGAGATTCCCTCTTCATTAATCATGTGACCCAAAAATGAGATGCTAGAAAGCCAAAACTCACACTTACTATACTTGGCGTATAACTTTCTCTCTCTCAAAATCTGTAAGGCCAGTCTCAAGTGCTTCTCATGCTCATCACCACTCTTGGAATAGATCAGTATGTCGTCGATGAAAACAACTACGAACTCATCTAGGTACGGCTTAAAGACTCTGTTCATCAAGTCCATGAATGTTGCAGGAGTATTGGTCACTCCGAAAGGCATTACCAAAAATTCGTAGTGGCCATACCTTGTCCGAAAAGCAGTCTTCTCAACATCCTCGGCATTAACCTTCAGCTGATGGTAGCCCGACATGAGGTCAATCTCAGAAGAGACTCGTGCCCCTTGTAGTTGATCAAGCAAATCATCGATCCTCGGCAATGGGTACTTGTTCTTAATGGTTACCTTGTTCAGTTCTCGGTAGTCGATACAAAGACGAAGTGTACTATCCTTTTTCTTGACAAATAGAACTGGTGCTCCCCATGGTGCAGTGCTCGGCCTAATAAATCCCTTATCCAACAATTCTTGTAATTGAAGTTTCAATTCTTTAAGTTCGGCTGGGGCCATTCTATAGGGTGTTTTGGAGATAGGTTAGGTTCCCGACAGAATGTCAACAGTAAACTCTATTCCTCTATTGACTAAGTGGCCAGGCAAGTCATTTGGAAAGACGTTGGGGAATTCCTTAACAACTGGTATGTCGGCTAGCTCAACACTTCCATTCAAATCACTTAGTATACTACACAGATAACCTTGACACCCTTTTTGGATCAGTTTATAGGCTTTCATGGATGAGATCAAGTAAGGTGGGGATATTACTCCCTTGCCCTGAAACGTAACCTCGGCTTGGTCTGGGGGTTTCAATGTGACACTCTTAGAAACACAATTAATGGATGCATGATTTGCTACTGACCAATCCATTCCCAAAATGACATCAAAGTGAGTTATGCTCAACGGCATCAAATCAACTAATATTTCCACATCCTCAATCATAACAACACACGCCCTATAAATAGATGCAACAGTCATATTTCTCCCAGATGGAGCAGACACAGATAACACATAATCAAGGGGTTCTAGTTCCTTATTCAACTTCTCGGCGAATCTAGCAGATACAAATGAATGTGTAGAACCCGAATCAATTAGTATGTATGCATCTTGAGAGCAAATTGGAAGGATACCTGACACTACTGTCTCAGCACTCTGGGTGTCTCCTGGCACTAATGCAAAAACTCTGCCTTGCCTCGTCTGTGTCCTTCCGACGTTGCTTTTCTGTGCAGAGCCCGAGGTGCTTTCATTCCTCTTTCCATCATCAGCCTTTGACTTCGGGCAGTCCTTTACACGATGACCTATCTCGCCATGCTCATAGCAAGCCCCTGATGCCCAACGAAAGACCCCAAAATGTGGCTTCCCATAACTCACACACGTAGCATTACCTTCTTGATTTGAGTTGCTGGAACTGCCCACGTTTGCCTTCTTCTTAGTGTTGAACGGAACTCGGCGATTATCATAATTCTGCCTCTTCCTCTGACTCTCCCCCGAACTCTGGTATCGGTTTAAGTTAGCTTCTGCCAGGATGGCCTTGTCTAATACTCCAATGTATATCGGCATCTTGAGCATGTTAACTCGATCTTGTATCGGTCCACGAAGTCCGCTTTCAAACTTTCTAACTTTCCTATATTCATCATTAACCATGTGAGGTGCATATCTCGCAAGCTTAGTGAAAGCACGGTCATATTCTGCCACGGTTTTGTTACCTTGTTTCAGAGTCTGGAACTCTGTGATCTTGCGGTCTCGGACACTGAAGGGAAAGTGCTTGTTGTAGAATAATTCCAAAAATCCAGCCCAAGTCAAACAGTAAACTCTCTCTAAAACTGATCTTCAACCTCCAAATACATTCAATCTATTAATCTCTACACCCTAGTCCCTTTGATAAAAAGGTAGAGGTCACCTAGAGCTTCATTTTAATCGGGGCAAAGATGATTTTTGGCTTCGTCAAAGTTTTTTCTTTCTCTCCCTTGTCTTCAAACTTTGAGGTAGGGATTTCTCCACATTTTAGTATGATTTTTAACTTAATTATTTGTCTTTTCAAAGAAATCATGGGATTTAGAGATTTTGGTAAAAATCTAGGGCTTTGGTTTTCAAATCAAAAGAGGGTTTTCAAATGGATTCTTGAAAATGATTGTGGGTTTGTAAATGTGATTGAGTTGTGATAAAATGATGGATTTTTATCCTTGGAATTGGTTTATAAGGAAAAAGGGATTTTGCCTTAAAACGTGAATATTTGATTTTGTAAATAGAAAATGGAAATGATATTGGGTTTTATGAACTTAGAATGATGATGATGGTGGTGGTAGAGTTGGATATGTATTATCGCTCCCATCTTGAGATTTGGAAAGTATATCTTTATTGGAAATTATTTATCTATTTAGAGATATCTGTTTTGGGCTATCGGTGGACGATAGTTGAGATTGTTATCGAAATTGCATGAGAATTAGGCCAATTGAAACTAATTTTTCATCCATTTACATTGAGCATTGTTACATATTTAACACATTGAAAATGTATACTGTTTTCAGAAAAATTGGTGAATATCTTGGTGAATCTGGGTAGGGAGTGTAGTTGTGGTATTAAGTTGGCCTGTGTATCCTTGGTGGAAGTCCAGAAACTCGCGTGGATAGGTGCCGAGCCTTCCGGTTAATATAGGTAAAAATGGCAATTGGTAGTGCTTGTAGCTTACTTGTAGACATGTCTTAGGGATTTCCAATTTTGTATCTACTGCCCTATTTTCTATTGTAAAGGAAATGATTTAATGAATTATGATATAAACCTGGAATTGCATAGTTTTTGGAAAGAGATATAAAATGTTTTGGCTTGAGCATTGCATATGCATTCACCTTATAACTCTGTTAAGATTCATACACTATGTTAGAGTATCTTTACTGGGCTTTGGCTCACCCTCTATGGAAAATCATTTTCAGGTGCTGATGATATGCCTCCGCCAAGGCCGTGGTTTGGGAGGATTTAGAGCCGCAAGCTTCTCATTTTTTTGTTGTTGTAATTACCTTGTACAAGCCTAGGGTTTTATTTGTATTGAGTTTAAAATCACTTTTGTTGTAACAAACTATCATCTTGGAAAGTTGT
Organism: Camellia lanceoleosa; assembly: GCA_025200525.1. Taxonomy (NCBI): domain Eukaryota; kingdom Viridiplantae; phylum Streptophyta; class Magnoliopsida; order Ericales; family Theaceae; genus Camellia; species Camellia lanceoleosa. The sequence goes on along the minus strand of JANUSC010000048.1, from coordinate 744,487 downwards.
AGCCGTCAAAGCATTTATTTATCTGTTTAACTTTTATTTCATATCATTAACTTGTTGCACATGCTATAGATTCACAGTTAGGACTTATGAATGTGTAACTCCATGTGTTACCTTTTGTACAACTAGAATCATATGAATAGAAGGATATTATATTCAGAATTGTGTTGTTATTTAATAAATATTGTGATATGATTTTATTGTTATATTTTTGGGGGCATTACAACTTGGTATCAGAGCTACCGGGTTTGAATACTTTGGGATTGTAGGAAGTGGTTATTACTACAATGAGTTTCTTGCTAGATGATATTAGGAATAAACCTGATATGCTATGTGATAACTTGCTTATGTGACTAGATTGGGTTTACGAGTTTCTAGACGTCCTGTTAGAAAAGTACTTGATCATTGCTATTTCTAACCGGAACTCTGGCAACGTCGCAGTAGGATCATTATCTAGAAAGAAAATTAGTATGTGTTATGTAACTACATGCTTATGTGGAGTGAATTACTTGTTGTCCACCGTATTAGGACGCGAGTGAGTTAGGTTCAGCACATTTGTAAATGCGCTAATTTCTTGTGTTACCTTCATTAGGATGTCAGGACGTGGACGTGGTGTTGGTACGCATGGCAGGCCTAGACAACAGGAGGTGCTGTTACTAGATGATATTTCGGCACAGGAGGAAGGGGTTGGTCAAGCCAATGTGGCCGAACCAGTTGGTCAGCAGGCCATGGGCGCCTTGGCCCCGTGAAATGGCTAGAGCTTTGCAGGAATCTATGGACATTCTTAGAGTTAAAAATCAAGTCCAGGCCCATGCAGTTGAGGCAGGGTCGTCTTTTTTGAAGAGGGAGTTCTTTTGGTCTAATCCGGATAAGTTTTTGGGAGATCTGAAGGAGCCACTGAAGGCAGATGAGTGGCTAAAGTAGATGGTGAAGACATTTGAGATGCTTGGCATCGAGGATGATGGGCTGAGAATGACCTTGGCATCCTTCCAACTGAAAAAGAGATACGGGTCAATTGGGTGACTTGGGAGGCCTTTGTCAATGCTTTCTAGGGCAAGTTTTTACCTCCCACTGCTAGGGAGAAGTTAATAGAGCAGTTTCTGAAGCTTAAGTAGCTTAACACACAGGTGGCTGAGTTTGAGGCTTCATTTACCAATTTATCAAGGTTTGCACCTAAGCTTGTAGGAATGGAGGAACGCTGTTGTTTGGAGTTTGAGAACAGGTTAAAGACTGGACTCCTTTTCAAGGTGGCCGCGTCCATGCTTAGGGATTACGATCGTCTTGTGAAGGCGGCGACTCACTTAGAGACTGTGATTTAGACTGAGGAGGAGAGGATGAGGGGCTCCAAACAGAGTAGTTAGGAGGTTCAGGGAAAGACTCGAGATAACAAGAGGCAGAGGGGTTCCACCCCACAGCAGTCCCAAGGACCTGTCTAGGTCCACTTTCCCAGTACCGAGTTCGGGTTCTGAGAGAGGTGGTCAGAAAGGGATCACTTGCTTTAAGTGTGGTCAGCTGGGCTACAAGTCTGTAGTTTGCCCGCAAGGGGATGGAAACAACAACCGCCTACCTATTATCGGGCAGGGTAGTCGTGGCACTTGAGGAGGTTTTGCCTCGCAGTAGCACATCCGTGCGCCCGGTTCGATGACACGAGAGCCATCAACCTACACTATCAGCTCAGGCCTCAAGGGCTAATCAAAGAGCCTCTTCGGCTCAATCCGTGTATTAGACTTATGCTCCGAAGGGTGAACAGGTGGAGTAGAGACCTATGAGGCGTGTGTATGTTGTTACTATACTAGATTTGTTGCCAGCACCTTCGGTAGTGAGAGATAACTTCTTGTTGTGTAATTCTATTGCCAAATTGGTGCATCACATTCTTTCATTTCGTCTGTATTCGCATCAACATTGGTGTTAGAAGTGACTCAGTTAGCATCTCCACTCAGTGTAGAGTCACCTATTGGTGGTGAGGTTGTGTTGGACTAGGGGAGTCAGGAATGTGAAATAGAGGTTGCCAGTTGCCAACTTTCTTTTGTTTTTGTGTTAATTAACATGTCGAATTTTGATGTTTTTTTTTTTTTTTTTTTTTTGCATGGATTGGTTTTCATCCTATCGGGCCATTATAGATTGTTACCGTCAAAGAGTCATGGTGTGCACCTCGAGTGGTGGTTGTTTTTATTTCCGAGGGAACCGAGTTGATAGAGCCTTGTTGCTAGTGTGTGATCTATGTGGTTAGGGCGATCTTAGTCTTCTTCTTGCTACATTCTTGGGTGTTGAGAGTGATGTGGTCCAAGTAGAGTTGCCAAGGATAGTTTGTGAATACCCAAACGTCTTTCTCGAGGATCTCACTAGTTTGCCACCTCATCGTGAGAATGAGTTCTCTATTGATTTAGTGCGTGGCATGACACCAATTTCCATGATACCGTATAGATTTGCACCTACCGACTTGAGTGAGTTGAAGATTTGACTCCAAGAATTGCTAGATAAGGGTTTTATCCACCCTAGTACTTCATCTTGAGGAGCACCGACTCTCTTTGCCAAGAAGAATGATAGCAGATTGCAACTTTATATTGATTACGGAAAGTTGAACTAAGTAACTGTTAAGAACAAATACCCATTGCCTCCTATAGATGACTTATTTGACCAGTTGAAAGGGGTTTTGTTGCTTTTCTAAGATAGACTTGAGATTGCGTTATCACCAGTTGAGAGTAAAGGAGGAGGATATCTAGAAGATGGCATTCCATATGCGGCATGACCATTATGAGTTCCTAGTGATGCCTTTTGGGTTAACCAATGCACCGACCTTATTTATGGATTTGATGAATCGGATATTTTGTGAGTTTCTAGACCATTTTGTAGTTGTCTTTGTTGATGACATTTTGATTTACTCACCCTCTGAGGAGGAACACGAGGAACACTTGCAGATTGTCCTTGAATTACTTCGAGCCCCCAAATTGTATGCTAAGTTTGGGAAGTGTGAGTTCTGGTTGAAGGAGGTGAAATTCTTAGGCCATTTGGTATCCAGGGAAAGGGTGACTGCAGATTCCTCTAAGATAGAGGCAGTGCAAGATTGGAAACAACTTAAGAATGCCTTTGAGATCCGGAGTTTCTTGGTGTTAGCTGGGTATTACCATCATTTTGTCAAAGATTTCTCTAGATTGGCAAGTTTGTATGGAGTGACACTTGTAAGAAATAGTTTCAAGAACTTAGGGTTAGACTTACCACTGCTCCAGTGTTGATTATTTTGGAGAGGGGTTTGGGTTATTCGGTGTATTATGATACAAGAGGGGAAGGTAGTAACTTATGGCTCACGACAGTTGAAAACACACGAGAGAAACTATCCTACTCAAAGAATGATTTACTTTGAAAACTGGAGAGATTATCTTTATGGCGAGAGATTTAAGGTCTTTTCCGATCATAAGAGTTTGAAGTATCTGTTTTTACAAAAAGATTTGAATTTGAGGTAGAGAAGTGGATGAAGTTTGTGGAGAATTACAACTTTGATTTGCATTATCATCCGGGGAAGGCCAATGTAGTGGCCGATGCATTGAGTAGAAAATCCATTAGTAGTGTAACTTACATCTTGGTGAGTCTGTTGAGTTGGCAACTTTGCTTACTATAGTTGCACAACCTACTATAACATGCCCAGGGGGTACTTGTGTGCGTTAAATGCTCAACCCTCAATTTCTCTCGAGATATAGTCTCACGAAAGTGCAATGAGAAACACAGATGAGAGTTCAAATTTGGCAACTTTTATTGAAAATCTATTTTATTGCAATTTTGTCAAAAATGGATCAAGGCCATCGATCTCAGAGTCGCCACCTAATATTTATTTTGGGAATATTAGGAAACCCGTGACTTGTGCCAAGGCCACTGTTCATCGTAACCAAGGATGCTTGGCTCGGAACCTTAGATATGAAAGGGGAAGGTTATTAAATGAGCACCCCCGCTCACTCGAATAAAAGATCGGCATTTACTAAACCATGATATGAATTTTATTTTCTTTATATGTTCATGTTCTGCTTATTTAAGATGTGAGACCCCTAACTTTTGTAAACCCTATTAGGTCCCTTACTTTTAAATTATTTCTTTGAAATCGCTCAACTTCTTAATTAATTACAATTTTAAACCTAGGATCGAAATACATGCACCAACTGAAAACCCGCATACCCTAATCGATTTCAGAAAAATTGGAAATAATTTCAAATACTCTAATTGACTCCCTAAATATGAAATTACCACTTGAAAACCGTAGGTGTTTTCTGGTTTTTATCACGCTCGTCGGTTGATAGCCTTTTTATTTGAAACAAGAAATTCAAACCGAATTAGATTCTCTAACCCTAACTTAGTTAAATTCTACTCTAAAATAAATGTTTCAATTCATAAATTAAGACCTTAGCCCTCATAGTTTACTTAAATCACAAATTGACTCCAAGTTAGTCATTATATATGTATATATATATATATATATATTTGTACCTCTTATTCATCAAATCTTTTTGTACACAATATCTATGGAATTTGTACACATAATAAATAGGAAAATCTCCCCAAATCTTGAGCACATGGCTAGCCATCATACGTCCTAGGCCATAATCATTGTACTTTAGTACAAACAAATCCTTTGAAATCTTGGAGCAATGATGACCTTGGTACCTATAAAGATTTGCTATGAGTGTACTTCTAACTAGAAGGTATTTAAATTAGCCCTAAACCTAACTAGATCATAATTAAATACACAAATAAGGTTCCAATACATGAGTTTAATTCCAAGCCCTCACTTCTTTTATTAATTTCAAGATTTGCCCCAAACTAGTACATGTACTTTTTATACTATAGTACCATCAAATCAATTTGTGGATCTGTATATATACATTGGGAAATGTGTCCATAGCACCTATATATTGAATAAAAAATTCTCCATTTCCTTTCCTCATGGCCGGCCAACCTAGGAGAATGTGAGAGACCAATTTTCAAGACTTGTAATTATGATATTCTAGAAGATCTAGTACCTAGTACCCTTAAATCTAGGGTTGTGTTCCCAATAACTAGTTCCATTCCAACTAGACGCCAACTAAATATTGTCTAATCACATGATTAAGTTCCCTAATCACTTCCTATTCTATTAGACTCCAAGTAAATCCAAACTTTTCAATCCAATTCCAACTAGTGGGCCTTTTATGTCTTTTTACACCAAAATTGCCTATAAATACAACCACCCCCCTAGCATGGCATACACAAACAACACACACTTGCATACATTCAGCCTAGAGGAGAGAAAGGAGAGCAAGAGAGAAGTCTTGAGAGGGAGAAGAAGGAAGAGGAGAGCAATCTTGTTCAAGCCTAGCAAGTAAGTCACAACACAACTCTCTCTTTTATTTTCCTTTTTCAAATACATGCTCTTAGAAGTTTTAAACATTCATTTCAAATGTGTTTTGATAGTATTCCCATGTTAAAAATGAAACGAGTTGAGCCTTGATTCTACCCTTCTTGTATTTCTCTTAATCGGTATAAGACTACCTTTTTCCATATCAAACTCTCAAAATTTCCAAAGGCACACCTTCAAACTAATTTTCTGAGTTTAATATATATTATCTAGCATGTTTTCATCACAAAAGAAATGAAAAATTTCCTTAGTGGATCCCTTTCACAAATCTTCTTGTTTTGGGTATCAGGCCTTAAAAATCTGTTTTGACAGCCAACTTTCAAAATTTCTAGAAAAATGTATAAAAATATTATGGACCTCCATTTTATGTCAAAATCTTCCTTAAGGAGTTATCTTTCAACTAAAATTGGTTTCATTGAAAACGAGTGAGCGATTTGTGAGAAACTCTAATTTTCGTAACGGTCGACGAATCTGGACAGCGCTGGAACATTTCTTAAATAACAAAAAATCTAGAAAAGCTATCACATTTCCAAAACATGTTATGAAAACTAGATTAAATTCTGTACGAACCATAGGGAGGCCGAGTTTGGTAAAAATCCAAAATAGCCCTTTTGATTTTAATCTTTCAATGGTATTGAATCTGGAAATTTAGTTTTGCATGGGTGTTTTATGCTCTTGTGTACATGAACATGCTTATTAGTTTATAATCATGCCTTGGTATGGTATTTCATGTGTTATGGTTATGTTCCTTATCTTCTTCCATTGATGATGCTCATGCTTATGTGGATATTACTACCTTGTTAAGTTGTTCTAACTTTAATTTAAAACATTTAGCTCAACGGGAAACTTAATTGGGGTAGTATTGGGTTTTCGATCACTTGAATATTGAAGAGATGATAATATGTTATGTATAGATTGATGGGACGTGCTCCCTAATTGAAGGTTAAGTCTTGCGCAAGCAATTGTCGCGTAAACCCTAGAATGGAACGGATGTATTCAGATTCTTTGCGATGGTTTGATTGGTGAGATAAGGTTGGGTCCGGATGGGACATTCAGGAGGATAAAACTTTTTGAAAGGATATGGTTGGATTCAGGAGATAAAACCTTTTTTCTTTTCGCTGTCCCTTTTGAGGTCCTGCGGTTGGCGCTACGCGGTATATAACCATTGGTAGGCATCCGAGGTTAGTTCTGCAACAAAGCAGCAAAAGGAGGAGTTCTGAATAGTCCGGTGTTCAATTCTTGTGGTTGGGAAGATGAAATCTCTTTGGGGGATTTCTAGAATACTAACCACTAACATTATAACTTTGTTATCTATTTGAATGGCATGCTCCTTTTCTCTATTATTGAAATTACTGTTATTGACTTGAATATCATGCTTCACTACTTGTTTGCCATAAATGTGATGGTGTATTGGATTGGGAAAAAGGGACGAGGTGTGTGTGCGTTTACTGGGCATTCAAAGCTCACGGCGTTTCATGCCAGGTATTGAAGACTATTAGGCTGGTCGAAGGCAAAGCTGAAGTATTTGAGGACGTATGACTATCCTATGAGAGTTAGGAACTAGTTATGTTAAACGTGTTTTGAGATTGTAAGTGATAGATCCCATGTTGTATTTAAGACCTGCTTTGTAATTTGTATATATATAACATTTGTAACATATCCTTGTACTCCGTCAACTCATGTAGGCCTTGTGTTAATACCTTGTCAAGATCTGTCAAAAAGGTAGTTTTGCTATCTAAGGTGGTTGGACTTAGAAGGGAGGCTATTTTGACTCCTCCGACCCTCCTAGGATCTTGCTTGGTTATAGCCAAAGGACTCATTGGTGACGCTTACTCTTGTAACCTTAGATAAACCTCAGATTCAATGGTTAACATATTATCGATGTTCCCGATTTTTGGGGCCACATAAGAAATCCTAAAATTTACTATGTAAAGCATACGAGTATAGACAATACCATTCATTTTGGAACAATTTGATTTCATGTATTTTGAAAGAGTTTTGAATATGTACAACCCAAATAAATTGAGTTTACAAAAATGAAAAATCAATATCATTCCAAATTAAGCGACACAACCTCCATTCACTGGCATTCATACAGTTATATCAAGTAAGAAAGTAGCCACATGGTAGGATGCTTAAACATAATAAGAAAAACACATACAAGCGGGATGCTAAAGCATAAAAACTTACATATTTACCGACGTCCCGCGAACAACTACAAAACAAAGTTAGTAAAACATGCATGATCTTATATACAAAAAAAATCCTAATACAATCCACTCATGAGATGCAACTAAAGATTTGGCTTTTAAGATATGACATGTGAATCATCTGAAAAACATGAGGTAGCGCATATAATCACATAGGAATTGATTAAATCCACAAATGCAAACTTAGCCAAATCAAGATGCATGAAACACGGATGCAAGGCATGGATATAATGAAAAACAAAATATGATGCGTATTCACCAATAAAGAAAAGCAAGTAAAAGAACGAGATAAAGAGAAGCAGACGGAAAATTATTACAACATTTTAAACCGAGGGAAATGAATAAATATTACAATACAATATAAAAATCCTTATAAACACTCAAAATAAAATAAACATAAGAAAATGGCAGCTTCAAACGCCTCAAAGACCATTGGAGGTTGATTTTCTTAACGTCGGAAGGCTGCCCGGTTTTTCCTAGAGGTTGTAGGCATGGTTATGAAGGTTGCGAGCGCGATGGTGTACTTTTAGGTGGCTACCCAGCCAACTAACGGGCTGGATAGCTTGATAAGCTCGGCCAAACTCAGTTTTCTTAGATTTCAACAATAAAAATAGAACTAAAAACAATATCTATGGGAGTCTCAACTCACTACTTTCAGTTAGATTACAACAATATATAATATAATAAGAAATCAAAGCAAAAGAGCAAAATAAGTAAGAAACACAATGGGTTCAATATGACGTCTGATTGAACCCAACTCAATTTTATATCTTGTGCCTCTTTTAGTCCAATTTTATTAGCCCTTTTTATTATCTTTTGATTCTTTAATCATTTTGTCCAAAAGTGATAATTACATCCACTAATGATGAGAAACACATTGCTGGAAAAATGACTTTTAGCGGCGTTTTAAAAATGCCGCTATATGTCTGAAAAACGCCGTTAATTCCTTTAGTGACACGTACTACCAAAAGCCGAGGACGCGGCCGTCGCTGTTAGTTTATGACACTTTAAAAGCGTTGTAAAATTAGTATAGGCGGCGTTTATTAAAAACGCTGCTAATTGTGGCAGTCAACGGTAACATGACGTCACATAGGCATTTAGCGACGTTTCAAAAACGTCATAATAGCTTTTTTGTTATTTTAAAAATATAACTATAGTGGCGTTTTGTAAAACGCCGCAATAGAAATTTTTTTTTTTTTTGAACTACTAATTTTGTGAGATTTAACTTAAAAAATATACTTGTAAAATAGCAATAATGAATAAAACTTTGTATAGACACATATTTATGTGAGATTACTATTCCCTCACATCTATAATAGTACCCCATACAACATCCTTCAAGAAAAATATCCAATAAGTTCAATCCCAAAAAATAAAATGAGAATAATTTAAAGATAAAAGTAAAATTAATAGTTGAATAATAAAAAGTAATAGTGCCTAAGGCAATAGGGTTGGGAAGAAGTTATACTGATTTTCAACTACTCAAATCAATACCATAAATTAGGACAGATAACATTTGTCATTGGGTCAGATTATGCCTTCATATTCATTGGGTCAGACACAAAGCATCAAGCATTCATGTCCAGATTTTCTAATCAATGTCTCCAAATTTCCAGAGTTGAACAGAGTATTAATAATACAAATCAAATATTACCCTTCCTACATAAAGCAAGAACCACCATACTGCAAGAAATTTATTTTTTCACCCCAAGTCACGCACCTATACCACCGCTTTTGAAGCATTTGGAATATCTGCCATAATCATGTGCGCATTTGAAAGACCAGCATCATCACCTTTCGTAAAGCCAACCTGCTCACAGAGAGAGAGAGAGAGAGAGAGAGAGAGGATGAACTTATACTAATGATAAAACTAGGAGATTCAATCATTGTTACCGCAGCAAAGATTCAAGCTTAATTCTACAGGTTTCCAACTCCAATTTTCTACACTTCAACCTTGAGAGACTTGAGGTACCTGACAGCTTCATCGAAAGTATTTAAGAACCAAAAAGAGAACATGGAAACTCAAACATGGCAAAGCAAAGACAAAAATATCAACGAAATACCTGGTCACACAAGATAATTGCCTCGAGGGCCAAATCTTGATTTTGAAACCATGGCCCCTGCATGCATCATCAATGTGTAGAAAATATAAGCTCACAAATGTTGATTACGAAAGAAAAAAATAAATAAAAGAGAAAGAGACAAGATGAATTGCAGAATTTAGCAAAAGACACCACACAATGAAGTTTTTGCATGCATTTGGTCCATGGGAGGCAAGAATTTCTATAACCAAATTGAAAAATGTTTCTGTTTATTGGAACCATTTTCAAGAGCCTTCTATTGGTGAAGGCTTATGTAAACTATTAAGAGACAGCTTAAGCTTCTAAAGAGAAATTATGGTGAATTGACCATCTGAAGAGACAACAAGGTGCTTCACTGGGAAAGCGTTGCTTCCACAAAAATAAAAAAAAATACGTTAATTGTTAAATACATTTGATCTTTATCAAAAGGAACATAAACATGTCCTTAAACCAAAATAATAATATGTATGTGCACATCTTAACAACCTACCCACGAACAAAATAAGACCAACTTGTGCAACCGCAGATCTCTTGAGAAAAAGACAAAAATCAAGTATTTAGTCACCTAAATCAGCCAACTTAATCAATCAAACTAGAAATGATGACGAAGATACATCCACCCACGACACAACTTAACAACTTCAAGAACATATTCAATGAAATCACAAAATGATGTTTATTTTTCCATTGACCTCAAATACTCTGCATATTAAAACATACGAAGTAAGAAATTACCAAATGTTCTAAAGTATGAACACAAATAGAGCACATATCTGATTCTTTTGGCCCATCAAGTAACTTCATCATTTAGTTGTCGAGCCTTTCTGAAAGTCAACAATAAAATTCTGCTCTTAAAGAGTTTATCTTGCAAAGCATATTAAGCAAAAAATAATAATTTAATTTTTTCCTCAATTCTGAAACTAGTTTACTCAAATTGCATTCAATATGCCAGTATCACTTGTGTTCAACTTAAAATCTCAACAACCTGTAGCAGTACTACATTTCATCATACTAGAAGGTGAGGCACACACTGTGTGCCAAATTAACAAAATATAATATATATATATAAAGTAGTTGTAACTATTTGTAAGTGGAAAGTCAGGTTTTACTTTTGGAAAATAAAAGTCTACAAAACTTCATGAACACCAAATTGGGTGCTCCCTCTATATATATATATATATAAGTATATAGCTAACATTTGTTTCTATTTCAACAAGGTATTGCTAAGGACAAAAAAGATATGATGGGACTTAAGGCTTAGTTTGGTTTGGTTTGGTTTATATAAATACTTTACATGGAAGAATTTCTTACTTCACATGGCGACTGCATTGTCACTTCTATTAAGGTACTGCTCATATAAGGAATGATACTTTGCAGGGATATAATCCTTGAATCTGTCAACAATGACAACAAAAGGATTGAGATCCAGGAATGCTAAGGCAAGCAGATAAAAGACTTTCCACAAATATAGTTATTGAGTGCAAAAGGAAATTCCTTGATAGGAAGTATAACGACCCCAGTCTTTTCCCATTTGATTTTTATATATCCGGACTTATGTTCCGTGGATTCCGTTGTCTTATTGTTGTTGTTGTCATCCTTTAATTCTATTTGGTCGAGTTTTAGGATGTGTTAGGCGTGTTTCGAACAATTGGGTTGAGCCTTGGTCTAGCTGTAGGTTGCCCAGTTTTTAGCCTTTCCGCTCGAGCGGACATTCCTACGCTCGAGCGGGGTTTACACTCTTCCAGCAATTTTTGGTCCCTGCAAAACTTCTGCAGGTGAGAGATTTACGCTCGAGCGGTTATCATTGCGCTCGAGCGGACCTTGTTTTGTTCTTTACGCTCGAGCGGTGTGTTGTCTTTCGAGCGGACTATCCAAGATTTAAAGGCAAAGCAGCTGGATTTTAGGGCGCTTTTTTCATTCTTTTTGATCTCAAACCCTAAAGTCCGACTTTTCTTCTTCTCTAAACACCTTTTCCCCTAGGTTTGATCTAGTTAGGGTGTGTTTCTATCCTAGTTCCTTTACAAATAAGATAGAGGAGAGTGAGGGCTTTCATTTAATCGGAGCAATTGTTGATTTGGAGCACTTTGGAGTTTCGGGCATCATCTTCGTTTTCTTCTTTTGGGTTCATTGCTTCGAGGTAGGGATTTCCTACTCCATTTATACGTTTTAATCCTAAGTATTGGTATTTTGGTATGTGGGGGTAGTTGGGTTAATTTGGGAGAAACCCTAGGGTTTGTCATAGATTAATTTATAATAACCAATTTAAGGGAAGATTGTGATATTGGGTAGATTCATGAGATTGGGGAATTTAGTGATTTAATGTTGTATTTGGTTAGTTTAAATACTTACCTTGAGGATGTTGAAATTACATGTGTTGCTATAGTAATTTCTTGTTTAGAAATAATTGTTTTGGGCTATCGGTGGAGGATAGCCATGATTGTTGTAGACATTGCATGTGGATTAGGCAAATTGAAACTAATCATTTGGTTAAGTTGTTGAGTATAAAGGTTGGAATATTACATTGAATTTATGTATTGATTTATTGTGTATATGACTTTATGTTTATGTGCATTACTTGTGTATGGGAGGAGATAGGGGATGTACTCCACGGTTTAGGGGAAGATAGGGGATGGACTTCTAAACCGTTAATGATTATGGGAAGATAGGGATGAACCTGTGGTTGTCGCTTATATGCGCCTATAGCAGATACAAATTTCATATGCTTATCTAGTTGATATGATACATCACCAAAATGTGTATCGGTTGGGAAATATGGAAGTGAATTTGATTGTGATTGATACAATACCAACTTGTGTATTTGTTATGTTATATGAGAGGTTTAACTTGATTTGTTATCCTGTTGAATTGGAAAGATTGTTAATAAGAGATGAAATCCCGTTGAGTTATTTGGGCGTGTTACGAGCCATAATTGGAAGGTGAATTATGCCATAGACAAAGTGTCATAGGCAATGTAGACATTTGTGTCATGAAATTGTAAATAGATTATGTTGTGTTAACCATGTATCAGATGCTACTGCTTTAGTTAATTGTTATGCTTGGTTTAGTATTTCTCTACTGGGCTGTGGCTCACCCTATATGGGAACTTCATTTTCGTGTTCGTGGTTCACTACCTCCAAAGACTTAGCTTGTGAGGATTTGGACTTGAAGACTTGTTGTATTTGGTTTAGTTGTTTATTTGAATTATGTAAACATTCAAGCCTAGGGCTTTATTTGTTTTGAGTTAGAACTCATGGAATTGTGTCCAAGTGTTGGCTTGGCAAGATGTAAGCCCGTAGGGCATTTATTTTGATGTTTTATTTCATAATACTCTGATGATTGAAATAATATAATGTTTTCTGTTAATAAGACATGTCATGTTTTATATTTAATGGGCTTAATTTTGAGGGCGTTACAGGAAGTTGATGGGATTATAGGAAAAACGGAAAAACTGCAATCAGATTCACCAAAATAAACACAAATTGAAGAATTGGTACCCAATACTTATAAATAGTACTTAAAACTTGTTACCAAAAAGAATTTTATCTTCTTTAGATCTCAAATAATCATAAATTGTTGGCATATATGCTTCTTGAAGTCTTAGATTGGTAATATTCCTACATATTGAATTGATGGTGGAATCCTACATTCTTTTGGTGTAGTGAATAGAGTGGAAATTGGAACCTCTCATATTTGGTTCAAGTAAGTTTAAAAGAAGATTGCCAATTGATGCAGAAAATTATTAGTTTTCATGTCATCAAAAGAGTTAATGAAAAGCACTCCATCCTTTATAGAGATGCTAATATCTCATGTTTGTGGTTTATGGAATTATGTTTCCTTTCAGGTGGGATTCTTCCATTTCAAAGTTTAGAACGACTAATGGTGAAAGAGAAGAGTCCAAGATGAACAATGAAAGGAAGGGTATACCAAAAACCCTATATTTAGCAGAAGCATTAATTTTAAGATAGCAAATTCAAATATATTTAGCAGAAGCATGAATGAGAATTTAGAATCATGAATGATTTACATTCCAAAAGAAACAAGGACATTTAAGGTAAAATAAGAAGCAAGCAAGAATATCACAAAGATTGACATAATAAGAGATTATGACAACCTGCAGCCCTAAATATTTAAGCTATTGAAATCTAGATTATCACAAAAGGCTCCATTGAAATCTATTTCAGGTAATCAGCTCAACTTATATTATCAAAAAAAATCCCCAATTATCTCCACAAAAATAAAAAGAAGAGAATTAAAAATAAAAAAAGAATAAATTACCAAATAGAACTAACAGTATGTTGAATTTCATCTGGTTTCAACCATGTTGATCTGCTTTGATCCAAGAAAAAATATATATATGAAAGAGGCACACAGAGGAGCCCAGGTTGATGGGAATACCTGTTTTTCTTTCCTTTCTAACATCTCCATCTCTAGCACGGCTCTTGTCAAAAACGAAATGATCATGGAAACCATTTCAAAAATCTGTTTTAGATTCAGAAAATATAAAATTATTTCAGAAACCCATTCCAAAAAATAGAAACTATTTCAGAAACTCATTTCAATCAAAGAACAGATGTTACAAAAATCAAAACATTTTAGAACCAAAATAAATCATTTCAAAACCATTTCACACATAGAAACTATTTCAGAAAATAGAGAAAGAAATAAATCAATACATGGAAACTATTTCAGAAAATAGAGAAAGAAATAAATCAACGACAAACATGTTCCAGCCGAACCCAGCTTTGGCTGGTGACCTTCAATACAATATTATGAAAAAATATAACAAAAGATCTTATTAAATAAGCTAAACAACAATAAAACATATCTGCTAAATTACAAACCTTTAAAGTTGGGTTTGTCACCATCATCATTAGTTGCAATATAATCACAGAGCTCCGTTATTTTATCTTCATTATTAACTCTAATCCAAAGCATCATCTCATAGTAAGCTAATCTTAATAGTGAATTTAGATTCCCCTCATAGATAGCTTCACAGAAATATACAACTTCTTGTACCATCTCCATGTCGATTAAAAACATCTCAGAAATGGACCATAAGTTTCCTCCTCCAGTCACCAACTCACCATCAAGAATATACCTAGAGCACATTCATTTCATTTCACAAATTCTGATTAAACTTGTAGTTTCTTGCTTAAAATTTCAATAACCAAATCGAGAGAGACGGGAAGGAAGAGCTTGAGAGAGAGAGAGAGAGAGAGAGAGAGAGAGAGAAAGCAATACCTTGCTGGTGCAAATGGTGGTGGCGGTGTAGATGGTGGTTGCGGTGGAGCTTTGAAATCGAGAGAGACAACTTCAAAATCGAAATCACTCTGAGATATCTAAGACCGATCTGAATCTCTAAATCTCAAAGATGAATCTCTGAGAAATCAAGCACAGGCAAAGATGAAATCAGATCTAGAGAGAGAGAGACGGTGGAGCTTTGAAATCGAGAGACATATCTTCAAAATGGAAATCGCTCTGAGATGAAATCGAAATCACTCTGAATCTCAAAGATGAACCTGTATGAATCTGAATCTCAAAGAAAATCGCTTTGAATCGAAATCGCTCTCAAGGGTTTAGAAGCAATTGAGGGTGAGCAAGAGAGAGGCACAATTTGAAGACGTGAGGATTTGGATATCTCTCAGCTTCAAAAGGCTTTTAACAATCATTCTCAGCTTCAAAATGGGCTCTAAGAGAGAGAGAGAGAGAGAGAGAGAGAGAGAGAGAGAGGGATATGTGTGTATAACATCTCAGATTCAAAATAAGGGTTTCAAAACAGAGGGAGGCAGAGGCGCGTGAGGCTAATGGATTTGGAGGCGTTTTTAAACGCCTCCTATTATAAAACAGTGTCGTTTTGATTAAAGGAATAAGCAACCTTTAAAAAATGCCGTTAATTGTTAATAAAAGTGATGTTTAAAAAAACATCACTGAAAAAAGGCCATCAAATCCCTTTTTTCCTGTAGTGACATCAAATAAGAAGTTTGTTCTTGGCATGAGAGAGAAAGATGTAATGCCCTGGTAATAAACCTCTGAAGAGATTAAACCATTTAGCATGGAAGGTCTCTTTCTCATGCTTAAAACAAAACTAAAAACAACATATATGGGACTCTTAATTCACCATTTTCAATTAGATTACAACAATATACAATATAACAAGAAATCAAAGCAAAAGAGCAAAAATAAGTAAGAAATACAAGAAAATGAAATAAATTGAAAATTCACCTCTTCATGAAATGATGAATTTCATGATTTCCAAACTTCTTTTTGATCACCCCAAGCGCATGAATTATGTTCTCAATCCTCAATTTGAAAGCTTGAAATTCTTGCTAGAATGATGGATTGGAGGTGTATGTGGTGAAAAGTGATTATCTCTCTTATTTTTGCGCACTTTTACCAACACCCACTCTTCCTCTTGATCAAAGCTACTGAAATTCAAGTATTTTAGAATTTTTGGAGGAGTTTTGGGTGTAGAAAAGATGGAATTTCAGTTTTTATGGAAGATATAGGGTGTATTTGGAAGATAGGAGTGTGTTTAGCTCAAAAACTCAACTTTTCTCTCTTTTCTTTTTCTTTTCTCTAGCTCAAATGTTCTCTCCTTAGTCAATCCCCTTGCTTGTCTCAACAATCTGATGTATATATAGGCTAAGCAAGTATAAAAATGGTGGAAGACAAGGTGGAAGACAAAAGGAAGATAATGAAGCTAATGTAGTACTAATGGAGCTAATGGGAGACAAAAGTGGAGCATTATCTCTAATGGATCAAGCACTAGATAACGGAGGCTGTGTGTTTATATATTTGGTGATGAATATATCAAAAAATGGGTTAATGAGGTGTCCCAACTGAACCAAAACCAAAAAAAAAATGGGTTTGATGCTATTTCGGGCCAGTTCAACAAAATCTGCTCTTACGTCCAACTTCAAACGGGCATATCTCCCTTATCTGGACTCGATTTTAGGTGATTCGTGTATCTAAATTGAAGCCCCAGAACTCTACTTTCCAATGGTGGTAGTTTCACATTTAAATTCCAAGTGTACAAAGAGATATGTCTAATTTAGGGAAGGTTGTTCATTTCCCTTGGGCCAGGTCAACAAAATCTGCTCTTAAGCCCAACTTCAAACGAGCAAATCTCCCTTATCCGGACTCAGTTTTAGGTGATTCTTAGGTCTAAATTGAATCCCCAGAAATCTAATTTCCAATGGTGGTTGTCTCACATTTAAATTCCAAGTGTACAAAGAGATATGCCTAATTTATTAAAGGTTGTTCATTTCCTTCTTAATAATTTGATACTCCAGTTTTCTTCTATCCCCTCATATTTCCTTCAAATCAAAACCTATAAAGACGATGTTTTGTAAATATTTTTTCAAAGAGTTCACCTCCCTTCTATTTATTTCCACTTTGTCCTTATTCAATTTACTAAAAAGTGTAATATTTTAAACGAAACGAGAGTGTTGCAACATCAAAGAAACATTTGAAAAAAAATATATTTTCAAAAGAGGGTTTTAAGGTCTAAAATAGTTTGGCCAAAAAAATGTGTAAAGGTTGGAAATAAAGTTCAAATTCCATCTCTCTTACTGAGGATTCTGTGAGGAATACATTCTGATTGTCATCATTAGGTAATCAAAAGAAAGCGCCCAAGTCTTTGGGATGGTTAAAATGGGGTGTCTACAGTTGCCCCTCTTTGACAGAGCTTGAAGTTATTTTATGATGTGAGTGAATGTCAAAGCCCGAAAATGACCTTTTTGACAAGGCCGTTAGACTTGGGAAAACAAAAAAGATGCAATACATGTGGTTGAACCTGAAGTTTGCCTACGTATCCCATTGTAAGGAATCAAACCAGCATAGTTCAGGGATAAGAGGCTAATGATATACAAGAAGATTTTGGTAATTGGATTTATACGCTACACGAAGCCTTTTTTTTTTTTTTTTGAAAAACTTATGATCATGCAATGATCAAGCAAAATAACATAATAAGTAATGTGCAATGTGAGAACATGAATGAAAAGCTTAAATCAAAACAAAAAGCAAGCCATGTCTCACACAGACAAAAGTAAGCGAATAACGAGACAGTGCAACTAATCAGAAATATCTCCTTGCGTTGCATATGGAAAGAGAAAGAAGACCTCAACCAAGAGAAATCAACAACCTAACGCATCTCACGCCAAAGTAGGAAAGGTCGTGTGAACAACAGGCGCACCTAATGTCTTTAACCGAGTAAATCAACAACATAACGCGTCCCACACGAAAGGAGGATAGATGGTATGAACACCAAGCACACCTGATGTTTTTAACCGAGTCCGGATGCAACAACCAAATGGGAAAAGACCGGATCGCTATACATCACATTTTGTATATCATGGATTTGTAACTGGGGATTTCAATGTTTCAAAAAACGTATTGTTGTTTTGAGATGCATGTATTGTATTATTGAAAGGGTAAATAAGATGGTGAAGCTGTAAGGGAGTGTTAAAGCAAAATTAAGTTGGCCTGTGTGTCCAAGGTGTAAGACTTAAAACACGCACGGTAGGTGCCGAGCTTTCTGGTTAGTTCCGGTAAAAATGGCATAGTGACTTGTATAGTTACTATTATGAACACTAGCCCTAGAGATTTATTCATTATATTTACCATTTGGTTGTTTTGAAAGAATATTGTTGACTTGGAAAGATGTTTTGGAAATCTCGCATTACATTGTTTCAAAGAGAGAAAATACATGTTTTATCATATCATTTCACGTGCATTCATCTTATGACATTGTTAAGCTTCATACATGTCATTAAGTTTATTTTTACTAGGCTTTATGCTCACCCCAAGAGGGAAACCACTTTCAAGTAAACTGGTGTGCCTTCGCCAAGGTGACGACCTGGGAGGATCTTGGAGCTTGAGGCTCGTTTGTATTGTTTTCTTTGGTTATTTGTTTATAATTTAAGCAATGGGCTTCTTTTTTGTTGAGATGTGACTAGATGACTAAGTGCTTATATGGAATGCATTGTGTGTGTTAATACTAGTATAAGAGATTTTGTGGGGGGCACCATTAGATGTGTGCTAAATTTGTTATGTTTGTTTTGATTAGGATGTCTATGGAAGGATGTGACGACTCCTCCTTCTATATGGGAAAGAATTGAGGAAGCAATTTATGGAGTTACACCAAGGTACTACACCTTTGGCACAATTTGAGGCGTGATTTACCAATCTATCGAGGTTCACTCCGAAGTTGGTGGAAACCGAGGAACTCCGTTGTGCAGAGTTTGACGGTAAGTTATGTGATAAATTTGGGAACGGATTGCCGGTCTTGGCATAGGAATTATTGTGCGCTTGTGGAAACGGTGGCTCATGTAGAGGCCATGTAACACCCCAGAATTTTTCCCTCCACTCGAGCATAAGAGTTGACGCTCGAGCGGCCTTGTGAGGCTCCCAGTACTTTTGCAGTCTGTTTGAAATTCTGAGAGTTGTGAATTCTCGCTCGAGCGCAGGAGTGTTTGCTCGAGCGGTCGGCTTTGTTGGTCTGTTCGCTCGAGCACAAGATTGGACGCTCGAGCAGTCTACCTAGCTGAGTCTGAATTTCTAGGACTAGTGGGATTGCTCTTGACCTTTTTATTATTTTATTTGGAACCTCCTTGTTTTATTTTGGGACATTGATCGAAGTGGTAACATGATGGTTGAGTAAGATTGGACCAAAAACTTTGACTCGGGTAATTTTCCTACGAACAGCCGTCACTCTTTTGCCCTTTTATTGTTCACTTTGAATTTGGGTGTGAGGCTGGAACCATTGGAAATCTAGTTTCCGGGGCTTCGATTTGGACACAAGAACGACCTAAAACGGAGTCCGGGTTACAGAGTTATGTCCGTTTGAAGTTTTGGTATATGTGTTGGAAGCACTGCGCGAATTCAGCAGCTTAAAAAGTGATTTTCTAGATCATTCTTTCCACTTTTCTTTTCCCTCTTCCTTTCCCTCTTCCTCCCCTCATCCTAGGTCCGAAAACCCTTGATTTCTTGACCCAAATAGCTTCCATTTCTCAAAGATTTGGCCAAGATCTCCTACCAAAAAGTGAAGAAAACTTGAAGCTCAACATTTTCAACCGATTGGATTTTGGATTTTCAAAAGGAGGCTCTTGATCTAGCTTCTTTGCTTGGTCTTTGCAGTACGGATTTTTAGTTTCCCTTCAATACTCTCATTTATAGATAGATTTGTTGTATTTTCTTTATATAAACACAAAATTTATACTTTTTAAGCATATTGCGATAAAATCATGAGATGGGGGTTTAGGGTTTGAAATGTTGGGTTTAAATTTTGGGTTATGATTATGGACTTATGAAATTGGGAATATAATTAATAGAATAATTGGAATAAAAAGTGTTTGAGTGAAAAGCTTTAATTTCTCTTAAAACCCTAGTTTGGTTCATGAAGTTAGATGATGGTTTTGCTTAAATTAAAAGTAGAATTATGAAATTGAGGTGTTCAATTGAACATATACAAGTTTAATTTGGAAGTGTTTGGAAATTTATGTAAAGGTTGTGATTGAACCCTTATTGTTGATATTTTAAATATTGTGATAATATGAAACAAAGTTTTGGGGGAAGAAATTGTTAATGGTATGGATGATATGAATTTTGTGATGAAATGATGAAGTTGAGGTTCAAGAGGTTGAATTGAAATATTTTAATTGCATTGAGCTATGTTGAACTTGCATCGAATTATGTTGAATTGTATTGTTTGATGTTGAGTTGTGTTGAGTTGTGTTGGGTTGTGTTGAGTTGAATTGGGTTGAGTTGTGTTGGGTGGTGTTGTATTGGTACCCGTATGGGGAGTTGAAAAAGGTTTTGGGGGGCCCACGTCCCGCCAAATAATAACCGGCAAATGTGGGGGTGGTTTTGACTTAAAGGTGTCCGAATGCCCTGTCTAGGCTTATCACTAGACGAATATGGAAAAAAAATGTTTTGGGTGTCCACAAAATCCTACCGTATGATAACCGGCAAAAGTGAAAAAATGATTTTTGGGTGTCCGCACAATCCCACCGTATAATAGCCAACAAAAGTGAAAAAACAGATGGTTTTGAAAATATTTTTGGGTGACCACTTCCTGCTGTATAATAGCCGGAAAATGTGGGGATGATTTTTAAAGTTGAAAATGGTTTTTGGGAGTTCACTTTCCGCCGTATAATAGCCGGCAAACGGTGGAAGGTGTTATGAGTTGGGTGCCCGCTATCCCGCCATATAAAGTTGGCAAAAGGTGGAATGTGTTGAGAAATGTGTTGAGTCGGTGATAATATGTGTGAATTGTGATGAACTTATGAAATTACAATTTGATGTGCACTTTGTTACGGAAGGGGAATGCATATCGAAATTATTTGAAAAGAATGGTTAATGAAATAGTAATGGTATAAGGGGTTGGTGATAATGAACTCACGGGGTTGTTTGTATCTATAAGGAAAGATTAAGAGTTTTGTTTTTGTAATTAATTGAAAAATTGAATTAAATGGGTTTATTATTCTTCTGTTATGTTGAATTATAAATGATAAAGCAAATGTGGATGTGATGTAGTTGTTAGACAAGTAGGAGTTGAGTGTAGGAGAATTGTTATTAAATATAAAGGAGATTTGGACTTCTAAGTTATGGAGTTGTAGCAATAATGGATAGACAAGTGAGGATAGAGTGTATGAGGGTTATTTTTGGAATATTAAGGGAACTTAAACTTTGTGGCTATGGAATTGTAATAATTGTAAATAATAAAAAAGTAAATAGAAATGAAATGAGGAATACTTTGGAATTGGGTTAATGAATTTAAAATGATGGTGTTCCGTAAACATATTTATTTTCAAAAAGGGTTTATGGTTTTCTGACAATGAGGGATAATTTTTATGACTGAGAGTTTTCTTTAAATGTTCAAATACATTTTGAGACAAAGGTACTCTACATGTAATATTTTGAAATTACTAAACGTCATCTTACTATATGGTATCACCCTGCATGCATGATCATTTTTATTTGTGTGTTAGTTATTGTTGTAGAAATATGAGATTCTTACTAGGCAATTATGCTCATCCCTTGTTGTTTCATTTTTTTTACAAGAAGAGTATTCGGATTTATTGGTTGAAGAGTTAAGAAATCCATGTGTCTTTTATATGTAATTTCATTGTAGATGTGAAAGAAATAAATATTGTACAATGATGTTTGTAATTATTTATTTGTAGCTCTGCAGTGGATGCTTGACATTTATTATTGTTATTATTGTATTCATTAAGAGAGAAAACATGTATTATTTTGTTTCTATTACTCAAGGGTAATAGATATATGTATATGTATATATAGATAAAATTAAAAAAAAAAATGATCTAAATTGCAGGCTTTGGTAATGTTTCTGAGTAATTAAAAGTTGGGGTGTTTCAACTTGGTATCAGAGTGAACCAGGTTTGAATACCTTGGCTCGTGGGAAGTGGTTTTTACCATAATGGGTTGGCTTCGCTTGGTGAGGATGTTTGCATGTAGAAGTAAAAAGTGTAAGACATTATGTGTTGCATTGTGTGAGCATGGGTGAGCTTCATGGATAATGCTTGTGGCCAGCTAATTTGCTTTGAGATCTCATTGGAAACGCATCTGATCAACATGGTTTCTAGTGGGAGTTCCTTGGAAGTTCCGGGACAAGTGGGCATCCTTGTAGACTTGACTTGATTATGTTGTTTGTTGCCTAAAATTTGTTTATATTTTGTGTGATTATGTGTTAGGTTGGTTTCTTGATTTAGTAGGAAAAGTAAGTGCCTCAAAAAAGGGTTAGAGTTCGGTCGATTGATGTTTGATGTTGTTATTGAGATAATAAGAGTTGTAAGTGAGGTATTAACTTGCAGTGAGGGAGACGTTAAGTAGTGGTGGAAATGTGTGTTGACTTATGAGCCTTAAGTTGAATAAAAGTGTTTGTGGAACATGGAATATGAGAGTTGTATGGTTGAGATGAGATCTTAGAATGGTATGAGATTAGTTTGAGTTACATAAAATATTGTGAAAGGTTTGGAAAAGGGAGCATAAGAAGTGTGTTTCATAATGATGAGAGTGGTGTTGGTATGATGTTAGCTGTAAGCTAGTTGTTGTATGTGTAAAGAAGTTGCGGTATTTGAGTATACGGCCCATGAGTATGAAGAGATGCTAGAATTGGTTTTAGGAAGGAAGCATGGGTTGTGTTTTCAAGTAACGGGTGTAGTGTGAATGTTTGAGTGCCGAAATTTAAGTTTTATGGAGTAGTTAACTAAATGTTTAGTATTAAGGATTTGATGACAAATAGTCCCTATGGAATGGTTGAAAATGAGTAAGGTAGCAAGTTTGAGAAATATTTTGGAAAGGGTTTAGTGAGTGTTGGGTCTAATATAAGTAGTGTTAAAGTTTGGGTGACGGTTATCTCAAATTGATGGGAGCTTCCTTGGTTAGGGGTGAAACATTGTAAATTTCTTGGCCTTGTCCTTGTTTTGTACCTTGTGTGAATCACAAGTGGCAAAAAGGATTATGATGATTATGAATTGTGAGATGTGAAATGATGTGTGTGTTGACAGTTGAACCGTGAGAATGGAAAATTGGTAATTTGGGTTAAGTTGCATAGAGAAGATGAATTCTTGTAGTGAGACTTGAGGATTTGTCTGGGTTAGTCTGTTTTGGTTTGACTTGCAACCAGTGGTTTTAATAAATATTGTTTGAAGTTAATTGATACCTAATTATCTTGGGATTTGCTTTGTTTTAGATAAATAAAGATATAGTTGGGTAGTGCCTTAGGTAGTACTGGAAGACATTGGGTTTTACTTGTATACATATATGTACGTTGTTGATGTGAAGTTGTGAAACCACTCTAATTGAGTTAGAAATGTTTGAATGTAAATTGTTGTGAGTGCACTTCTGCCAATGTATATATCGATTGTTAGTGTTGATATTTGTAAGGATAGGGAGACTTCCAACTTGTGGGAAGCAGCGTGTGCTGTATTACCTTTTGGATGCACTATAATTGTTTTTATTCGTTATTAACACAAGTGTGTATGGAAATTGTGTTGTGATGTCACCGAATGGGTGGCGGAGGTTATTTGGTGATGATTGGAATTCACCGGAAGAATGTTGAGATTGATGTGAAAAATGAAAATTTCATTTTCTTGTGTGTAGCTTGGGAAGGCTCAGTTGAACTAAATGTTAAAGTCTTAATCTGAATATGTTAATGAATGATTTTCACTGTTCTACTTTTAAATGCTAAGTGGAATAAAGAATTGATAATGCCACTAATTGAGATACAATTGAGAATTGTGGTATTGGATCGTACAATGTAATGTGTCATTTGTTTTTGCTTGTTCTGACTTGGTGTTTGGTTTAATAATGGTTTCCATTTCTATGAAATTGAGTTTTGGCCATTCGATAGTCATTGTCCATGTTGTTATTGGTTAGGGAGTTATTATGGACCTTGGGGATTATAAGTGGTTGATGTCGTTCCTTGCTCGTTGGATTCCGATGTGTGTGTTGATCGAACGGTATTTGTGATCTTTCCCTTGTGATTCTTCTTGTTCGGGTGCCTTTGGAGCATTAAGGTATTGAACCAAAATTTGAGAATCTATCTTCAATGAAGCCTAGCTTTTGGTCGGTAGTGATGTCTTGCCATTAGATCTAAGTAGCTTTCGTTTCGTCTCTTATTTCAAATTTGGGAATGCATTCCACGAGTGTTAAGTTAAGAATTGTGTTCCATCTGTGTCGGGTTGTCTATTGTTTTGGTTTCTCTCAATTTCGGGGATGAACTTTTTTAAGGCAGATAGTTTGTAACACCCCAGAATTTTTCTCTCCGCTCGAGCGTAAGAGTGGACGCTCGAGTGGCCTTGTGAGGCTCCCAGTACTTTTGCAATCTGTCTGAAATTCTGAGAGTTGTGAATTCTCGCTCGAGCGGTCGGCTTTGTTGGTCTGTTCGCTCGAGCGCAAGATTAGATGCTCGAGCAGTCTACCTGGTTGAGTCTGAATTTCTAGGACTAGTGGGATTGCTCTTGACCTTTTTATTATTGTATTTGGAACCTCCTTGTTTTATTTTGGGACATTGATCGAAGTGGTAACATGATGGTTGAGTAAGATTGGACCAAAAACTTTGACTCGGGTAATTTTCCTACAAACAGCCGTCACTCTTTTGCCCTTTTATTTTTCCACACTTTGAATTTGGGTGTGAGGCTGGAACCATTGGAAATCTGGTTTCCGGGGCTTCGATTTGGACACAAGAACCATTGGAAATCCGGTTTTCGGGGCTTCGATTTGGACACAAGAACTGTAACGCCCCCAAAATAATATAATAAAGATAACTCATATGCGGAATAAATATGAGAAACAACATACTTTCATACATCTGAGTTTACTGTTTAACAACTAGTTAAATGCCATACAGGCTTACATCTTTCCAAGTCATTTCTTAGTTACACAAATTGAGTCTTGCTCATTACATCTTAAGCCCTCGGTTTTACAAATAACAAGCATATACACATAAGGCATATACACATAAGGCATAAATAAGAAGCTCTTGCTTCCCGAAAGTCTATCCATGCTATTGCCTTGGAGGAAGCATCTCACATGTACCTGAAAATGATATTCCCGTATAGGGTGAGCCAACAGCCCAGTAGAGATAATCTAACACAATATATAAGGTTTAGCAAAGGTATAAATACCACGTATATAAACAATACCGATACGGATGCATTCACAAGGCCTGCATATTCATATGCCACTAAGACCAATCTTATTCCCTTTTCCTTCAATTCATGAGTTAGATTCGTTATCTTTCAACAACCAAAATGAGACTACAACTCAGTGGTTTTCCATTTATGCAAAACACACATAAACACTTCAAACTTTGCCATTTTATGGATATTTCGTCCAAAGGAATCGGCACCCATTTATATATGAAATTTCGGGTCTTTCACCCAGGACACTTCGGCCAACTTGCTTTAAATGGAGTCCATCCCCTTTCTCCTCCCAAACAAATATACATACGCAATGTATTTATAAACAAAATCACATATGGAGTATATCCCCTATCTCCTCCCAATAAACATACGTATACAATGTATTTAAAAGAATATAATCACATATGGAGTACATCCCCTATCTCCTCTCAATAAACATACATATACAATGTATTTAAACACATTATCATATACAATGATCAATTATAGCACATATTCAATGTGTTAATCCAACTGTCATATTCAATGACATAATTCAGTTGATTAGTTTCAATTTACCTAATCATCATGCAGTTCTACAACAATCATGGCTATCCTCCACCGATGGCCCAAAACAATTATCACTAAACTGGTAAATAAATCTATCAACAAATAAATTATTACATTTTCCATACGTGAGTGATTTATCAATCCAACTACACCATTCAATTACATTTCCACCCAATTTCATCATTTCCAATCCAATTATATATTCCCATAATTAATTTCATTACTTTGACAAACAATTCATTTAATCCCAATTAGGGCATTTTTTCCCCCTCTTTCTCAAATAACAACCCCCAGGCTCAATTTAATCAATTATACACAAATAACCCCATTTCAAAACCCCATATTCACAATAGAGTCCAAAACCGAGAAACCCCTCTTTTATAATTTCAAGTCCAAATTTTAGATTTGTCCAAACCACAACCAAATCTCATCATCTATACACAATAGCAAATAACTAAGCTAAAAATCATATTAGAGTGTAGAAAATCCCTACCTCAAGCCAAGAAGAGGAAGCAAGCCAAAAATCCAAATTTTCGATTTGCTGGATTTTAATCTCCACCGATCAAAATGTTGCTCTCACCAAACTCTTCACAATGATAACTCAAGAGCTCACCAACTGCAAGTAGAGAACCATGTATGCTGTGAATAGGGGCATTTCTACCCAACCCATCCTGTGTAGCCTCAAACATATGATAGTACCTTATTCATAATAACCAAGGATCCAATAAATAATTAAAACCTTCGCCACATTGCACACGCCAACGCGTTTCACGCTTCTCAATGACGCGCAGGCAAGCGCGCAATGCCTCTACAGCCTGCTCTCAAACAGCTAGTGTTGGATCTCTCAATGCAACCCATATAGCATCCACAAATTTAGGTACATGTACATTGAAGACAGTTGAAGCATTTTTAGCCATTTCTTTCAAGATTAAGACAGCAGCAAAACGACGATACTCAACTCTTTCACCATGAAGCCACTCCAGTGCATTTTTCACATGCCATTCCATTTCATCTGTTGTCATTGCCCCACTAAACCTGGCTAGATGGCCAAGAACGATGTGCATAGACGAGTTGTGTCTGTACAGTTCAATGGAGTTGGGTACGAAAAACAGAGTGTGTAAAAATGAAGAACAGAGAATAGCAAAACCCAGAAAGATTTTGTCACGAGATTCATGGTGGAATGATCAAATCTGGAAATACGATCGAGACTAGGGTGCTTCAGTAGGATTGGAAAAATTTTTGGTTCCTTCATGCTGTCCATTGGTTTTCTTGTCAATTTCTCTGTTCCCTGCCCCAGTTTCTACCTTAGAATCTGGTGCTAGCAGGGCCTCAAGAGGTAAAGCATCTTGCAGCCGTCAGCGGTGCTTCTAATCCCAGTCTGAATGGTCACCAATCATCCAAATTAAGGTTGCTAGACGGCCTCTCAGTGGCTAGTTTTCCATCCCTTCTTGATCTCTTAGGACTGGGTTCACGGTCGAACTTGGAACAGTGGCGTTTGGAGTCAGATTCTCGAGCCTCCCGTCGAGACATTTTTGAGTCGTTGAAGAAGGCTTAAAGAGAAAACTACTATGGCTGCTACTTTCCTTGGTCTCTCTTTAGAGATAACCCACAGAAAGAGAAAGAGAGAGAGAGAACAAATATATATATATATATATTGTATTACCTGTAAATCCACTATATATATACATATTGTATTACCTGTAAATCCACTCACACAGAGGACAAATAAAATAATAATAAAAGAATCCTCCTAGTCTTAGCAGAATAAAAGTCCTCCTTGAAAGGATTCCCCATATCAGAAAATAGTTGGCTTTCCTCCCCCTCCAAGACCTTTGTTTAATAGCCCACCGAAAGAGTAATAATTGATAGCCATGTGTATACTTTTGTTCCCTCCCCTCATGCACACTACTCCTCTATTTATTTATTTATTTTTTTTTTTTTTTAACACTTTTCCATCGAAAGTGAGCAAGTCACTTTCAAAACAATTCTACCACATTTTTATTCTATTTTATTTTTATCTTATTTTATTTTTATTTTGGTCTTTACAACCTACCCTCCTTAAAGAAATTTCGTCCTCGAAATTAACTCAAGTAATGTAATACATTCTAAAGTCACCCACAAACTCACTCAGGTACTTACCAATGCATCAACAAAAATTCTTTGACTACTACATGAGTCTCAACGAGTCATACTGGTAATGAACTAAACCATTACTTTTGCACAACAATTGATTATAACCACCTTTACTAGTATAAACCATTAAGGGTGCGTTTGTTTGGACGGACTGGATAAGAGGGGATTGTAATCTATCGAACTGTTAGTCCTGGGATACATTGTCCCTGGACTATTTGGTCGGACTAGATTTGTATCCTATGTTTGTTTAGTCATGGGATTAGAGGTCTGGATTGAACTATTCTATTGAATCTCATGTTTGTTTGGGACATTATGGAATAGGATAAATGTTCAAAAGACTATTTTGCCCTTTTGAATTATTTACTAAATAATAAGAATATTAAATCTGAATTATAAATTTTATTTAATTTGTTTACTAGAACTTTTAAAATATTAAATAAATAGAATATTAATAAATATTACATAAATTTATTTTAATTTGTAATTGAGATTTTTAATTTTTTTTTTTTACTTTATTAAGTATAATTAATACCATGAATGCACCAACTATTAAATTCTTTTGACTTCATACCTAATTCTAGTAGATCAAGACAAGGTAGCAATTGTGATAATAACATGACAAAGTTCTTAACTTCATGCGTCACAGATTTTATTGACTTCATGCCTAATTCTACCTTGTCATGCCAATTTTTTCAAGTGTTCAACTAAACATCTAACTAGATTTTTAGTGTAGCTAGATTTTTGTATAAAAAGAATATATATCACAACCCTTGATATAAAAAATCACAATTTTATTATCATAAAAAATCAAATGATAACCTCAAAGCAAAAAAATCTGTAAACACAATTTGTGAACACCCTTACATAAAAAAATTGTGATATATATTGCTTTGTCATGTTATTATCAGAATTTTTTTGCTTTGTCATAACCGGAAATCTGGAAACACAATACAAAGCCAACCATAGAAAGGCAATATATACAATTTCAATTAAATGCCATAAAATGTATACAATTTCAATTTCAATTTCAATAAGTCAATTATAAACACCATAAAGGCAATATATACAATTTCAATTATTCAATTATTCAATCAGGTGGAAATATAAACACCATAAAGGAAAAGACCTAATCAGGACACTTCACAATTTATATTATGATCCGAAGTCTAAAGCAAAGATATTATACAAAGCCAACCACAAAAACAATATATAAAAAGCATCCCAATTATAGTTAACAAAATACGGGTGCTTGTACACAAATGAAGTAATAATTAAGTCTATCAACAAGTTTATAATAGACTTAACAAAAAGCATTCCCTACCATGTATATCAAATCATGGCCAAAAAGAAAATACTCCAATGAAATGCAACAAGTTTATTATGGAGCATGCCTACTTAGCAACCTCATCACCCACCGTAGCCTATCATCATGTGTCAAGCTGAAGAACATGTCAAGCTTTTGGACATCATGGGATATGATTTCACAAGCATCTAACCTTTCATCTACAGTAATTGGCAACTTCGTAAGTTCATCGTTTAGTGATGCCCGTTTAGATGCAAGATCATGTGAATACCCCATTCTTTTTCCAATGAATTCTAGCTTATCATTGGTTGTTCCCAAGACATCCACCAACTTGTCAGCAAACATAGTCAGCCCTTCAACTACTTCATCATTGGCTCTAGGTCCTTTCTTGTCTTTCTTTTTGGTAGAACTAACAGAAGGTTGTTGAGTTGCTGAGTTTGAATAATCCATTGCTTCACTAGTCTGACTATTTAATCCCATTTGTTCCAGAAAATGTCATTATCTGCAAGACCATGCAACAACACATCTTCCTCAGCATTCATAGCCTCAACTGCATCAGCAGGGCCTTCAGCAAACTCTCCTGTAGCTCGATCTTTGCCAAATATTTGAATCCATTCATCGAAATGTCGGAAAGTTTTGTTCCTCAGGTGTTTTGCATCATTGTCCCTCTACAATGACCTACTAATCCCAATTAATATCTCAACATAAGGTTAAAATACTTATATGAAATAGTATGTAAATAACAAAAGGAGATAACTTTACCCGAACATATGCCTCCCATACACTATCACTCTCTACGTCAATTCTTTTTTCAGTATCATTCCATCCAAACCCACTAGTAGCAAGCATACCAGACACAGAATTGTATTGTTTCTTCCATATTTTAATCTTTGATTCGATATGGGGAGAGCCACATAAATCTGTCCCGGGTAACAACTCCGCCATTTTATTCTCCAATTTCATAAGATAGCCTGCCTTGAAAGAATTGTCAACTTTCATTCCATCATTCACAATGAACAACAAGGCAGAAATTAGACAGTCCTCTTCACGTGGGCTCCATATTCGCCTTTGTTTTAATGAATCAACCTTGTCATTCTTGTTCTTACGAGAACTGGATACCTCATTATCCATGCCTACAGTAATAATTGAACATTTCATATGCATTACCATAAAATATAAATAACTCACAAACATATATATCATAATCCCAACCATTGCAAATATAATTCAACATCCACAATGTCAATTATTCATAAACGTACATAGCAATGACACATCACAAATTTAAATCGTTTAACAACAAAGCAAAGTAGAAACACAAAGCTATCTTTATCCAGTCCCTCCATTAGCCAACCAATTGTTGTACAATTGCATTGCAAATGTATCCCGCCACTTAGTCCACTCGTTAGGTGTCTCAACAGTCTCAATAAAATCATCTCCCATTGGGGGTTGATTTTCTAAGGCATCCGCTAAGTCTGGATCATCCTCTAGAGGGTCAACTACCATCTCTCGTCGAATGAAGTTGTGTAACAAGCAACATGCTGTGATAATTTGATTTTGGGTTCTAATGGGATAGTATGATGCACTGCGAAGTATAGCCCATCTCATTTTCAACATTCCAAAAGACCTTTTTATGATATTCCTGGCTGATGCATGTTTCATGTTGAAATATTCTTGGTAATTATTTGGCGTTGCTCCTTCTCTCCAAACAGAAAAATGGTATCGTTGACCACGGTAAGGTGCTAAGAATCCTTTCCCATTCGTATACCCCACATCCACTAGGCAATAGTAACCTGTGCGTGGAATGTTATGCATTAGATTAAATTTTTATTCATGAATTTAAGAAAAATTAAGTACTTTTGTATTACCATTTGGGATCCTTAAGCCATTGGGTCGATTGATTGCATCTCTCAAAACCCTAGAGTTAGCCGCTAACCCTTCCCACCCCGACAACACATATATGAAATTCATGTCTTGGGAGCAAACTTCCAAAACATTAGTAGCAATCTCTCATTTTCTTGTCCTATACCTTGCTTGATGAACCACAGGTACACGAACTTTAATATAGGTGCCATCGAGTGCTCCAAGACAATTCTAAACAAACCAATTCAATAGACATTATAATAGTTATGATTTTAAATTTTGGTAAAAAAGATTTAATAAAAGAAATAAAAAAAAAAGTAATGCAGTGTTACCAAATTTTTACAAATCCATTACCTGGAAGCAATTCCACCTTGGATCGGTGCTTGCTTCAGTAATAGGATTTGGTGTGACGAGTAAATTGGCTTGCAGACGCAACACAGCCTTTAAGACATCATTGAAATACCGACTAACAATCTCTCCAGACCTATAGAAATTGAACTTAACATTTCGTATTTTCAAGTGTTGTGCCAAGATGAAGAGGAAAAAGGCCACCTTCTCTTCTAAAGTGACATATTTTGAATGCCCTAACCCACCTATCGTATGAACCATATTGCACAAGGTCATAAAAGCACGCCGATCCATACGAAGTTGTTCAACACATGTTATGTCACTTTCTCTCACTAAACGGTTAATATAGTCCATTTGTTTTTGCAATCGATTGGGCTCTCTAATAAGGTTATGGCGATACTCAGATAAATACCTTTTCAAGACAACCTCAATGACAACAAAAGCTACGGCGCATAAGGCATGTAGTTCTTGCATTACAGCTTGCAACACTACGTATAATTCAAGCTCATCGTTACTCTCATCATCAAAATCATTGATATTCTGATCCATCTCTATATAGAAGAAAATATTTAAAATTAGAAATAAATTAAGTAAAGGAGAAAACATAACGGCAAATCATAAACAATTTACTAAATAGATCGGAGAATAAATACAAGATCGAAAAATAAATAGAATGAAGCTGTTGAAAATAAATAGATTATTTTATTGAAAAATAAACAAAATTAATGTTTTAGATTATTGGTCTTTTCATGGTTTGATACAGCCTATGTGGTTACATTAGGGAGGTAATGAACTTCTTGGCCACCACTATAATAGGATGATAGCTATTACACTGAAAATGGAACTTTAAAGCCTGGTTGCAGAGAATCTATTGATAATTAAATACTACATAGAAGATTGATTTTGTTGCCCCAGGCCACAGCGTAGAGGCTTAATTATTTTGTAAGAGGAAAGTTATTTTTATTTAATTTTTTTTGTATCTTATAAATGAGAAATGGGTATTATGTTTTAGCTCTCTTTTTGTGGTTCAGATGAGCTTTTTCTAGTGGATTTGAAATATGTAATTGGAAGAATGGATTACATTTTGCCATGTCCTTTTAACAATATTTGTATTTTGCTACCATGAGATCATTACTTCTGTACATCATCTCAATTTTTTTTTTGGGTGCACTAATGCAGTGTTTGGATATTGATATTATAAGCAATTTCATTTCTCTAACATTTCCCTTTTACTTGATGAATCCAACATCCAAGCATAGCCTAATCACACACCCCAAAAAAATGCAAATGATATATTTTTTCATAATTATATTACAAAAATTCATAAAATTAATTATAAGATGGCATAACTTTTCTCACTATAAAATGCATAACTTTTTACTCACCATAAAAAATTAGGGAAAAAAAAAGAGCCTAATAAAAATCAAATATAATTTTTTTTATATTTGAATTTGGACAATCCGTGCCATAACAAAAATTATTATTAAAAAAAAATTCTTTAAGCTAAACTTAGACTCAAGCTTAGATTTGTGCAAAGAATCAACCAATCCCAACCCACTAATTCTCACTGCACTTGGACTCATGCTAGATTTGTTTAGCATGTGGAATTTGTAGGAAACAATGAATCGTGCTGCTGCATATCAAATGTGGGAAAAAACCAGAGCATGGATTTGGAAAAAACATAGCACGGATTTTCTTTGTATAAACAAAAAAACAAAGCAAAAAAAAGATGAAATCACCATAAAAAATTAGGGAAAAAAAAAAGAGCCTAATAAAAATCAAATATAAATTTTTTTATATTTGAATTTGGACAATCCATGCCATAACAAAAATTATTATTAAAAAAAAAAATTTCTTTAAGCTAAACTTGGACTCAAGCTTAGATTTGTGCAAAGAATCAACCAATCCCAACCCACTAATTCTCACTGTACTTGGACTCATGCTAGATTTGTTTAGCATGTGGAATTTGTAGGAAAGAATGGATGGTGCTGCTGCATTTCAAATGTGGGAAAAAACAGAGCATGGATTTTCTTTGTATAAACAAAAAGCAAAGCAAAAAAAGATGAAATGTTATAGATCTAAACTGAATGTATATCCCATTGTATACTTGCCATCTACATAGATCCAAGGTAAAGATACATAAATCAATAAAACAAAGAAATCAACCAACAGAGCTAAAGGTTACAGATCTGGAAAAAAAAATCTGGAAAAAATTTGGAAAAAATCTGCTGAAAATAAATAGCATGAAGTTGCTGAAAATTAATAGAATGAAGCTCAGCAAAAAATAAATAGAATGAGTTTCAAACCTGAATGAAGATCGGATGCAAAGGTTCAACAGATCGAAGATTCAAGATGAAATGAAGCTCTTGCTCCTGCAGTGAAATGAAGCTTCTGCAGTGAATGCAAAATGGGAAAAGCTAAAAGAAAGATGAGAGGGTCAAAGATGTAATAAACCTAGCTAATCCCATGGGATACATTGTCCCATAAATTCTGTCCCAGGTCCCCCCCCCCAGGATACAATAAGCCAGTGAATCCCGGATTCATAGTCCGGAGGGATTATTAATCCGGACCAAAAAATCCATACCAAACAACGGACTATTAATCCCTCCGGATTAATAGTCCAATCCCATGAGTTATCCTTCAAAACAAACGAGCCCTAAGTGACTCTTCTATCCACATCGATAACCCAAAGCAACAAAATAGGATCTAATTCCCCAAGCGTATCAAAAATTTTGGTAAAACGACTCATCAGAATACCAAGACACCATACCTTATTTATGATAACCCAACTTCAACAAACTATCTCCATATCCCAATGCACAATGTATCCTAAGGCCAAAATAACTACCACTACTCCAAGACCTTAACAAAACGAAATAATAACTCTTCAAAAGCACCAACCACCAACTCACATAGTGACCGCCAACCATCATAAACAGACAATACCTTACCAACACTATTCTACATCACACTAATATTACGATAACCCATGAGATCAAACCCAAATTAAACAACTCTTACTATACCAACTCACTTATCGACAAGTATTATTACCGCTATTGAGGCCAATTAACAGAATATTCTATCTCTCACCCTAGAAGTATACAAAACCAATCACGATAGGACACACATAAAGATTAACACTGAAACAGCTCTAAAATTTTCAAATAGTTAATAAATAGATTAACCTTGCTAATTAAAATCAATTACAACCGTAGAAACATAATCATGGCATGATAACACAGTCTCCCAATTAAACATAAGAGATTCACCCTACTCCATAACATATACAATGTACATCATAATATCAAAATAACATCTCTATCACAATTCCCAAACATCAATAAAAAGGTTCGAATATATCTCACGGACTTCAACCTCACGTTCTCAAGTCGCCTCCTCAACCCCGTGGTGTCTCCACAACATTTTCACCAAAGGACAACATGAACAAAATATACACAGACACATTTGGGGAAAATGCTGTTACCGACGATGAATATTCTGTAAGTTGATGTCATTGTGCGTAAGCAAAACACGCAAAAAGAAAATAAAACACAAATGCAGGGATACAGGGTTTCGAACCCCCGATCTCAAGCTTAGGCCACAGCCCAAACCACTGAGCCAAGCTACTCTTGTGACTAGGATAGTCAAATAAATGTATATAATGTTTAAATATACAATATAGATACATATATGTATACAACTTTCCCGCTTCTCTCTCTTCCTTCGAAAACTGCGTCTGACACGCGGCCTTGCTTTTGCGTCAGTTGGCCGACAAAAGCAAACCTCCTCGATTTGTAAACTCACATCGGCTCTCTCTCCCTCTTGTCTTCTTCCCTTCTGCATTCTTCTGAATCAGTATCTTCCCTCTTCTACTTATTCACTCATTTCTCATTCTTCTTCATCATTCTCTTCCATCTCCTTCTTCTTCATCACTCTCTTATGTTTTCTTCTTCCTCATCGAGAGAAATAGAAGACGAGCGGAGGAGAAAAGTTGTCCCAAAACTCAATCTATTCTTTGCTATTTCTCTGACTGTCATTTCTTTCTCTTTACATCTCTCACCACACATGGCCTCATCTCGTCCCCTCACTCTTTTTCCGGACCTTAATGATCCAAGCTCTCCTGGACCAAGTGCCCATGCTCCTACCCTTCCTGGATCGAGTGCCCCTGCCCCTACTCTTCCTAACCTTCCTGGACCGAGTGCCCCTACTCCCATTCTTTTTAACTTCCCCATGATGTCAGTTGAGCAAATCATGGCTGCTCAATCTGACATTGAGGCCAACCACTTCACACTGAGCTCTTACATGGAAACTGTGACTGCGGTTACCAAATTATCTCACCGGTTACAGAATAGAACCAGTGAAGTACAACAGTTAAATGCCCAACTTTCTCTACTCTAGCGCATGTACAAAGATGTGCGAGTAGAGATTTGCACCCTAAAGGCGGAGAACAAGGAGTTGAAATGGAAGACCACCATCATGACCCAATTCGGAGCACCTTCGTACTTCGCCTTTGACAACCAAAAGGGAGTCAACTCCCTCGACAGTCCTGCACGCACTGAGGCAGAGCCTTCAAGGGTCTCCCAAGGCGACAAAAAAAGGAAGAACTCGGTGGGAGAGTCTAGTAAGTGAAGTCGGCGTGCAGCTGTTATCAAAAAAAATAAAAATAAATAAGATCCTTTTTTTTTTTTTTTTTGTCTCTATAATCGGGGATGTCATCCCTTGACTTCAATAAAATAAGTTTTCTTGTGATTATCTCAAGACTTTTAATCAATGAGAACACCCTCCCTTTAAAGCCATAAATCAATGATATACTT
This sequence comes from Camellia lanceoleosa, assembly GCA_025200525.1. NCBI lineage: Eukaryota > Viridiplantae > Streptophyta > Magnoliopsida > Ericales > Theaceae > Camellia > Camellia lanceoleosa. Next base: position 708,135 of record JANUSC010000048.1, on the reverse strand, counting down.
TGTAATTGCAACCGTCACATGACAACTAACTCATCTCAATATTAGAATGAATTCATACTCAGTTACCCAATTGAATAAAACTAACACAAACAATGACTCCAAATATTTCATCCCATGAGAACCTCTATTCGTTCCCTAGTACAATCATATTCTTCCATGAATTATTCCAAAAACAAAATTCACATATCACCTTAGCCTCAACTACTTCACTTGAACAAGAAGAGACACCAACCCTTACTAAACATAATGCAATCATGCCAAACACACTACAAAAAAAATTCTTATTCACAACTTTAGTTGCCCAACCAAACAATTTCTGCATTATTTTTTACCTATCCACTTTATTTCTTTCACTCGACGAACCAACTAACAGTTTACACAAACTTGTCTACATCCACCCATATAATTTCACTCCAACATAGAATTTATTCAAACGCTCACACAATGCACTTCGAGTCCACATAGAATTCATCCAAACTAGATATACATTCTAGTAATACTAAGGTACTCCCAACAAATACTCATAGTTGTAGTGACTTTGAAATCTCCTTTGAAGTCTCTAATTAGCTCGTTTCTACCCAAATTCTAAAAAATATAACCACAAGCTATGATGCCACTCATTCAGCCTTTAGTGGCTCCTTAGGATCTCCCACAAAAATATCCGGATTAGTCCGGAAGAACTCCCTTTTTAGCAAGAATGGTCCTGTCTCTGCAACTGGGGCAATTGGGGCCTGTGCTAGGTTCTTAGTCCTCAGTATGTTCAGTACCCCTGCTATCTCTCATGCCAAAACACTTATGGCTTGTTGCCCGACTGGCTCAGCCACATTTGCCTGCCTTGTCCTCTCCTTCTGCGCCGAAATCTCATCCAGTATTGGCATCTCGTGCCTCCTGGCCTACCATGCCTACCACTCCTCTTCCACGTCCTAACATCCTAATAAATGTAATACTCGAGATTGACACAGTCACAATTGTGTCAAAACTAACTCATTCATGTCCTAAGGCAATGGGCAACAGTTAATCCATTCCACATAAGCACATAGTCACATAAACACATACAAATTTTATTCCCAGATAATGACCATCCCATGGCGTTGCTAGAGTTCCAATTAGAAATAGCAGTGATCAAGTGCTTTTCCAATAGGACTTCTAGAAAATCGTAGACTCAATCAACATCTTAGGAATCAAATCCAATACTCATATAAGCACATAATCATGTTATCACATAAGCATATAATACATGCTAACGTCTCAATCAAGCGAGACAAACCCATTGTGGTACTAACCACTTCTCACGTATCCAAAGTATTCAAACCCGGTACGCTCTGATACCAAGTTGTAACGCCCCCAAAATAATACAATAAAGATAACTCATATGCGGAATAAATATGAGAAACAACATACTTTCATACATCAGAGTTTACTATTTAACAACCAATTAAATGCCATATAGGCTTACATCTTTCCAAGTCATTGCCTGCTTACACAAATTGAGTCTTGCTCATTACATCTTAAGCCCTCGGCTTTACAAATAACAAGCATTTACACATAAGGCATAAATAAGAAGCTCTTGCTTCCTAAAAGTCCATCAATGCTATTGCCTTGGAGAAAACATCTCACCTGTACCTGAAAATGATATTCCCATATAGGGTGAGCCAACAGCCCAGTAGCGATAATCTAACACAATATATGAGGTTTAGCAAATGTATAAATACCACGTATATAAACAATACCGATACGGATGCATTCACAAGGCCTGCATATTCATATGTCACTACGACCAATCTTATTCCCTTTTCCTTCAATTCATTTCCAATTCATATATACACTACTCAATTCATGAGTTAGACTCATTATCTTTCAACAACCAAAATGAAACTACAACTCAATGGTTTTCCATTTATGCAAAACACACATAAACACTTCAAACTTTGCCATTTTACGGATATTTCGTCCGAAGGAATTGGCACCCATTTATATATGAAATTTCGGGTCTTTCACCCAGGGCACTCCGGCCAACTTGCTTTAAATGGAGTCCATCCCCTTTCTCCTCTTAAAAAAATATACATACTCAATGTATTTATAAACAAAATCACATATGGAGTATATCCCCTATCTCCTCCCAATAAACATACATATACAATGTATTTAAACACATTATCATATACAATGATCAATTATAACACATATTCAATGTGTTAATCCAACCGTCATATTCAATGACATAATTCAGTTGATTAGTTTCAATTTACCTAATCATCATGCAGTTCTACGACAATCATGGCTATCCTCCACCGATAGTCCAAAACAGTTATCACTAAACTGGTAAATAAATCAATCAACAGATAAATTATTACATTTTCCATAGGTGAGTGATTTATCAATCCAACTACACCATTCAATTACAATGACCTAAAATGGAGTCCGGGTTAGAGAGTTATGTCTGTTTGAAGTTTTGGTATCTATGCTGGAAGCACGTGCGCTCAAGCGCAAAAAGTGGCGCTCGAGCGAACTGCGCGAATTCAGCAACTTAAAAGGTGATTTTCTAGATCATTCTTTCCACTTTTTGTTTTCCCTCTTCCTTCCCCTCATCCTAGGTCCAAAAACCCTTGATTTCTTGACCCAAATAGCCTTCATTTCTCAAAGATTTGGCCAAGATCTCTTACCAAAAACTGAAGAATACTTGAAGCTCAACATTTTCAACCGATTGGATTTTGGATTTTCAAAAGGAGGCTCTTGATCTAGCTTTTTTGCTTGGTCTTTGCGGGATGGATTTTTAGTTCCCCTTCAATACTCTCATTTATAGATAGATTTGTGGTATTTTCTTTATATAAACACAAAATTTATACTTTTTAAGCATATTACAATAAAATCATGAGATTGGGGGTTTAGGGTTTGAAATGTTGGGGTTTAAATTTTGGGTTATGATTATGGGCTTATGAAATTGGGTGTATAATTAATAGAATAATTGGAATAAAAAGTGTTTGGTTGAAAAGCTTTAATTTCTCTTAAAACCCTAGTTTGGTTCATGAAGTTAGATGATGGTTTTGCTTAAATTGAAAGTAGAATTATGAAATTGAGGTGTTCAATTGAACATATACAAGTTTAATTGAATTTTGGAAGTGTTTGGAAATTTATGTAAAAGTTGCGATTGAACCCTTATTATTGATATTTTAAATTATGTGATAATATGAAACAAAGTTTTGGGGGAAGAAATTGTTAATAGTATGGATGATATGAATTTTGTGATGAAATGATGAAGTTGAGGTTTAAGAGGTTGAATTGAAATATTTTAATTGCATTGAGCTATGTTGAACTTGCATCGAATTATGTTGAATTGCATTGTTTGGTGTTGAGTGGTGTTGGGTTGTGTTGAGTTGTATTGAGTTGAATTGTATTGGGTTGTGTTGAGTTGGGTAGAGTTATGTTGGGTGGTGTTGTGTTGGTACCTGTGCGGGGAGTTGAAAAAGGTTTTTGGGGGCCTACATCCCACCGTATAATAGACGGCAAATGTGGGGGTGGTTTTGAATTAAAAGTGCCCAAATGCCCTGTCTAGACTTATCGCTGGACGAATGTGGAAAAAAATATTTTTGGGTGTCCACACAGTCCCGCCATATAACAGCCGGCAAAAGTGGAAAAACAGATGGTTTTGAAAATGTTTTTGGATACCCACTTCCTTCCATATAATAGCTAGAAAATGTGGGGATGGTTTTTAAAGTTGAAAATGGTTTTTGGGAGTTCACTTTCCACCGTATAATAGCCGGCAAAGGTGGAAGGTGTTATGAGTTAGGTGCCCGCTATCCCGCCGTATCAAGTCAGCAAAAGGTGGAATGTGTTGAGAAATGTGTTGAGTCGATGATAATATGTGTGAATTGTGATGAACTTATGAAATTACAATTTGATGTGCACTTTGTTATGGAAGGGGAATGCATATAGAAATTATTTGAAAAGAATGGTTAATGAAATAGTAATGGTATAAGGGGTTGGTGATAATGAACTCACTGGGTTGTTTGTATCTATAAGGAAAGATTAACACTTTTGTTTTTGTAATTAATTGAAAAATTGAATTAAATGGGTTTATTATTCTTGTGTTATGTTGAATTATAAATGATAAAGCCAATGTGGATGTGATGTAGTTGTTAGACAAGTAGGAGTTGAGTGTAGGAGAATTGTTATTACATATAAAGGAGATTTGGACTTCTAAGTTATGGAGTTGTAGCAATAATGGATAGACAAGTGAGGATAGAGTGTACGAGGGTTATTTTTAGAGTATTAAGGGAACTTAAACTTTGAGGTTATGGAGTTATAATAATTGTGAATAATAATAAGGTAAATAGAAATGAAATGAGGAATACTTTGAAATTGGGTTAATGAATTTAAAATGATGGTGTTAAAAACATATTTATTTTCAAAAAGGGTTTATGGTTTTCTGACAATGAGGGATAATTTTTATGACTAAGAGTTTTCTTTAAATGTTCAAATGCATTTTGAGACAAAGGTACTCTACATATAATATTTTGAAATTACTGAACGTCACCTTACTATATGGTATCACCCTGCATGCATGATCATTTCTATCTGTGTGTTAGTTATTGTTGTAGAACTATGAGATTCTTACTAGGCAATTATGCTCATCCCTTGTTGTTTCATTTTTTTTACAAGAAGAGAATTCGAATTTATTTGTTGGAGAGTTAAGAAGTCCATGTGTCTTTTATATGTAATTTCATTATAGATGTGAAAGAAATAAATATTGTATAATGATATTTGTAATTATTTATTTGTATCTCCGCAATGGATGCTTGACATTTATTATTGTTATTGTTGTATTCATTGAGAGAGAGAACATGTATTATTTTGTTTCTATTACTCAAGGATAATAGATATTTGTATATATAAAAAATAAAAATAAAAAAAATGAACCTAAATTGCAGGCTTTGGTAATGTTTCCGAGTAATTAGAAAGTTGGTGCGTTTTAGGCCGCAGTCCTAGTCATGGGACAAAGTGGAGAGGAGGCCATTTTGGAAACTTCTGCAGCTTGGGGTCGTAGTAGACCTAGTAAGAACCAAAGGAGATGGGCAAGACTGTTGTCTCAACCAATAATTGCACCAATGGGATCATCCAGCCCACCGGGACTTGGGGCGATCGAGTGCTCTCAGGAGAAGCAATCATTGGAATCCTTACTAGTTAAGACATTCGAACTAGGGCAAGGTCATGGTAGACTTGTGTGTAGAAAATTAATGAAGTTATGGATTTTTTAGGTTTATACTGGTTTATAAGGTGGGTAATTTAATGAAAGGAGACACAAAAGTTAAAGTATAGCAATCCTGGTTCTTCCTCCTTTGATTGTTGTATTCCGGACTTAGGTTCCGTGGAGTTGGTTGTTGTGTATCTTGTTGTTATCCTTTAATTCCGTATGTTTGAGTTTTAGGATGTATTGGGCAGGTGTGTTACAGGTTGGTTGAGCCTAAGTCTCAAATCTTGTTGCCCAGTTTTCAGGTGATCCGCTAGAGCGGGTCTTATTGCGCTCGAGCAGGGTTTACACCCTCTCAGTATTTCGTGCCTCTACAAAAACTTCAAAAGGTGTGTTTTTCACGCTAGAGCGGATTTTCTTACGCTCGATGGGTCACGCTCGAGCGGGTATATTGGCGCTCGAGTGGGTAGTTCATTTTCTGTAAAAGTACTGGTAGGGGAAAATCAACGCTCGAGTGACTTTCCCTTTGCGCTCGAGTGAGTGTGTTTTGCAGTTGTGTCTTGGCGCTCGAGTGGGTACCCTTCATGCTCGAGCGGGTACAATTTTTGTGCTTGACGCTCAAGCGTCCTATTCTCCGCATGAGTGAGTCATGCGTGTATCAGTTGACAGCTTGGTCTTTTTAGCTCACTTTTTACACTTCCTCTCTCTCTCATACTTTTCAAAAACCAGATCTGAGAGCTCTCTCTCTCTCTCTACAAACCTTCTCTCTAAGGTTTCATCTTTTTCTAGTGAGTTCCTAGCCTAGCCTCTTTGTATAAAAGATAGAGGGTGTTGAGGGCTTTGGTTTAATCTGAAAATTTCTAAATTTGGAGCACGTTGGGTTTTGGTCTTCATCTCCGTTTAAGCTCTAACTTCGAGGTAGGGATATCCTACTCCATCTTATGAGCTTTGTCTTTAAATTTTGGCATTTTGATATGTTGGGGGTTGTCGGGAAATTTTGAGAAAGTTTGGGGTCTTTCTGTAATTTTCAAAAGAGGGGTTTCAAGTTTAAAACTCATATGTATATAGTACTTTGGGAAAAAGGAATTAATGTTGGAATAATGATGAAAATGAAACCTTAGGGTTGTCATGTGAATTATGGGATGATGCCCTAATTAGTTTGGTAAAAATTAATTTGTATAATTAATTTTGAATTAGGAGAAATTGAATTGAGAATATTGGAATTGGGGAATTATGGGATTAAAGGGGGTGTAGTTGGATTAATTTATCGCTCACCTAGTCAAATTGTTGACAATATATCCATTTGGTGCATTTATTTTATGTTTAGAAATAACTGCTTTGGGCTATCGGCGAAGGATAGTCTTGATTGTTGTAGACAATGCATGATGATTAGGCGAACTAAAACTAATCAATTGAGTATGCCATAGAATATGGTGGTTAGTATAATACATCGAAATTGTGTATTGATTGAGTGAACATGTAAATGATAATTGCTTATATACATTGTATTATGTGAGAGGAGATAGGGGATGTACTACACAGTTTAGGGGAAGATAGGGGATGGACCTCTAAACCAAATTTTGTTTGACATTGATACAGCACTAAAATGTGTATCATTTGCGAAGTATGGAAGTGATTTTGGCTGAGATTGATACAGCACCAAAATGTGTATCTATTATGATATGAGAAATGTTTAACATGAGTTGTTATCCCAATTGAATTGGAAATATTGTTAATAAGAGATGTAATCTCTGTCGGATTATCTGGCCAAGTTCTGAGCCACATTTTTGAAATGAAATATAATATGGACATGATTGTCATGGAATTGTAATGTGATGTAAGTGGACGTATAAGTGTTGACCATCTATCAACTGCTAATATTTTAGTCATTGTTTATAGTTGGTTTAGTATATTTCTACTAGGCTGTGGGTCAGCCTATATGGGACATCATTTTCTGGTTCAGGCACTATGCCGCCTCCGAGATCTTAGCACGAATCATTGTGGGAGTTAAAGACTCTTTTTGTTAATTTTTGTTGTATTACATGTATATCAAGCCAAGGGCTTCTTTTGTGTAGAGTTAGTACTCTCTTCTTTTGTAACCAAGTGTTGACTTGGAAAGTTGTAAGCCTATAGGGCATTTACTTTTGTCGTCAATATGCAATACTTTTTGTAAGAATACTCTAATGATTATAATATGAGATTCCTTTTCTTTATTGTGATTGTATGATATTATGGGTTTATTTTGAGGGCGTTACATAAAGGTTGTTTATGCCATGAACTAGAGTAATTAACTGTAATTTGGGTTGATGTAGGATATTGGATGATGATATTTTTGTGAAGTATTTATTGCCTTTGGTTCCCCCTGAAAATCCATGAAAGCTTTTGATTTTTTTTTACAAATCGCCAATCTGCCCGAACTACGATATCAAAACTACCATTAGTTTTTAACCAAACCGCCGGTTTTTGATAAACAAAACAACAATTTCTAATGTCAATTTTTTCAATCCGCCACCTGTCGCGCGGTTTTTATTTTACCCTTAAACCGCACCAACCCGCATTGTGTACACCCCTAGCAACACCAGTATTTAGTAGATTTTGTAAAATATTACGATTTTACTGACAATTTACGATCAATACTAGTACTTGATTACGATCTAGTAACAAATCTTGGATATATCAATGATGATAAACACTCATAAAAAAGGAAAAACTTATAGCTTCTTATAATTTTAAGTTGTTTTGATTTTAGGGCCATTATGCTTCCAAAAGAGGAACAATATCTAAAGATTTTGACTGTTATCTGAATGTAGTTGGTGTTGGGCTCTAACGTTGGCAAGTTTCCAGTTTACAGAGGTGGTTAACCTCAACCTTTCCTTCCTTAGATTAGGCTCAGCACAAGTTTGAGAGTAAAATTACAAATTAAATGGTGGATTAACAGATTAGCAGATTGACAAATCGCGATCTATGGGGGTTTTGGACGGATTGATGGATTAAACAATATTCTAACCAATTATCAAACATTTACATAATATATAACACTAATTTACATAATATTTTTTTTGTTTATAACTCAAACTAATTTTACATAATATGTTTGATATATATATAAGTACTAATTTGTAACAAATTTCACATCTTAAATCCCTCTCATACTCTTTTTTACTTTGATATTTTGTTGGAATTAAATTATATATATATATATATATATGTATGTATTAACTTGTAGACACCCCATTTTTGACCGTCCTCAAGACTCGGACGTCACCGTTTGAACACTCGGTGATCATCCATGTGTGTGTTCGTTTGGAGTTCCCTGAGTTCTCGGCTCGCGCGCCTTGCCTCAGGACCTCCGAACTTGACCGTTTTGTGTCCGATTTTGCACCAGACACCTGTGTTTTGCCTTAGAGGGGCAGGGAATGCTTCGTGAGGCATTCCCACACACCACCGGCTGTGGCTAGAGGCCATCGGCTGGCTGTAGTTGCCACCGGCACTATATTGTGCCGGTCGGCACTATTTTGTGCCGGTCGGCACTCAATTTTGTCAAAATGACATTTTTGTCCGGACCTTTGTGCACTTGCTTTCTGAGATATTTTCAGATAGCTGTGTGCCATTGGCTTCCCCTCCATACACGTGTATGGAGGGATGAGCCCTTGTTTGCTTAGCTTGTAAGTCTTACAAGTTCTATAAGAGGAAGGCTCTTCTTCTTGACTTAGGGTTGGAATTCTTAAAAGGTTTTCAGCCATTTTAGAGAGAGACCAAGCTCTGGTTTTAGGTTAGATCATATATCTATCTTATCTCTCTCCTTTCTTGCTTATTTAGTACACTAGGTGCTTTAGTTCACACTTTTGCACACAAGCACCTAGTGTTTCACCTTCCTTTGGTTCTTGAGGGTCCAGAGGTTTGTTTTGAAGCTTTGGAGTTGGTTTGAAGCTCAAAGAAGCCGTCACACCATCTTTGTTGAAGAAGGCTACAAGGGTAAGAACTTAACTCCCTTTTTACCCCATTCTTGTACCTTGTTTTTACTTGCTTTAAAACAGTTTTTGAGCTTAGTGTTTGGCACAAAAAAGTTCTAATTTTTAACCCTCTTTGTTGTATATTAAGAGTGTTTAGTGGTTTGGGTAGGTTTGACCACCCTTAGGCCTTGAAAAGGTCACTTTTTGTGCTATTTTGTGAGAGATCCAAGATTTTGGTGATAGGATCTCTTCACCACTGAAATCTTGAGGGATTTCAGTGGTGAAGAGTATGCCTTGAAGTCTCAAAAAGGGGAGGGTCACCCCCTCTCCTTGATGTCCTTGAAAAGGGCAAGTTTTAGCTTCCAAAGGAGCACCATGTTTGAGTGTGTGTTGAGCATGCCTTGGTTGTCTTTCATGCTTATATTGCCATGATATAACATATTTTCAAGTTGGTTTAGGTCCCTTATGCATGCTTAGTATAGTTGCCTTGTAATGCCTCTTATTGCCTTAATGTGCCTGGTTTGTGTGCCTTCATTTCTAGCATGATTTAGGCCTAGATCCATGAAGCTTATATGCTCATTTTGCCATGATCTAGCTCTGTCCATGGTCGTTTGAGTCAATCTTGGCATGCTTTGTATAGCCCCTTTGCATTGTAGCTTGTATGCTTCAAGTAGGTGCATGTGTAGGATGCATTGCCTCCATGATTTCACGGGTTTGGAACCCTCTTACATGCCATTTCAGTCCCCTTGGTGTGCTTGTATGCTTGCCTTGGTGGCCTTGTTAATGCTTTAGGAGCATGTGTTGCATGCCCCTTGTTTTGGCTTCAATGCATGCCTTTGACTTAATGACTCTTAGATGCCATCTAAGTAGCCATTTGGCTTTGTTTTGACATGCTAAAAATCTGTTTTGAGTTGTTAAGTGCATGCCATAACTGCCTTGCATAGGTGTGGCTCAAAGCCCCATCGACTTGCCTTAAGCCTAAGACCATTTGCATGCTTTGTTTGGCATGCTTCATTGCATGATTTAGCATCATGTTTTTGCATGAATTCCAGAGCCTTTAATGCATGTTAGTTGTCCATGTTTGGCCTCTTTAAGTGTGCTTGAATGTTGCTTGTTTATGCCTTGGGTTTGGCACCTTAACATGTGCATGTGTGTGTGTGTGTTTAGTCCCCAATTGTAGGCATTTTGGCTACTGATTTTAGGCCTTTTTGAGTTGCCTAATTCATGTCTAAGTCTATCATTTCATTGGTTTTCATGCTCGCCTTATATGCTTGTTTGTATGCTTGCATAAATGCATTGCATAGTCCATGTTGCATGCCTAGTTAACATGCTTAGGGCTTCATCACATTGACATGCATGCCAAGTCTCTTGAAGTGAGTTTGATAGAGGTTTGGCACCCTTTTGTGCCTATGTGATTTGCATGCATTTGAAATCAAATTTGCACTCTCGGTTCTTAGGGCCATCATGCATGGAAATGCGTGATTGGTGGTCCGGGAATCGAGGCACATACCCCCATTGAGTCATTAACATGATGAGGGATGTGTTTTGTGCATACATGTTTTGAATTGCCTTGCCATGCATAGTTTGTCCTCTGCTGCTGTGAGTTGCAGGATCTGCAGAACATTTTGTGCCGACCGGCACTTTTTAGTGCCGACCGGCAGTGTTTTCCTAGCCGATGGAACAATTCTGTGCGTGACCTCCTCCTTGACCGGTGGTGTTCTACCCCACGGTGGTGATCTCCGTGCTCGAGAGGCACTCACGGGATTTTGGTAATTTTCAGAGGAGGATAGCGAGAAGCAGAGGCAATACGTGCATGGCGATGCGATTCCGAGCCAATTCCGAGCGCGCGCTACATTTGAGCCCTCTTCCCGAGGCGTTTACTGCTTTAATTAACTTAGTTAATTTGTTGATTAATTTAGTTAATTTGTAATAATTAATTAGCTTGCGTAGTTAATTAATTTGTATTATTCTTTTGGTCCCTCCGAGCGAGGGCAAAGTTGTAATAAGTGTGGGTGAGTGTGGTGTATGTCTTCCAACCCCCATTTCTTTCTTCCCTTTTATTTACCCGCTTTCGATGGTAGATTAGGGCACATCTATTTTAGCATACCTTATGCAATGCATGCGTGCATTCATGCATTTGTTTACATACATCGGGTTCGGCACATCATGCAAACCGCATCGTACTTTCAATTCCAAATTGAATACGTGATGATTGTTGCATCTCATGTGCCATGTTTAGGGTTAGCCGAGCCTGTTTAGATTACACTCTTGTATGTGTCGCATTAGCCATTTAACATGAACTAGGTCATGCATGTTTGGTAACTAGTTCTTGTTTTGTACTGAGTACGATGTAAGTTTTTATGGCTTTAGCATATCGCATGCGTGTGAATGTTTACCATGACAGTATGCTTGCCATACGGCTAAGTGCTTACATGATAGACTGTTTGAATGCCTGTGGGTGGAGGTTGGATTGCCTGAGTCGGAACAATTCATTGAAATCCGCGTTTTAGCCTACTTGCGAGTAGCAAAAGAAAACAACACGTTTTTCGAGACAAAACGGATACGCAATGTTTATTCCCAAGTTAGGCAATCTAGTCTATACTTTTGTGTTGTGCGTATCACATAGTAATTCTAGGTTAATAATTGGAAAAAGAATACATAACGTTTTCAAAAACGGATATCACGGTTAGTAGAGGCCGGTCTTGAAAGGCGAAAGTGCTCATAGTCGACCTTCCCGATCGTACCCAAGCTCTAGAGCCAAGACCACTTTGGTGATGATGGACATGTGGCCTTGACCGAGTCGTGGTTTCTAAATTTCCCATTTTAAAATATTTAGGTGGCGACTCTGAATCTGCAAAGCGATCCATGTTTGGCACTACTTTTCAAAACTGTTTTTTCTCAAAAGCGATTTGCGGATTTGAACTCTTTGGTTGATTTAGAACCGACACGAAAGGGAGTCCGAATCGAAGGCGAGGTCCCATGCGGACGTGTCTCTCTTCTGGCGACTTCTGGGGAGATTAGAGAGCTTGACTCGAACTTCGTGATATCCTATTTTGACTACACTTATGTGTTTCTTTGCATTGCATGTGCATTAGTGCGCCTAGGACACCGTGTTGGCCATCTGCTATTCTGGCGGTTTCTTTGGAGGCTTGTCTTGTCAAGGCATGTCCATAAGGTGACCGGTTGGGCTCGCCGATATGGGAACACAAACCCGGTTTTAGGGGCACCTTTTTCGACCATTCGACCTAGTGCATATTCGGATCCATAGTGACCATTCAAAACTAGGACAAAGTTGCTTACGATTTTAGGATTGTTTGAAATTTGCGTCGTGGTGAAACCCTAGCTCGACAAAATAGGACAGGGAAACCCTACCCCAACATAGGGGTGTATTGGCTCTCTTTTACATGCTATGTGTTTTGGAGTGTGTCTCTACAGGGAATGCATATACCAGTTTGCAAGTCGGTATCAGCCCGAGGGCACCGATATCGATGATACGAGAATCGATTATATCTGCGTATCGATTCAGATTTGGGGCGATGATTTTGGGAACAGTGTTGATAGTAGAGTGCGATTGTTCGACTACACCGTGTTTGATCTGTTTGAAATTTGAAATACTGCTTGTTTTCCGTTTCAGTTCAGAGATTCAGAGGGTCGATCCAGAACAGCTAGTGCCTTCTTCTTGCTGAGGCAGAACTGAACATGACGCAGAACTCGGAAGAGATTGTGGTCATGACGGCCGCACTAAGTCAGGAAACCACTTCACAGAATGATACTACTGTTGATATGCCGCACCCGCCTAGGTCGCCCGCTGCACACCCAATCTGGACCCCTCAGTTCTATCAGGCTCGCGAGCCCACTACATTCGAGTTAATGGGGATGATAGGCGATCTCCAGAGGTCCGTGGCCGATCTCGCCATTTAATGTCAACCTCGCCACGGTTGCACCGTATCTCGGAAATTTCGAACCCGAGCCCCGCCATGGGGCGACCAGATCGAGCTCAATCAGTCGGAGATGACCTCCACCCACAACAGTGATGTACCAGTACCGACCCAAACCTCTCATCAGGCTGAGGCCAGAGGCAAAGACAAAGTGAAGGTAGATGCCAACCCCGTGGAACAACTGCTGTGGGCAGTCCAGGCTTTGAAAGCCGAGGGAATGAGCAAACAACAGGTATCCGCGATTGTAACCAAAATTGTGGATGATGTTTTCCCCACTCTACCCGAGGGTAGTCCAAGTCGGTCAGAAAAACGGGACAGGCCCCGTCATGCCAGAGTAGCTCCTCTCATTCCCAATCCTGCATCCGGAAAGAATCAGAAATCCAAAGCCGCACCCGCTGACCCGTTCGCTAGTGTATCTAGCAAAAATGCTCAGGTTCCAAAGTACCTGCCCCGAGGGCGCAGGGCCTTCCATCCTCTCTACATGCCTTTGTCTAGGGCACTTCTGATTTTGGCCAAAAAGGGGCATCTTACACCCCTCGATCCTAGGCCGCTCCCCAAACCCCTTCCAAAGAGCCATGATGCCACTCGATCAGTCGCGTGCCATCGCCAGGCCATGCCCTCGATAATTGCTTCCGCCCGTCATGAGGTCTGAGATTTGATTGATAACAAGGTCATCCTCCCGCCTACCTCGGCCAAATCAGTCACTACAGAGTTCTTGGATTGTGAGGACACAGATACCGAGGACACCGATACTGCGAGTATGTAATTGGGATTCAACTGCCTGCGGGCAATATCTGGTACATTTTTGGATATGGCGTTTGGCACGCATTTTTGAGCACCTGCCAATGCTAATTTTGTAAATCCTGACTCGAGTGTCGAGTCAGTCTTTTGTTTTGTTTTTGAGTCTGTCTCTCTGTATTGAGTCAGTCTTTTGCTTACAAGGTCTGTCTTGTTGTAATGAGTCAGTCCCTTTTGTATAGTATACCAGGTGATTTCGGGGTTGTTGCCTCAAACACCGTTTTGTCCTTCAATTAGTTGCTTTTGTTGTTTGAGTTTGTTTCTGCCGAGGAGCCAGTTATGCCAACAAATTTGAATGAAACAGCTGTGGCTATCACGTCCCATATCTGTTACTATTCGAACCAACCACGCCAGAGATGTGAATGGAATGATAGTGCTTTTCGCCTACTCTCTTGTGCTTTGAACATTGTCACAATGACCGAAGCTTTTCATAAAACCCTTTTCGAACACCGCGGTGATAAAAACAAAGAGGGAAGAATCTCTCGGGTTTTCGCAAAATTTTGACCATTTTGAGAGAAAGAGAGGCATGCTAAGCCCTTAATGAATGAAATCATGCTTGTCAGCGTGAGTACTGAGAAGGACCCTAGCTTTGATCCGGACTGGTTCCACACTGTCTTCGGCACGAGCAATTCGTCGCCTTCTTAAAAACTTTCAAAAACAAAATATTTTGCGCACTCTTGCGAAGACCTGTGTGGAATCGCTCTCGAGATTACGCAGCTTAGGATCGCTCTCAGCCTCGAGACTCGACCCCCTATTTTCAAACCTTGGACCAACATCCAGAATGTTCAAAAGATAGCTATCAATGCGGCGTCTGTGTGGCCCAATATGAAACAGCCCTCGAACAAGAGGCATCAAAGTCCGATCAGGAAGATCAGATCCCACCAAGCAAAGCTCGAGAAGTAGCCGTGATGGATCTTTCTGCAAATCAACACAATGGCCGTTCTCCTAGATACAGAGAGGCTTCAATCTCGAAACCATTTGGCATGGATTTGCTACACTTTTACCCTTTGAGAGGCTCGCTGGACCGAAAACCCGGAAGGGCGGCCCAGGCAAAAGTTAGAGCAAAAGACAAAAGAAAGCAAAAGAAAAAGAAAAATACAAAAGAAGCAAAAAAAAAAAGAAAATAAAAGAAGAAAGCAAAAAAAAGATATACACAAAAAAAAAGAAGAAAAAGAAAAACATAGCTCGCAAGGTTGAAGACACCTGTGAGCATATGGCAAAAGTTAGAGCCTAAATAGTGAAGGTTAAAATACCCGAGTGTACCTTAACCGGAACTACGTAAGGCTTGATTCCCATGTTTGGGATACGTAGGCAACTTCATCTTGAAGTCCAGCCCCCAACGCTTCCATAGCGTCTCAGGCCATGTCATGGTTTTGATCACTTTTGCCTTCTCCGAATCCGATATCTCGATTGCAGCAATCCGGAGCTACGTTATTAGCTTCCTCTTGAAGCCAAACCACCTACACCTTCCAAGTGACTGTGTCCACATATTGATTCAAACCGTCTTCGACTCCTCCGTGTTCGAGGGTCCGATTGTCGTCAACGAGAACTGACTCATAAAAATGCCGCGGCATCATCCAAACAAGGGGCAACTTTCCGTTGCCATCCATTGCCATAAGTTGCCCTGAGTTACCGTTCAAACCAGGGGCAACTTTCCGTTGCCTTCCCTCCCCCTTTAAGCCAGGGGCAATTTTCCATTGCCTCCGATCCGAGTTTGCATATCTCGAGGGTAAGTTCCGCGCTCGTTGAGCATTGATTGTCTACAAAAATAGTTTTTGAAAATTTTTTACTGAGGTTGACTTATTTTCTCGAAAACTGTTTCGTTTTCAAAATTGGACCATGTTTGGACCCAAAAAGGAGAATTTTCAGTGCTCATAGCCTGATTCGCATGATTTTCAAATCAAAAATCGAATAAGTGTGTTAATCCAACTCTCATTTTGGTCAAAACTGTTTTAGGAAGAAAACAAAAATGGTCGAAATGGCGAACTAGGGGCACGATTGAGTCAGGTCTTCTGTCTTTCCCCCGCTAACATGCTTGCCAGCAGGGCACCCTATTCACCAGAAGAAATAGCCGTGAGCTAACAGTGTTGGGCGTGAATCTGCGATTTCCTATTCATCCATTAATCACTCTGGGGAGGGATTGAAAAATGAGAGAATAAAGAATAGAGAGGAGTAAGTTGAGAGAAAAGTGAGAAAAGGGTTTTTGAGAGAAAAACCGAGCCTGAGGGCCGAGCGATGCGAGTATCACAAATCAGAAAGGGTGGGAGGTATACCCGGAGGAACTGGCTCCTCGAAGTTTGAGGTCTCTTCTTTTAAACACGTCTGTGTCGTGTCTTTTGGTTTGTTAGTCTCAACTTAGTTTTGAGTCTTTTCCGAGTGTGTCTCGTTGTGTTTAGGTCGTGTGCCTTTTACTTTCTGTACTTGAGTTCTCCAGCGGTGTCCAGTTGTAGGCTCGATACCGGGTTAAAAACCTCTCTTTACCTCAAAATAAATGCGTGCTTTCGAGAATCACAGGTGCCATTCTCTATATCCGTGCAAAGCAAGAGAGAAGGAAAATTTGGGACATCCGAGTGTGTTTCAACTGCAACCGTGTCAGCTTTGTGATCTGTCTCATCAGATTGGGGCTATTTGTTCAGAGTTTGCTGTGTGCAGAATGAACCGAATACTGAGTTATGGGCTAAATGCAGATCAATCCCCAGCAGATTAGTCCTCAGCAGTATGGAATTTGTATGTTGGATTGAGCGATGGTTTGTATGAAATTTTGTTTCTTTGTTTAGTTGGTTGGTTATCTGATTATTACAGTACAAGTGTTCAATCATCAGACAACAGATCAATATCATTTACATTTGAGGTGCAATATGATGCAATGCAGTGCAGGATATGAAATATGCAAAGATAGACAAATGTAACATTCTTTTCAGGCAAAAGTTCGTTTCATTTCATATCATCTTTTTTCGAATACATAGTTTGAGAAAAGCAAAAATCTGCCTGCGGCAGTACATAGTACTCTATCTACCAAAAAGAGAAAAGTACAAGAAAAGAAATAAAGAAAAGAAGCAGCAAAATCATCATCAGCAGCGGGCCTCATGCACGAGGATCGATCCTCGCCCTCTTCTGGGCAAAAGCACAAGAACATCGTGGCTATCCTTTGTCGGGCAGAGCCGAGCTATCCCGGCCTCCTCATAAATGACTCCGTCCCGCCTCCGACTCATCATCTCCTGGGCGGAGCTCGTGGCTGCTCCCCACGTGACCACGTCCCCTCTAATCTGAGGAATATATCCGCCATCCAGAGTAGAGAGGGAGGCCAGCTGAGCGGCGCCACCCTTTGGAGGGATCGGGAAAGGAGGTGAAAATACAAAGAACAAACACATCGAGCGTGGCGGTTTATCGGTCTGAGAAATCACGGTGTATGAATGTGATGTGAATCCGTGGCGATTGTATGAGTGCGATGTGTGAATCTTGATGAAGCAGTGTATGAATCCGTGAAAGCGGTTTATCGATTTTTGTGCGATGTATGATTGTAGCGAAGCAGTATGATTTGAGGCGTGGTCGATGAGAACATACCGGCGGTTTGTAGGCACCAAAGCGTCGAGAGTCATTGCAGCATCCCGGGGAGGCATTGACTCCTGGTGATGGGTATACTCGGAGGAAGCTGCAAAAGTATTAAATACATCGATGATACGTGGGATATCTGAATGAGGAAATGAAATAACAATGCAAGATCTTGAAATAAAGTAATACATCTGGGAGGCAAGTCGGGAATACCGGCCAACTCATGACCCGGTAGGAGGAGCAAAAGGATCGATAGGTCTCCCACTCTGCCCTATAAGTCAACACGGTGGCGAGGCGGGCGGCCGTCCTCGTCCCTTTGCACTCCCCTCTGCATGACTCGAGCCCTCACAGGCGACCCCCTCTGCTCCTGCCTCTGCCGGGCGTGGCGCCTTGGTCTCATTGGATTAGCTCGGGAACCCTGCTCAAAAGGCGCATCAAGAAGGTGCGGGCGTACTCGAGTAGTCGCCCTCACCTGTCGGCATCTCGTCCACGGCCAAGGGTATAGTCCTCCATCTGGCTGGGCTGTACCCCTCGATCTCCCTCATGCGCTTTCGGGAGGAAGGATCGGAACTATCTGCTCGGCAACCCTAGGTCTGGCGTGTAAACGCTCACCAGTACCGGGCAGACCGGGCCCTCGGCAAAATCGATGTAGCGAGGTCTCGATCGCGGGCATACCGATCTCGTATCACCTGGTAGTGGAGCCCTCTGCCGCGGTGACTGAAATGAAATCTGATTGATTATCTCTTGATATAGAAATGTGCGCTGAAAGCGAAGCTTAAGCTTGTAAGTAAAACATACCTCGGTGGGGTGATGGTGTCGAAAAGCGGCGGAAAGCTAAAGTGTCACGGGGCCTCGGGCGCATCGCCCGTCATAGCTTGGCGAAGAAGGGACAACGAGAGGGTCTCCGCCTCGCCTTGGCTCGGTCTGAAATGGCGTACACCACGGTTGCAAAAGCAGCGTCGATATGACTATCGAGATCAAGCGAGATGCGAATAAGCGAAATCGCGGGCCGTGTGTTGTGTATTGTGTTGTGCGAGTGTCTGGCGTGAGCGATGTCTAGTATAAGCGGAGTATGTGTGTGCGTGTATACGATATCTGAACTACGATGCATGAAGTATCGAAATCTGAAAGTATAAGCGAAAATGTAAGCGAGAGGAAAGCGTACCTCGAGCTCGCTTGATAGCCTCCTAGCGGTATCCTTGCCACGGCGAGCTCATATAACCGTAAAGGGTGGCCAAAGCCGCGCCCCGATCATCTTGCACAATCCTCTCGGCGTCCACCATGGCGAAGCGGCGGAGAACCTTGTGTTCGCCCGTCGGCAAGCAGGTGGTCCCAGCAGAACATGAGAAGCGCGTGCATATCTCTCGGCGGCCTCTGGGTCATCGGGCTGCGTCCACCGACGGCGCACTTTCGGGCACCTCGAACGGGAGTAGCGGACGAACCTGGGCGAGCAAGTGGCGGCGCCTCACCGAACAAGTGAATCGGCGGCAATCCACTCATCCATACATGTCGAAGGGATCGGATCACCCCACCCGTCTTGGTGAGCATCGAGAAGTCGTGGGGTCATCGTCATGTCCCGGTCGATAAGTGAAACAAATCGGTGGTGTCCACCACCTCTCTGCCAGGCGGCAAGAAGAGTCTAAGCGAGCAGAGAGTCCCTGCGAAGGTGCCAAAAGCGGCCCGATCTACAATCGCATTCTTGGCGTCGAGGCTCGGCGTACCAATCGCGGTGGCGTTCCCATACCGCGGAGTATGGGAGTCTCCTGTAGTCAAGAAATTGCAAAGCCATATGAAGATATCACGGTCAGTCAGATCGGTATGCGTGCGATTTTAAAATTCAAGCGAAAAATGCGGTGTGCTTCTGATAAACTACAAAGCGTGATCGTCGGTGTGTTTTAGATGCTCGGTGTAAACTTGGTGCATGTGTGCACATTTTGATTCAGCGAATATCGGGTTTGGCGTGCAGTGGGTGGGCTACGACTGTGATATGTCGGTGCTCTATGAGGATCGGTGTAAGCGGCATGTGTGCGTGTTTTTCAAAGTTCAAATAAAGCGAGGTCTCGGTATGTTTGATGAACTGGCGTGTGATGTGTCAGCGTGTTGGTGTAGTTTTGTGCAAATCTAGCATGCGTCGAGTTTTGATTCAAATAAGCACGGGTGTCGGCGAATTGGCGATGCAATGTGTGCGTGTGTTTGAGATGATTCGAGACTAGTGCGGTGTGTGTGCATGTGCGCGGTCCTAAGCAGATGTCGATTATGAGTTTGTCTACAATCAACTTCTGATGCAGTACATCGAACTAGCGATTAATGGGTTCGATTAGCTACGGCGATTGGAAATCTACATTGCGAGAAAATAAAAGAAGAATGTTACCTCGGCGCCAAAGACAAGTGGGAGGCTCGCGTAGCAGCTCGGGTCCAAAGCCTGTCAAAGCCGCGGAGTGGCGAGTCCGTCGAGGCGTGCACGTGGATAGCCGGCTGGTAAGTCGCCGGGTCGAATGGGCGCTCGCTCAGTGGCAGGAGATCGACCCCGGGATCCATCTCGTGGTCCGGGGGAGTCCTGACATGTGGAACATCATCGGCCATAGCGATGGAGCTGAGAAAATAGCCAAAAAGGGAAAAACGGGCCGGAATGCGAAAAGTCAACCGACAAAGTCAACCCCGAGAGGGTCGGAAATGTCGGAAGAGTCGAAATGTGAAAATACCGGAAGCGAAGACAAAATCAGGGAACAAATCAAGAAAAAAGCGGAACTAGCAAAAGTGCACGAAGCGAAGATTTGTTCGGTTGAAAATGTCCAAAACGCGAAGAATATCGCGAATCCGAGAAAATGGGTGTAAAAGCGAAGAAATCGATGAGCAATCAAGAAAACAAATTCTAGAGAGAGAGTAGGGATTTTGGCGGTTTAGAAGTGTGGAAAATAGGGTTTAAAACCCTATTTTATAAAGCAGTGAAATGGCGTTTGCCCCGATCGGGCATTTTACGCGGTCGGCACTATTTTGTGCGGTCGGCACTTTTGTGCCGATGGATGAGTTCGAGCGGCCGTGGCGGCGGTGACCACCCCACCGGCCGGTGGTGTTCCCAAGA
The DNA here is from genome assembly GCA_025200525.1 of Camellia lanceoleosa. Lineage (NCBI taxonomy): Eukaryota > Viridiplantae > Streptophyta > Magnoliopsida > Ericales > Theaceae > Camellia > Camellia lanceoleosa. The sequence goes on along the minus strand of JANUSC010000048.1, from coordinate 687,624 downwards.
ATGTTTTTAGGCAAGATAAGGGGTTTTGGGTCTTCATAGCTCGAGAAAGTGCAAGAAGGTGCATCCCGATGCTCGACCGCCTCCGTTCGACCTCGAGCGGTGTCTTCTGTGTGGCACTTTCAGATTCAGCGAGATTGTATCCTTTTGCCTTTTATAAAGATTCAAAAGTTGCCCTGTGTGCGTTGTTGCGTCCATCACTTTGTCTAGTGTGGCACGGCGCGTCGTTTTGCACGTCCTCTGCGACTCGCATCTTTTTTGTATTTTGTGCGGCATGCGTGTCACACTTGCATCATTTTGTACTTTATGTTGCATGCATGTCGCACTTAGCATTCATTTCTATTCACGCGAGGTGTGCCACCTCACGTGTTTCGTTTGCATTGCATTTCATATTCGCGTGAGGTGTGCCACCTCACGTGCTTCATATTCATTTCTATTCACGCGAGGTGTGCCACCTCACGTGTTTCGTTTGCATTGCATTTCATGTTCGCGTAAGGTGTGCCACCTCACGTGCTTCATTTTCATTTCATATTCGCGTGAGGTGTGCCACCTCACGTGTTTCATTTTCATTTGCATTTCAATTCACGCGAGGTGTGCCACCTCGTGTGTTTCATTTTCATTTTGCATTCATTTCAATTCGCGTGAGGTGTGCCACCTCACACGTTTCATTTGCATTGTATTTCAAATCCTATGAGGTGTGCCACCTCATTTGTATCATTTGCATTCCTGTAGATGTTATGAGGTATTCAAGCCTCATTTGCATTGTATTTCAAATCCTATGAGGTGTGTGCGCCTCATTTGCCTCATTTGCATTGTTCGCGCTATTTTGCGCCCCCGCCTGTCTGCATTGTGCGTGCATTTCGATTAGCGGGTCTGGCGAGACCTTAAACACGCACGGTCTAGGAGACCTTAAATCCTCGGGAGGTGCAAAACCTTCGGTGCATTGAGGTGTGCACCTCATCGCATTTGGCATGCATCGTATCGCACCGTCTTGTGCACTCGCGTTGTCTAAACGCATCGCGCTATTTTGCGCATCGCGCCGTTTGGCGCACCCCCATTGCACTTCATTTTCCATCCTTTGAGGCACGCGTACCTCATTGCACTTCATTTTCCATCCTTTGAGGCACGCGTACCTCATTGCACTTCATTTTCCATCCTTTGAGGCACGCGTACCTCATTGCACGCACGTCTCATTTGCCCCATGTGCTTCCGCATCGTGTCTCATTCGCATCACACTCACTTAGAGTGTTGTGTAATGTCGTTGCCCCTGATGCAGCGAGACCTTAAACACGCTGCGGTCTAGAGACCTTAAATCCTCTGAAGGTGCAATTCGCCGGTGTTTGTCGTGCAACGACTTTCGTGGTCTGGTAAAGCCACATGCGGGTTCGGTGAGTTCCTAGAAGACCAAGCGGTGAAAACTAGAGTTTAAACGGCTTATGCCTAGAACGCAAAGGTTCGAATTTCGAGACTAAAGTCTGGTTTAAATACCGGGGATGTACCCTCGGCAGAAATACGTATGGAAGCCCCATAGGTTGGCGGCGTGTTTATGCCTCAGTGCGGATCTTGAACCAACCTAGTATATCGCCTTGTTGGTAAGATAGGGAAAGCTGCAATCGTAGCCATTGCATCATCGTGCATCGTCATGCATCATGTAAATACTGCATATGTCATGCATTTCAAAAAAAAAGAAAAAAAACCCATGCATATGTCCTGCATTTCATTGTAATATAGTGTATATGTCATGCATTTTCTGTAAAACATCCAATGCACATTGCATTGTAGCTTGCATGCATCCATTGCATCACCTCCATCTATGGTTTGCACCTTTCCTTGTTGAGCTTGGTCTGGTATGTGCCCATATTTTTCGTGTCGAAACACAGTTGTCGAGCTTTTGTGTCCGAGCCTTGAGGGTAGCGGCACCGCTTCTGTGTTAGATACGGTTTGTATGCGTACATGCCTTTCCTAGGCAAAATACGGTTTGGCTCGCGTGCCATATCCATTGTATCCATATCCATTGCATTGTAGCTTGCATGCATCCATTGCATCACCTCCATCTATGGCTTGCACCTTTCCTTGTTGAGCTTGGTCTGGTATGTGCCCATATTTTTCGTGTCGAAACACAGTTGACGAGCTTTTGTGTCCGAGCCTTGAGGGTAGCGGCACCGCTTCTGTGTTAGATACGGTTTGTATGCGTACATGCCTTTCCTAGGCAAAATACGGTTTGGCCCGCATGCCATATCCATTGTATCCATTTCCATTACATTGTAGTGTAGTCATTGCGTCCGGCATTAGGATCATTATTCTCCCCATGGTCGTTTCCCCTTATGTCATTCCACCCAATACTTGTTCTTGTGTCGTCTGAAGTACTCATAGATCGGACATCGTTCTATGGGAGCGGACTTGTCACCTCCATCAATCTATTTGACATTTGTGCGGTTTGAACCATTCGGTTTGAATCATGATTCAATTGCCTGCATGTAGTTTGCCTTGCATATAGTTTGATTGCATTGCATTTTCATTTACATTATTCATACATTGTTTTGTACATCTTGCATATCATCTTGCATTCATTTTGCATGACATGCATATTGCTAACAATATTGTACTGTTAAGTTTGCTTTCTTCTGAGCACGATATTGTATGTACGGTTCATTTGAAGCCGTGCATTACCGGACGAGCCATACAGTATTGTATCCTCCGCGTGAGGCGTTTTGAGAATTGCATAATTCTCTTACATCCTTCTGCATTGTAGTGTAGATTGGCGTATGCTAGCTTATAAGCTGTTGTATGCGTGCTTCATTCTGACTTCCTTTGCATGATCATAAGTTATGCTCGGCTCATTGCATTGTCTTGCATTTTGCCCCTTGAGCGCATACCTTATCTGCGGCTTGTATGCGTGCTTGAACTCTTTGGTTTGATTCCTAAAGGGATACGTGGCGACTTGCGAGTTCAACCATTTGCGCTTTGTATGTTTGTCCAAGTCTTGGCCTTGTCAAAAATGGGTCGATCTCTGGGCTTTGACATTCACTCCGTCATTATTATGACTTCGAGTTCTGTCAAGAGAGGGCTATGAGACACCCCATTTTTGACCGTCCTCAAGACTTCGGGCGTCACCGCTTGAACACTCGGTGATCATCCATGTGTGTGTTCGTTTGCGGTTCGGAGTTCTCGGCTCGCGCCTTGCCTCGGGACCTCCGAACTTGACCGTTTGTGTCGGTTTGCACAGACACTGTGTTTTTCTTAGAGGCGAGGAATGCCGTGAGGCATTCCCACACACCATTTGTGGCTAGAGGCCACCGGCTGGTCATGGTGCCACCGGCACTATATTGTGCCGGCACTCAATTTTGTAAAAATGACATTTTTGCGTGGGACCTGTGCACTTGCTTTACGAGATATTTTCGACATTTGTGTGCCATTATTTCCCCTCCATACACGTGTATGGAGGGATGAGCCCTTGTTTGCTTAGCTTGTAAGTCTTACAAGTTCTATAAGAGGAAGGCTCTTCTTCTTGACTTAGGGTTGGAATTCTTAAGAGGTTTTCAGCCATTTTAGAGAGAGACCAAGCTCTGGTTTTAGGTTAGATCATATATCTATCTTATCTCTCTCCTTTCTTGCTTATTTAGTACACTAGGTGCTTTAGTTCACACTTTTGCACACAAGCACCTAGTGTTTCACCTTCCTTTGGTTCTTGAGGGTCCAGAGGTTTGTTTTGAAGCTTTGGAGTTGGTTTGAAGCTCAAAGAAGCCATCACACCATCTTTGTTGAAGAAGGCTACAAGGGTAAGAACTTAACTCCCTTTTTATCCCATTCTTATACCTTGTTTTTACTTGCTTTAAAACAGTTTTTGAGCTTAGTGTTTGGCACAAAAAAGTTCTGATTTTTAACCCTCTTTGTTGTATATTAAGAGTGTTTAGTGGTTTGGGTAGGTTTGACCACCCTTAGGCCTTGAAAATGTCACTTTTTGTGCTATTTTGTGAGAGATCCGAGATTTTGGTGATAGGATCTCTTCACCACTGAAATCTTGAGGATTTCGGTGGTGAAGAGTATGCCTTGAAGTCTCAAAAGGGAGGTCACCCCTCTCCTTGATGTCCTTGAAAAGGGCAAGTTTTAGCTTCAAAGGTGCACCATGTTTGACTGTATGTTGAGCATGCCTTGGTTGTCTTTCATGCTTATATTGCCATGATATAACATATTTTCAAGTTGGTTTAGGTCCCTTATGCATGCTTAGTATAGTTGCCTTGTAATGCCTCTTATTGCCTTAATGTGCCTGGTTTGTGTGCCTTCATTTCTAGCATGATTTAGGCCTAGATCCATGAAGCTTATATGCTCATTTTGCCATGATCTAGCTCTGTCCATGGTCGTTTGAGTCAATCTTGGCATGCTTTGTATAGCCCCTTTGCATTGTAGCTTGTATGCTTCAAGTAGGTGCATGTGTAGGATGCATTGCCTCCATGATTTCAAGTGTTTGGAACCCTCTTACATGCCATTTCAGTCCCCTTGGTGTGCTTGTATGCTTGCCTTAGTGGCCTTGTTAATGCTTTAGGAGCATGTGTTGCATGCCCCTTGTTTTGGCTTCAATGCATGCCTTTGACTTAATGACTCTTAGATGCCATCTAAGTAGCCATTTGGCTTTGTTTTGACATGCTAAAAATCTGTTTTGAGTTGTTAAGTGCATGCCATAACTGCCTTGCATAGGTGTGGCTCAAAGCCCCATCGACTTGCCTTAAGCCTAAGACCATTTGCATGCTTTGTTTGGCATGCTTCATTGCATGATTTAGCATCATGTTTTTGCATGAATTCCAGAGCCTTTAATGCATGTTAGTTGTCCATGTTTGGCCTCTTTAAGTGTGCTTGAATGTTGCTTGTTTATGCCTTGGGTTTGGCACCTTAACATGTGCATGTGTGTGTGTGTGTTTAGTCCCCAATTGTAGGCATTTTGGCTCTTGATTTTAGGCCTTTTTGAGTTGCCTAATTCATGTCTAAGTCTATCATTTCATTGGTTTTCATGCTCGCCTTATATGCTTGTTTGTATGCTTCCATAAATGCATTGCATAGTCCATGTTGCATGCCTAGTTAACATGCTTAGGGCTTCATCACATTGACATGCATGCCAAGTCTCTTGAAGTGAGTTTGATAGAGGTTTGGCACCCTTTTGTGCCTATGTGATTTGCATGCATTTGAAATCAAATTTGCACTCTCGGTTCTTAGGGCCATCATGCATGGAAATGCGTGATTGGTGGTCCGGGAATCGAGGCACATACCCCTATTGAGTCATTAACATGATGAGGGATGTGTTTTGTGCATACATGTTTTGAATTGCCTTGCCATGCATAGTTTGTCCTCTGCTGCTGTGAGTTGCAGGATCTGCAGAACATTTTGTGCCGACCAGCACTTTTTAGTGCCGGCGTGTTTTCCGGCCGATGGAACAATTCTGTGCCGGCGGCCTCCTCCTTCAGCCGGTGGTGTTCTACCCCAGCCGGTGGTGATCTCCAGTGCTCTGAGAGGCACTCCTGGGATTTTGGTAATTTTCAGAGGAGGATAGCAGGGGAAACAGAGGCAATCTGTGCATGGCAGTACGATTCCAAGCCAATTCCGTGCGCGCGCTACATTTGAGCCCTCTTCCCGAGGCATTTACTGCTTTAATTAACTTAGTTAATTTGTTGATTAATTTAGTTAATTTGTAATAATTAATTAGCTTGCGTAGTTAATTAATTTGTATTATTTTTTTGGTCCCTCCGAGCGAGGGCAAAGTTGTAATAAGTGTGGGTGAGTGTGGTGTATGTCTTCCAACCCCACGTCTTTCTTCCCTTTTATTTACCCGCTTTCGATGGTAGATTAGGGCACGTCTATTTTAGCATACCTTATGCAATGCATGCGTGCATTCATGCATTTGTTTACATACATCGGGTTCGGCACATCATGCAAACCGCATCATACTTTCAATTCCAAATTGAATACGTGATGATTGTTGCATCTCATGTGCCATGTTTAGGGTTAGCCGAGCCTGTTTAGATTACACTCTTGTATGTGTCGCATTACCCATTTAACATGAACTAGGTCATGCATGTTTGGTAACTAGTTTACTGTTTTGGCACGGAGTACGATGTAAGTTTTTATGGCTTTAGCATATCGCATGCGTGTGAATGTTTACCATGACAGTATGCTTGCCATGCGGCTAAGTGCTTACATGATAGACTGTTTGATTGCCTGTGGGTGGAGGTTGGATTGCCTGAGTCGGAACAATTCATTGAAATCTGCGTTTTAGCCTACTTGCGAGTAGCAAAAGAAAACAACACGTTTTTCGAGACAAAACGGATATGCAATGTTTATTCCCAAGTTAGGCAATCTAGTCTATACTTTTGTGTTGTGCGCATCACATAGTAATTCTAGGTTAATAATTGGAAAAAGAATACATAACGTTTTCAAAAACGGATATCACGGTTAGTAGAGGCCGGTCTTCGGACCGGGCGAAAGGGGGTGCTCATAGCTGACCTTCCCCGATCGTACCCAAGCTCCCGAGCCAAGACCACTTTGGTGATGACGGACATGTGGCCTTCGGCACTGAGTCAGGGTTTCCTAAATTTCCCATTTTAAAATATTTAGGTGGCGACTCTGTAATCTGGCAAAGCAGTCCATGTTTGGCACTACTTTTCAAAATCTGTTTTTTTCTCAAAACGATTTGCCGGATTTGGACTCTTTGGTTCAGATTTAGAACCGACACGAAAGGGAGTCCGAACTGTAGCGCGAGGTCCCCCCGCGGACGTGTCTACATAACTATAGCGGAGCGGTTTAAAAGGCGGATCATAAATTTTAAAATTTAATCCGCGATTAGTGGATAGAACGGTGCGGATTGATACGGATCGTTGTGGTTTTAGTGGATTGAGCAGTATTTTGCATAGCCGTAGTTGTAGTAAATATTATACATAGGCATGCATGGGTTGTAGAGTCCATAGGGATGATGTATGTATGTATACATATTGGGCTGTTTTGAAAAGTAAGTTAAAAATTGGCTTTCTGACTTCTTCTTTTTTAACTTTATTTTTAAAAAACATGTAAAAATGTTGAGAAGTAATGTGACCCAAAAAAACAAAAATGTCAAAAAAACTGGCTTTTATAACAATTCTGCATTTTTTTTTTCTTTTTTTAAACGAAATGCTGATACCTACACATACAAGTCCCACATGGATAGAAGGTGAAGTTGAAAGAGTAATGTTAGATAATTCGAATTTTTGGTGGAAACTTGGCCCAAATGATGTGGCTTGCTAATGTGGCAGTGATGTGTATTTTAATATTATTATTATTATTTTATCTCTTTTATATTTTTTTAATTTTATTTTACATATATATATATATATTATTTGTTCGATAAATACTAGTACTTGATTACGATCTTATAACAGATCTTGGATATAGAAATGATGATAGATACTCATAAAAAGGAGAAACTTATAACTTTTTATAATTTTAAGTTGTTTTGAGTTTAGGATCACTATGCTTCCATAATAAGAATAGTATTTAAAGATTTTCACGTTGCCTGAACGTAGTTGGCATAGGGCTCTCACGTTGGCAAGTTTCATGCTTACAGAAGTGGTTAATCTCAACGTTTCCTTCCTTAGAACCTATTAAATTAATTCTTGTTCTAATTTTTATCTGTTCAAATTTATATATATCTGTTAAAATTGTTCTCTTGTCTGTTCAAATTTTTTTATCTACATGTTCAATTTTTATCGATTATTTTTTCATCTGTTACAATTTTTTCCTATCTGTTCATTATTAGTTTAATTTCACAGAACCTATTTTATTTGTACAATTTTTATTTGTCAAAATTGATTTGAAACCAAGAACTAAATTCATATATATATATATATATATAATTTCACAGATTCACATATCATTCATATATATGCACACAAAGATTTATATATATATATATTTAATTTCATAAATTCACTTACCATTCATATATGTATATATATATAGATTCATATATATATATACACACACAGATTTCTATGAGAAAAAAATGTTAACTGTTCGGAAAGTTAAATTTGGGCTAAAATAATCAATAAATACATAGTAGATTAAAATAATAAATAAGACAAAATGTCACATTTAAACCATAATTATTTCGCTTTTTCTCTCACAATCATCAAATCAACTACCAAAAAAAAAATTATCATCTCAAATTCAACTTTTTAACTAGACTAAAATAATCGAACAATTAACTAAGATAACCTATTCCCAATACATTTTTAGACATACGAATGTGAGATTACTAGAAAAGTAGTAGATCATACTCCTTGATTTAAGAAACTCATACCACATGAAATGATAAATCAAGAATTTTATTTTTGGAAAGGTAGAAATAATTTTTTAAAATTTAAAAATAATTTTTTGACATTTATTTTTGACAAACCAGTTTATATTTTATCAAATTAACGACTTTGTTCTTGAAATGGAGCACTTTTTCGTTTGCAAAAGAAACGAGATCTTTAATTATTCTTATTCGGAGATTCAAAATTGAATCAAATATATCACAATTGAATGGCGAAACTAAAATAACACAAGTTCCTTGACATGGAGCATTTTCCATTTGCAAAAGCGATATCTTTAATTATTCTTATTTAAAATAATATTTAAAATTCAAAATTAAATATATCACAATTTTTAATCAGGGACCAAGCCCCAAACTAAGGGATCGATAGTGTAATTCGCCCTATAAATAAAGATGAAGTTAACCGTTTACTTTTTAAAAAACAAATGTGTTCTTGTTACAAAGTTATAGATGTCCAATCAATTTGATTTTTTACATGGATGATCTAATTAATGAACCCTATAACTTGAACTATTCAAATTATCAAAAAGGACACTGAAAATACCTCTATTGGAGCACCACAAGAAATTGCTGTGAGTTATTCGTATTTGATCATGGGTTATATGTAACGCCCTCAAAATAAACCCATAAAGCATACAATCTTGACATGCTTAGACATAAGAAAATAAAGCATAATTTCATTCATCAGAGTATTCATTACAAAAGTATTACATGTTGACATCAAAAGTAAATGCCCCACGGGCTTATAACTTTCCAAGCCAACACTTGGTTACTAAAAGAGAGAACTAACTCAAAATATAAAGTAAGCCCTTGGCTTGATTTACATGTAATACACAAAATAATCACAAAAATAAACAAGAGTCTTCAACTTCCACAACCATCCAAGCTAAGACCTCGGAGGCGGCATAATACCTGAACCTGAAAATGATGTCCCATATAGGGTGAGTCAATGCCTAGTAGAGATATGCTAAACATAATATGAGCAATAACTAAAACATTAGCATTCGATAAATGTTTAACTCATATACGCCAACTTATAACACATTTCAATTCTATGACCAATATGTCCATGTTTCATTTCATTTTCCATTACTTATCCAATTCTCAATTCATAACTGTGGCTTAGAACCTGGCCACACAATTTGGATGAGATTACATCTCATATCAACAACACTTCCATTTCAAATGAGATAACAACTCATATTAAACACTTCCATACTTCATATATGATACACAGATTTGCTGTATTAATGGAGTCCATCTTCTATCTCCTCCCAAATATCCGGTTTAGGAGTCCATCCCCTATCTCCTCCCAAACCGTGGAGTACATCCCCTATCTTCTCCCACACAACACAATATATATAAGCATCTATCATATACATGTTCAATCAATACACAAATTTGATGTATTATTCCATTCAACATATTCAATAACATTCAACCGATTAGTTTTAATTCGCCTAATAATCATGCAATGTCTACAACAATCAAGACTATCCTCCACCGATAGCCCAGAGCAATTATTCAATAACATTTTCAAAGTTGAGTGATTAATGAATGCAACTCCACCATTCTACCTCATAATGAGCCAATTTCATTATTTCCACTCAATTTCATATTTTCATAATAAATGTCATTAACTACACTAATGACCCAAATATACCTAAACATGGCATTTTTTCCTTTTTCTCAACATTGAACCAAAGGTCCAAATATTATCAACAACATCCATAACCTCCTTTTCAGACCCAAAACACATATGTTTGAATCAAAAGAACAAAACCCCTCTTTCCAATATAACACATCTCAAATCCTAACTTTCCAAATCAAATCATTTATACAAAAAGCTCAACATCTACGTTAAAGCTCATAAAAATGAGTAGTTATCCCTACCTCAAAGTCGGAGCTCAAAGGAGAAGGTGAAGAAAATCGAAAGTGCTCCAAATCCCAAGATTTTCGGATTGATAGGTAGCCCAAGCCAAGCTCTACATTTCTTACAAAGACACTAAGGGGGTGGATCACTCAAACTAGATCAAACCCTAGAGAGAAGTTGAAGTTTTAGAGTGAGGTGCTCTTCAATAGAGGTTTTGAAAAGTAAGAGAGAGCAAGAAAGTGTGAAAAGTGATTTAAAATCACTCAACTGCCATCTGATATACGACTATTCCGCTCGAGCAGAGAATAGGACACTCGAGCGTCAAGCACAAAAACTGGACCCGCTCGAGCGCTAAGACACAACTGCAAAACACACCCACTCGAGTGCAAAAGGAAACCCGCTCAAGCGTAGATTACCCTCTTCCAGTATTTTTACAGACATTGAACACCCGCTCGAGTGCAAAAAGGCCCACTCGAGCACGACCCGCTCAAGCGTAAGGAACTTTGCTCGAGCGTGAAAAACAAACCTGCAGTACTTTTGCAGAGGCACAAAATACGGAAAGTATGCAAACTCCGCTCGAGTGCAAAGGGACCCGCTCGAGCGGAACACTAAAAATCTGGGCAACAAGGAATGGGACTAAAGCTCAACCAACATGTTCGAAACACGCCCAACACATCCTAAAACTCAAATAAATAGAATTAAAGGATGACAATAAGACATATACAGCAACCAACTCCACGGAACCTAAGTCCGGATACAACAACCAAAGGAAAAAGAATCGGGATCGCTATATTATAGATTTTTGATTTACTTGATTTTTTACATGAATAATATATTTGACAAATCCTATAATATGAGCGGTTCAAATTATCAAAAAAAAAAACTCAGAAAATTCCTCCACCAAAGCAGCACATGTGACCGCTGTGATTTGCTCAGCATCTCCAAATCCTCCAAGTAGACGTTTAGATATATCGGTCATACCATGGTTATGCAAGCATGTGAACAAAATAATATTTTAATATTATTCATTTTTCACTTGTTTTGACCCTACGATGAGTCTTAAATTAGAGGTAGAAGCATTTTTCAATTTCTAAAGTCTAGAGAGTAGAGTATGGCATAATCCCTAGATTAAGTTAGAAGAATTAGCTATAAATATGTTAAACGCGTTGTTCTGAAATGCATACTACTCTATTTAGTTTTATATCAGTTTCAGTTTATCGAAAAAACACAAACGTGTAGAATGATACCTACAGGCTACATTTTTTTTTTTTAGATGGTTTTTTCATTTTTCTTTTTGTTAATTACTTAAATGGTATTGATATATATATACACACATATTAAATTAGACAATCTATGGTAGACTTCCCTTAAAAAGTAACACGCACACAAATTCGATTTTTTATGATAAAAATTATAAATATTTATGGTGTATTATGATTCTTCATTATAAAAGTTATGAATGATCAGGGCCGGCCCTAGAGTGAGGCGACTGAGGCGGTCACTTTGGGCCCTCAATTTTGAACAAAATTTAGGGCCCCCAATTAGGGGAGTGTATCATGTCATGTTATTTCATAATTATTTTAATATTCGCTCAATTTATTTATTTTTATGTTGTCGTGTGGTGCTATTTTTATTCGTGTTCGATTGATGTTTAATGTGAAAACTTTCAGTTTTAGTTAAAAATAACTTAGCAAATGTATTGAGAGATTAAAATTTTTCTCATAAGTTGAATTTTATAAAATTTATTTCAACTAAATGAAATTATTCATAGAATGTTTGATTTTAGTTCAATTGCATTTTTCTAATTAAAAAAATTGTACCTTATTACTATATATTTTTTATTAGATTGACTCTAAAATAGTTAACAAAAAAATATATTTTAAATGAAAAAAAGATATTAGCCTTAATTATTATTTTACATACTTTTTTATTCAATTAGATAGAGTTAAATAAAAGATTAAAAAAATGTCATGGCATCCCTTACTGAACATTCAAATATATAACTAATAATTCATGTTATTGAGTTGTGTCATACTTGGATTCATGTTGAAAATAATTAACCTTAACTTGCCAATTTTATAGGGAGCTTTTTTGATAAATCCACTTTCTAAGAGCTTTATTCCATCCAATCCATATTCTTTTTCACTATTCCATTAGGTCCTATTTAAGATAAGAAGACCAAAATATCCTTTTCATCTACTCTGTTCCATTTAGTACACATTATTTTCTTATGTTTCAATAAGTCCTATGGGTGACATAATTACCAAAATGCCCCTAATGTGAATGTTCACACCGTCAATGTGAATGTTCATCTCGTCAATGTGTAGGGGCCCGGCCCATGTACAATGTGAATATTCACATTGACATGTTAACATTCACATTGATAGGAGTGTAAAATTAGCTCTGACATGGCCCGTGGGCTACGAAACCCGCCCGTTGACAATGTGAATATTCACATTGACATGTTAACATTCACATTAATAAGAGTGTAAAATTGACTTGCGTCCCATAGGCGGCCCGTGACAATGTGAATATTCACATTGACATATTAACATTCACATTGATAGGAGTGTAAAATTATTGACACGTGGGCTGGCAGTGGTCGGCGGCTGTTGATAATGTGAATATTCACATTGACATGTTAACATTCACATTGATAAGAGTGTAAAATTAACTCGCGTCCCATGGGGGGCCCAAAGCCAGTGGGCGGCCCGGGGCGAGCCCGGCTCGGCCCGTGATAATGTGAATATTCACATTGACATGTTAACATTCACATTGATAGGAGTGTAAAATTGGCCCGCGGCCCGTGAAACCACCCATTTGCCGGGCGTGCTGACCCGGCGGCGACCTCTGGCCGGACCGGTGGGCCTAGGCCTAGCATCTAGCTTAGGTCGGGCTTGGGCGGGCCTGGCCATTTTTTTTTAATTCTTTTTAATTTTTTCTACCAAAATTTTATTATTTTCCACAAAAAAAAGACATTGCTCCTCGGACCGAGCCTTGAATGGGCCTTAAGTGGACCGATAAGTGGTAGGGCCAAAAAGTGATGGCCTAGGCCTAGCCTAGGGTCTCGGTTGTCTTTCGGGCTCGGGCAGGACCCAACGAGCCTACCATTTGTGGCGGGCTTTGGGCGACCAGACATGAGCCAATTCTACATTTCTATCAATGTGCATGTTAACATGTCAATGTAAATGTTCACATTGTCAACGGGCTAGGCCGGGCCTACCCCGGGCCGCGGGCGAGCTTCGTGCCGCGGGCAAATTTTACACTCCTATCAATGTTAATGTTAACATGTCAATGTGAATATTCACATTGTCAGGGGTTGGGCCAAGCCCGCCTCGAGCTGCGGTCGGGCTTCAGACTGCCCATGGGCCACTGGCCAATTTTATACTCTTATCAATGTGAATGTTAACATATCAATGTGAATATTCACATTGTCAATAGGCCAGGCCGCGCCACAGGGCGTGGGTGGGTTTTGAGCAGCCACGGGGCGCGGGCTAATTTTACACTCCTATCAATGTGAATGTTAACATGTCAATGTGAATATTCACACTGTCAATGGGCCAGGCCGCGAACGGGCTTTTGGCCGCCAATGGGCCTCAGGCCAATTTTGTACTCTTATCAATGTGAATGTTAACATGTCAATATGAATATTCACATTGTCAACGGACCGAACTGGACCGGGCCCGCCCCGGGCCGCTATCAATGTTTAATATTAACATGTCAATGTGAATATTCACATTGTCACGGGTCGGGCCAAGCTCGTATCGGGCTGCGGTCGGGCTTCGGGCCGTCCACGGGCTGCTGGCCAATTTTATACTCTTATCAATGTGAATGTTAACATGTCAATGTGAATATTCACATTGTTACTGTGGGCAGACCACGGGCGGGTTTCGGCGACCACGCACGCGGGCTAATTTTACACTCCTATCAATGTGAATGTTAACATGTCAATGTGACTATTCACATTGTCAATGGGTCGGGCCGGGCCCGCCCCGGGCCGTAGGCCAATTTTATACTCTTATCAATGTGAATGTTAACATATCACTGTGAATATTCACATTGTCAATGGGCCGGACCGGGCCCGCCCCGGGCCGCTATCAATGTTAATGTTAACATGTCAATGTGAATATTCAGATTGTCACGAGTCGGGCCAAGCCTACCTCGGGCTGTAGTCGGGCTTCGGGCCGCCCACGGCCCGCTGGCTAATTTTATACTCTTAGCAATGTGAATTTTAACATGTCAATGTGAATATTCACATTGTCAACAATGGCGCAGGCCCAGTGACGAGCAGCGCCACCGTGGCGGGTTTCGAGGCGACCATGGTAGCGAGCTAATTTTACACTCCTATCAATGTGAATGTTAACATATTAATGTGAATATTCACATTGTCAACGGGTCGGGCCGGCTTTTGGCCGCCCATGGGCCGCGGGCCAATTTTATACTCTTATCAATGTGAATGTTAACATATCAATGTGAATATTCACATTGTCAACGGGCCGGACCGGCCCGCCCCGGGCCGCTATCAATGTTAATGTTAACATGTCAATGTGAATATTCACATTGTCACGGGTCGGGCCAAGCCCGCCTCGGGCTGCGGTCGGGCTTCGGGCCGCTAGCCAATTTTATACTCTTATCAATGTGAATGTTAACATGTCAATGTGAATATTCACATTATCAACGGGTCGGATTGGGCCCACCCCGGGCCGCCCATGGGCCGCCGGCAGGTTTTGCGCCGCCGCGGGATGCGGGCCAATTTTACACTCCTATTAATGTGAATGTTAACATGTCAATGTGAATATTCACATTGTCAACAATAGAACTTTGCTTCATGGTAGTTTTGGCCGCATACGAGCCAATTTTACATTCCTACCAATGTGAATTTTAAAATATGAATGTTCACATCATAAAATTGCTAACTGTTCAAAAAATATTTATAAGGGTATCAAAATTAAATATAAGGGCATAAGTGTCCAAGAAAATAGTGTAAATCAATAAGAAGGACTTTATGGAATAAAACTATCAGCAATGGTAGAGGGCCACAATTTTTGTGGCTCAAATGGCTCGAAATTGCCAAAACGACGTCGTTTTGAGTACAAAACAATATCAAAATTGTCAAAACGACGTCGTTTTGGCAATTTCGAGCCATTTGAGCCACAAAAATTGTGGCCCTTAAACATTTTACTAAAACTATACATACATGGGACTAAATGTGTTAAAAAATTTCTTCATGGACTTCTTAGGTTAAAACACTTCTAAATGGGATTTATCAATAAAAATCCCAATTTTATATATTGCTTGAGTTGGGTCAAAAATTCTCATCCTTACCCCCAATTAATTTTTGTTCTTATAGCATTGGTAAGCTAAAAAATAAAGATTCGATTCAACTAATTAAATTTCAACTATTATACATATATATATTTGTTATCTAAATTTTGTTAAATTGTAATACAATAGAAATAAATTTTTATCTTTTTTGTTTTATCCAAACAAATTTTTTTTTTTTTTTGAATAATAATATATGAAGGGTCCAATTTTAAAAATTCGCCTTTAACCCCTAATAAGTGAGGGCCGACCCTGTGAATGATAAGCTTCAAGGGATTAACTTTGTGGGAGGAGAGACAATCAAATAATTTATCACTCAAGAGATCTCAAATTTAAATCCCAAGAAGATTAAACATCCCAAATTTTCAGGACCATTAAAGAAGATTTGTCCAACCCTTAACTTCAGGTTCTTATAATGTGTACACTAAAGCCATTTTTACAATAGTGGTTTATAACATTAAATTACGAATAATGTGGTGTAAATAATATGAATCACGTGTGATGAGAAATGTTACTACAAATTATTTTAATGGGAAAAATAATTTATTATTGTTTTATTATGAAATATTATGATCATGTTACATATGTTGCAGCAGAAGTTCCACATGATTGTAAATTTAATTTAATATAAATTTTTTTGATTATATTTAATAATTTTATGGAATGTTCTGATTATTAATATGATTTGTAATTTTTGTTACTAAAATGATTTGTAAATTTTGGGATTAAATTTAATAATTTTATGAAATAATTCGTAACATTTCATAACACCTACTGTAACAAGTCATAATTTTTTTTTTATCAAAATAATTCGTCACAATTCTCACAATATATAATTTATATCATTTACACCACATCATTTATAATTTAATTACAAAATTCATCATATACACCATAATAGTCATAATTTTCACTTTAATTTGTATATTATAAATTTTTTATTTATAATTTTTACCATATAAAAATATAATTTGCTTACATAGTGCTTACTTTTTAAGGAGTGTCCACCGTAAATTTCTCCAATTTTAAATGTATAAATATGCAAATTTTAGTTTAGCAATTTAAAAAAAAAAAAAAAAAAACAATCAAACAAACAAACAAACAAGTAAGCCATTTAGCCAAAAAACTGCTTCGGCTCACTAAATTTCTTCAACACGCAGATGCAATTCATTTTCAGCCGCATGATCATCTCACTAAAATGAGGTGGCACGTTCTCCTAAAATTTCCACAAGATCTTGACATGAAAAATCTCCACAGAGGATCTTGTTCCTGCTTCCCCTGGCTTACTATCATGATTCAATAAATTTTAATTAGTATACTAAAGGTAGTTAAGCCAATTCAAGATCCCTTCTACAACTGATAAGTTACATACAACTTATGCCGAACATAAAATGAAAAATTAAACCCTATATTAGCTTTTCTCTACTCTATAATTAAGCATATTATCTCTTATATAGGTTTAAACATGTTTAATTATTCACTTCTATTCTTTTCCTTTTTATTATCGTCTTTCTTGTCTTTTAAGTTATTTTATCTTTTTTCCTTTGAATCTAGGCATGATTCAAAAGAGAGTTCTCTCACCAAGTGTTGACTTTTTGGCTTTCGGAGGTTATTTTTGTAATTACGAACGTGCCAGTAAGGATCAATCAGTCCTTACAGAAAATTAATTACCAACCAATTATCAGACGATTGTGTTTTAGTTCTTTCAGCCTCAATAAAGAGGACTTTTACTGGTGGCTTGACTTAGGAGAATTAAGCAAATAACAATTAAATGAAGAACAGTTGAAGTATTCTATTAAGATGAAAAACTTACAATGATCCAAACTCAGCCTCGTAGAGGTTTACAGCGACAATCTACTTGAAACTACTCCTATGAATGAAGTGCAGTGCAGGAATTTTAAAGTACAGGAATGTAAAGAACTGGAAATATAAAACTGGAAATGTAAGATTGGAAATAAAGTAGAATAAGACTGGTTTTTTGCATCTGAGTCTGGGTCCTTTTTTCTGGGTCTCCTCTGCTATTTATACTTCTCAAGGATGACCATCGAACTGCATTTCCAACCGTCGAACTGCTCCTCCATGATCATTGATCATGTTGCCTTATAATTAGCTCCACTATGATGTCTCTTGCAGTTAGACTTCCCTCCTAATTTTGAATTTAAATATGAGTAACCGTTGAAGCCACGTCACATTGCATCTCTTTGTTGATGCACTGCTACTCAGATCTCGTAATAACCAATATTAACTGCCACGTGTACGATTAGGATCGAAGACTTGAATAGTCTTCCTGTATTACCCTCATTCTGCCACGCGTCGAATTGTAATTGGCTTGTACAAAATATGTAGCCAACATTACCCCCCGCACTAATATACCCAATACTTGGTGATATTAGTGGATCAAGGTCTTTTTCCCACGTCTTAGAATGTGCATGGGCTTTGCATTCTGCCAGAAATGCAACTGTCATTCATCATCTGCATTAAACTCTCTTTCAATCTCTTGAACACCCCCACCACCTCAGTATTCGAACAGACTGATACATTTTTTATGGCTGAATCAATTTTTCCTTCCATTGATCGAGCATACGAAGAGTTATATGATGATGTTGTTCCTCCTCAACAGAACCTCCATGCATTAATTAGCTACCTTTACCCACCTTTCTACATTCAAGTCATGGATGCCTTTGCAAATTATCAACCCTTGGACTTCGAACATATTGCCCTTAATCCTTCGATTCAGAAACTTACAAATATGGACATGGGAAGTTCTTCTTCTGACTCACCCTTGGACTACGAACAAACTGCTCTCAATCCTTTGATTCAGAAAGTCGCAAATATGGACATGGAAAGTTCTTCTTCACAACCCTCTGCATGGGATAAGGCTGCAACTTCTTCCTCTTCTAGGATTTCTGACTGGACAAACTGGTCAAAACCTGAGGCCTGTGAATTGAGGGAACGAATCAACCATCACTTTGTCGAGTTTACTAACCCTTTAGAATTTCCTTCCTATCTTGTGGCTTCGGTGGTCTATCCCTACGTGCCCATTGACCATCGACGCAGTTTGGAGGAGAATCTACTTGTGGCATGGTATACATCCTCCATGCCTAAAAAGATAGTGCATGCTGCCCGACGCCTAGAAGAGGCACAAGGGTACAATCCATCATTTTTAGCCTAGAAGGCAAAGATTTGTTCTTTTGACTGGCTTGATTATATTAATGCCCTTGTTCCTTCTGCCCTTGCTCTACCTCCTAAAATAGAAGCATCCACACCTTCTCCCCCGCCAAATCCTTGCTGGACAGAGAGACTGAGGCTTGCCCTCTCTGCGGATAAGGTCTTTCTACCTTACAAGTCTCCACCTTCCCCTACTCCAGCTGAGCGAAAGCAAGCTCAACTTCTGCTCGCGGCTTTCTCTCACTTGCCCTTCAATGTTCTTGAGGACAAAGTCCCCCTCAAGAACCTTCAACGGGCTTGTGATATTCTGACTCGGGGTCATGTCCTCAATCCCCTCGCCCAAGCAGAGCTTCACATGTTTTTGGACCAACTTCCATTGCTTCTCCACTGGCATCGGACCTCTATGGACACCACACAATCTTTAGACCAACTCTTGTCCCTTCGAGTTCATGCCCAGTACGAAGCAGAGAACTTCATCGAAGAATTCGATGATTTCAAGAATAAAGATTCTGCGTATTAGGATGACTTGGATATAGACGAATTGGAACAGGGATCGAGAGAAACAGCATTCGAAATAAAGGTTGAAGAGCTCTTTTACGAAGTGAGAGCACATCAACTCATGCAGCCAATGTTAGAAGAAATAGAGGATAGAATAAAGAAAGAACAGAAATTCATTGATCATTGTTGAACTAAATTTCATGATCTTATTATTTATTACATTCCCTATTTTTATGAGCTTGAGTTTGTACCCAAATAGGGTCATTCGAAGTAATTGTTTTTGCTTTAATACAACCAAAACTTTTCTTTATTTGGCATTGTTTGATCCTGTCTCCATTTGTCTTTAAAAGCCAATTCAGAGATTCGAATTGAACAATCTTATCCTTTGAATATGGACTCAATTGTTTAATATGAAACACTAAGAATCAACATGAACTTTTCCAATTTATGGAATAAAGTTGACATTTTTGCTAATTTTCATCTAGAATCGATGCTTGAATTCAGCATCTTACCCTTAAAGCTTATTTTAATCACAACCAACATATGGTCATGGCTAGTATGATCAATCAATCTTAAATTGACCATTTTTGCTTGAACAGATTCATCTTTGTTTGATTCAAAAGACAATCTTTTTCTGTACATATACAA
Source organism: Camellia lanceoleosa (assembly GCA_025200525.1). Taxonomy (NCBI): domain Eukaryota; kingdom Viridiplantae; phylum Streptophyta; class Magnoliopsida; order Ericales; family Theaceae; genus Camellia; species Camellia lanceoleosa. The sequence continues at coordinate 667,783 of JANUSC010000048.1, read as the reverse complement.
ACCAACTATTGGTTTTGATGTTTCGAACAACAATTCACATCCTTAAGGAGTATTAAGTTTTGCTTCGAAGGATATTACTTTCATTAAGAAACCTAAGACAGGTCTTTAATCTCTCTGAAGTAAACAAATACTTGAGTATTCTTGCATCTGTAAGTATGGAATGTGCTTCGAAGCTCGCTTCTCTGTTTCGAAGCCGTTGTTATTTGACTTTTGGCGCCAAAATCTACTTTCGAAGCCAAATATTCTACTTCGAAGCTGGCATTAACATCTAGGCTGTGTTTTTCCCTCCAAAAGTATTAATATTGAAGGAAAACTCTTCGTATTTGTACCTTTAGTACTTAACGAACTACGCGATATATCTTCCAGACACAAAGGCTTTTCAAAACCCTTTTATTTCGTACTCTGAAATCACTCGCTCGTTTAACGCACAAAACCCTTTATCTCTACTGATCTTCCACTTCTCTCTACTTCCTTCCTCAACTTTGTCTTCTGAGAAATCGCTCTATCAATGGCTTCTTCTTTATTGAAAGTACTTGCTGGCGATCGTATAAGCCCAACTATGGCTTTGAAAAGATGTATTGATGACGAGATCGCCAAGTTAACGGCCGATGGGTCAAGTGTCATAGATGGACGGCTCTTTGTTCCTCGCCACAGCAATAAACAAGAATATGTCTTGGGTCCCATCTTTCGAGAAGCTCCTGCCCAACTTCCAGCTTTATACCCTCGCTTGGAGGACCACTTTCTTCTCTATGAAGGAGGGCTCGACTACGGAAATTGGAGGGTGACCCGACCTCATCGCTGCTGGCCGACATTGAGAACTGAATGGGAAGAATGGTATGACAAAGTTGTACCTGCGCGAGAAGATGATCTACAAAAGCTCTGTATTCTCGACGCCCTCCGTCTTTCTATGTTCATCATTCCTGAAGATCCTTTTTTGATTCCGCTGCTCTTTGCTTTTGGAATATGGCTTTCAATTTTTTTCAATTTCGGTGTGGCGTGATGGCCCCTACCGTTCTTGATATCTGTCATCTTTTAGGGCTTTCACCCCTTGGTACTCCTTTCAGTCCCAATTATCCAGACCTCTCTATTAAGTTTTCTCTTTCACCCCTAAATTCTTCCTATAGTGACTTTGTAAAGGCTGAAAACAAAAGAATAGGCCCTGTGAGAGATAGAGAACTTTTTTCCTTCATTTTATACTGGATGTGTAAATTTCTCTTTTGTACATCCTCTCAATGAATTATGCCTGAATTCGCCCCACTTGCGAAGGCCCTTGTTTTGAAAAAACGTATAGCCTTGGCCCCATATCTCTTAGGCCATGTTTACAGAGCCTGCTCCCAATTTTGTGAAAAACCTCTTGACGTTAACCAAGGAGGTCCTCTTTGGGTGCTTCAACTCTGGCTCTTCACCTATTTCACTGATTTGCATCCCAAATGCTTAAAATTCCTTGTTCAGGACCCTAGCACTTATGGGGAGAAGTATGCTAGGATTGTTCTTTATCCTGCTTTCTTTGCTTATTACCTCACCTTTTTTCACCAACTCCCTATTTCTCCATCTGCCACCTTCTTTTGTCCCTTTGATGCCAGCAAAGGACCTGCTTGGCTGCAAACCTTTTTGGCTGATAAAGAGTGTTCCACCTCACCCCACAAAGATATGTGGGCTTCTATTTTGCTACCAAGGGAGCTGTTCATTGGCACTTTAAATCCTCGAGCTTATAAATGTATAGCTGAGGTGTACTGCCCTTCTCAGTTTGCCCGACAATTTGGGTTTAGTCAGGGGATTCCCGTTCCACTTTGCAGCCTTTCGAATGTCCATCTCACGGCTAGAGACCTGAGAATACCTAAATCAAAACTAGAGGCTGCAACATTTAAATTGCTGAAAGAATTGAGCGAGTTCAAATTTGTCCCCTTCCTTCCTTCTGGCCTGACTCTGAAAAGATTTCAAAACTAGTGAACAGCCAATATAGAAGTGCACCTATCCGTACACCCTCATGATCTACTGATAGGGTTAGGAGTGCCTTCGAAGGCTAAATCAACAACAGTTGAGAACACTCCCTCTCTTCCCACAGCTGCCAAAACTGCTCCTGTAGCCTCATCATCTCCTGCTAGAATTACTAGAGCTACTTCAAGAAGGGGTCAGTATTTTCAGGTTTCTTCTTCTCTTTTTTTTTTAGACTCTTTTGTTTGTTTACTTTACATTCATACCTCTTGGTGTAGGGTCTCCACAAGAAGAATCTCCTAAGAGGGCTGAAATCCTAGCTACTCTCAAGGACAAACAAAAGCAGAAAAGGAAAAGAAGGCTGATACTCACTCCTGAGGAATCCGAATCCCGGATTGAAGAGGGAAAGATTGAGAAAGAACAGGAAGTGCCATTACAGAGAAAAAAGAGGAAACAGATGACTATCTCTCCTTCTGGCTCAATCGAAGGTCCTACTCATGAGACAGCTGCCAAAGTAGTAGAAGAGGAACTTTCTTCTAAGGAATTTGAATCCCAGATCGAAGAAAGAGAAATTGAGAAAGAACAGACAAGACCAATACTGAGAAAAAAGAGAAGGAAGGTGACTGTCTCTCCTTCTGATTTGGTCGAAGATCCTATTCATGAAGCAGCTGCTAAGGCAGTAGAACAGGAACATTCCAAGGCCATAATTGTTTTTGAGAGAGCTGAGAATAGATGGCAACAACAATTCTTAAGAGATGAAGCTACTGCTGCTGATGCGATCCAAAGGGAAACTACAAGAAGGCAACATATTGCTGAGCACTATTCCCTTCGAAGCTCTCCTATTGCTGCTATCACTTCTGAAACAAGTAAATTCTTTCAAGCCTCTACCGTTTTCCCTTGTCAAATTTTGGTATTGAGACTTGACATTACATTTGTAGTTTTCTTTTGCAGCAACGACTACTGAGGCTATTCTTCCAATAAGGACTCCCTCAGTTTTAGTTGAAGTTGACCAATTGTAAGATATGAGACCCATCCAAATAATACTCTCAGTTCCTAAGCCTACATTCTCTGTACCCTTCCTGAGGCCAAGTATCCCTGCATCACTTTCTTTTGGCTTAACTTCATACATTCCCTTTTTGTCCTTTGACCTTACTCAATTTGGTTCCCTTTTGAGCTTCGTTTCTCCTTTCCCTCCTAAGGAAATTCTAACCATTACCTCATCTTCAGTGGTAGCTGATTCCCCTATAGAGGGTGCTGGCAGCTCTCCAACTCCTGGTCTATTGCCTTTGCCTAGTTCCAGCCTCTCTTCCCTCGACCTATTAGTGGCTAGGACCATAGAGACTGCTGAAGATGCTCCACCCATTTCTCCTATCCCTATCTGGGTCATCATGCCTTCCTGCTTGCTCTTCTGCACCCTTCATGTCCACGGATGAGGTAGATATCTTCGAAGCAAGACTAGCCAGTCTCTTCGACATGCCCTCTACCTCTCTAATAGCTAATGATGAGGTTGAGCCATTAGTTCTGGCTGACTCCTTGTTAGAAATTCTTGAGAGCTCCTCTTCCTCCAGTAGTAAGCTTTCTACACCTTCGATGGATTTAGACAGCTGTCTGAAGTTATTGACATCCTTTTCAAGGATTCCTTTCGAGGCTTTACAAAGGCCTATAATAAGAAATGGCTTCCTTCAGTGCTGCAAAGTTGTTGAGCAATCCAGTATAACTGTCTCAAGTCATCTATCTTAGGTAGCAGCTACTATTGACTTCTACATCAACATTTGTCATCTTTGCCAAGGCTGAGAGGAGAAATTAGTGGCGACGAGCTTTGTTTCCACGATACATCTTTGAAGTCTCGGCTAAAGGAACAACATTCCTCTGTCTCCCATTTTCAAACTCAACTCTTTGGAGAGGAAAGCTCAACTTGAGGAGGAGCTATCTCTGATGAACCGGGCCTTAAGCCCGACACCAAGCGCAAATCACCAACCAAGGCGGCGATCGAAAACAAGAAATGACCATGACCATGCGGTTGTTTTCTTCATTTAAGAATAAAGTCTATTGTAAAAAGATCAATTAAGGCATTGTAATGATTTCTGGGCCAATTTATGGCAAAATGTATTTAACTCTTTATGACAAAACAAATTCTGATTTATCATTTGAGTACTTTTGTGTTCTTGTACTTGGCATTTATTTTACTCCTTGTGTTTCCCATATAGTTGGAAAATAAGGCTTCAAATACCTGTCATTAATCTTTTTGGGATGTACATGTCCATTCAAATTTCTCAAATGGTATGCCCCAAAAGGAAGGACTCTATAGACTTGGTATGGTCCTTCTCAGTTAGGTGACCATTTGCAAAACTTATGGCTTTTAATCCTTATTGGGAGTATAGTTTTCCACACCAAATCACCTTCATCAAAGCCAATGTGTTTGACTTTTTTATTATAGTTTTTGGCTGCTTTCTTCTTTTGGAAAATAATGCTATTTAATGCCAGAATTCTAGCTTCATCTATGCTTTCTAATTCCAAGCACATACTCTGATGGTATTGCTCAGGATTTAACTAGTCTTGGCATTTTACCCTCAAAGACTTAACATTAACTTCCACAGGCAACACTGCATCATGCCCAAGGTATAAGGAGTAACTCATGTGCTTGACCTTGGGAAAGTTCTATAAGCCCACAATACATCCAACAATAAGTTATGCCAATCCCTAGGATTGTCTTCCACAACCTTTTGTATTCCTTTCTTCAAGGACTTATTGGATGATTCAGCTTGACCATTGGCTTATGCATAACGGGGGGTGGAATTAACAAAGCTAATTCCAAACTCTGCCACAAAAGGCTTTACCATTTTCCCATCAAACATAGTCCCATTATCATGATTATAGTGCATGGGATACCAAATCGTGGATTAAATCCTTAATGAATCCAATAACCTCGGTTTGGTCTCTGACCTTATATGGCTTAGCTTCGATCCATTTAGTGAAGTAATCGGGCCACTAAGATGAAACAATGATGCTTCGAAGAAGGTGGGTGTATTTTCCTCATCATATCCATGGCCCATCCTCTAAATGGCCAAGGCTTTACTACTGCATGTAGGTCAGTTATGGGCACATGCCTGATCGTGCCATGCTTTTGACATGCCTGGCAACCTCTTGCATATTCTATGCAGTCTTTAAGGATAGTTGGCCAATAGTAGGAATACCTTCAAAGCAATTATCTCATCTTTACACCAAGCTGATGAGCACCACAGATGCCTTCATGAACCTCAGCCATAGCTGTCAATGCTTCTTTTGGGCCTAAGCATTCCAGCAATAAACCATCTCCCGCCCTTTTGTAGAGAGCATTACCGTATATGATGTATTGCGTAGATTGCAATTTAATTTTTCTGCTGGCCTTCAAAGATGGGCCAGCCAAGTACTGCATTATTGGATGCCTTCAATCTTGTTCTTGTAAGTCATTTTGATTGACTTCTAGAACCACATTCCTTTTGTTTAAAGGTGGTATTGATTTCTGATATGTTGTTTGGCTTACATCCCTTTAAGTATTATTCCTTCTCTTGAAATTCGAAGCTTTCAGAGCCACATCATTAGCTCTATTATTCAAGAATCTTGGGATATGAGTTACATTTGCTATTTGAAATTGAGAAAGCAGATGTAATGCAAAACATAATATGGCAAAATGCTTATACTTTGACATTTGAAAATCCCTTTCACTTGGTTAACCACCAATTGAGAATCTCCAAATATGCCAACTGCATGAACTTGTAGTCCCATAAGAATTTCCAATCCCACTATTAGGGCTTCATATTCAACTTGATTATTAGAACAAGTAGTTTCATCCACTTTGAAACCATGTGTGGTTTCTACTCCTTGTGGTGACTTAATCACTATACCAATTCCAGTTAGGCCATTGGCTTTTGACCCATCGAACCACATTTGCCATGGTTCAACACTAGCCATACCAAGTTCCATTATCTCTTGGCTTTTTGTTTGAGATGGATGGTCTGCCAAAAAATTAGCTAAAACTTGTCCTTTTACTACCTTTTGGGGAACATATTCTAAATGAAATTTTGATAAGGCTAATATCCATTTGCCAATTCTTCCCCTCAACATAGTTCTAGATAACATATACTTAACCAAATCTGTGGTTGCAATTACCATGACAGTTGTAGACAAAAGATAGTATCTTAATTTCATTGTAGCAAAATACAATGCAAGGCACAGCTTTTCTACAGCTGAGTATTTACATTCACAAGAATTTAAAAACCTACTAAGGTAATAAACAGCTTGCTCCTTGCCTTCTTCATTGTCCTGGGCTAAGAAAGCTCTCAATGAATCTTCTACTGTAGCTATGTACAACTTCAAGGGCTTATCACCCTTTGGTGGCATCAGCATTGGAGGGTTGGCCAAGTAGGCTTTGATACCTTCGAAAGCAATTTGATGCTCTGCCGTCCACACAAATTCCTCTTCATCTTTCAACCTTAATAAGGAAGAAAATACTTTAGTTTTCCCTGTAGTGTTAGAAATGAATCTTCGAAGAAAATTAACCTGTCCAAGGAACTTTTGTAATTCTTTCTTACTTGATGGAGGTATGGCTTCAATGATGGCTTTGGCTTTATTCTGGTCAATTTGTATCCCTTTCTTGTGTACTACATAGCCCAAGAAGTTTCCAGATGATATACCAAAAGCACACTTAAGAGGATTGAGTTTCAACCTAAACTTCCTCATTCTTTCAAAGGCTGCTTCTAAGTGAAACAGATGCTCCTCCATGGATTGGGATTTAACTACAATGTCATCAATATAAAACTCTAAATACCCTCCAATGAGGTCATGAAAGATAGTGTTCATATCCCTCTAATATGTAGCCCCAACATTCTTCAGGCCAAATGGCATTTTAACCCATTCAAAGGTGTCAATATTCCCAGGACATCTAAATGCTGTCTTGTGAACATCCGCCTCATAATCTGATTTCGTTATAACGAGTGCCCATGCATCACTGACAAAATTTGATGCCCTGCTGAATTGTCTACCAGCAAATCTACTATAGGCATAGGATACTCATCTTTTGGAGTAGCTAGATTCAAGTTTCTAAAATCGATGCATACCCTCATTTTACCATTCTTCTTAACTACAGGCACAATATTGGATAGCCATTCAACATACCTGGCTGTCTTAATAAAGCCTGCCTTGAGTAGTCTAAGAATTTCCTCCTTAACTTTCTGGATCACTTTTGGACTCATTCTTCTTGGTTTTTGCTTGTATGGTTTGACATTAGGCCTCATAGGGAGCCTATGTTCCACTAATGACCTATCCAATCCTGGTAGTTCATTATAAGACCATGCAAAACAATCTTTATATTTCTTCAGAACAACCAATAACTGGTCCCTATCTAGAGCATTCAAACAAGCACTTATATAGGTGGGTTGTTGTACAGAACCGTCCCCTAAATTTACTTCTTCTACGGGGTCTTGTGTCTGAGGACTTACTGAAGCTTCTTCTTTGATTTCTTCTGGCTTCGAAGCAATCTTCTTGCTTTGTTCTGCTCCCAGGTTCTTTAATTCAACATCTTTACCCTTCTCCTCATAGACAAAGTCTGTCCATAAGGTTTCTTCTTCCTGTATCTCCTGGACTTTTGTTTCAATGTCCAATGCACAATATTTGTCAAGGGCCAAAACTCTGGCCTGTTGCTGCTCCTGCATGCAGCCAATTATCATGGCTTCTTTCTCTTGCTCTTGCACTCTCTGGACTATTGATTTTACATCCAATATAGAGAACTTAATTAGAGCCAAAGACTTGGCTTCTTGGACTTCATTTCTTTGCCTACAACCAGGCATCATTGTCATCATTCACGACAACCTCTTCATCAGCACTTTCCTGGACTAAGTGCTTCAGGTGCGTCACTTTTTCATCAGCCGTCACTTCGGCTGAGCCATCAGGTTTCCTCAATATACTGAGTGGGGTCGCTCTCTCAATATACAATTTGGCCTCTGTGAAGTCTGCCTGAGACTATGAAGGGTTGAGGATCTGCATCAATTTCCTCTGTCTCTCCATTGCCTAAGGCCATCATTATTTTCTGATGCAAAGAGGAAGGCACACACTTGTTAGTGTGAATCCAGTCTCTACCAAGTAAAGCATTGTACTTAGCATTGCTGTCGATGACGAAGAATGTTGTCATGCAGTCCCTGGTTCCCACACTCAGGTTGATAGGTAGAATTCCCTGAGCCATCTGCTTGTCTCCAGCGAAACCAGCAATGGTTGTGCTGGTTGGGATTAACCTGGGGTTCCTTTTCCCTAGTTTCTTCAAGGAAGATTTCGGTTGTAAGTTCACTGCTGCCCCATTATCTATCAAGACTTGGTTCAATTGTATCCCATCGAAGAAAGCCTTGATATACAAAGGCTTGACATGTTGTGTCATAGAGTTCGAGGGATACTCAACAGGATATGAGAGCTTAATGCTCACCTCTTCTTCACTCTCATATTCAGTTTCCATTGGGGTAGCCATTCCGGAATCATCCTGCACCATACTCACTTGTGAGTCTTCACTAGAGACTGGAATTGGGTCAATTTCTTGGCCCTCTTAGTTCTCATCCCCAGCTTGGAATTCATGCGGTAGTATGTGTACCATATTCACTGATACTGAGCCAAATTAGATGGTTGGTTGTGCCTGTTTCCTCTTGGCCCCCTTGTTTAGTTACTTCAGAAGCATCCTTCATACTGCATTCTGGCACTTCCTTACTAACAAGCTCCTTCGAATGGTCTTTTCTGACTGGCTTTTTACAAAAATGTTTGTTCGGCCATGAAGGCTTCGAACATTTCTTCCTCAACCATTTCTCTCTTCTGGCCTAAGCCAACTTCTTTCTCTGCCTCGCTATCACTCTCCATCAACGCCTTCTCCAATCACCTTGGCTGGACTTCTCTCTGGCTTTTAGTTCAGAGTGAACTTTGACCAACTGTTCCCTGCTGTAACCTATTTTGGCTTGTAGAGTTGGTTTTGGAGTATGGTCTGACTTTGGATTCTTCTTTCCTTCTATCTGGACCATTGAAGAACTTTCTCCACTTTCCTTCAAGTCTTGCTGGTATTGAGTGTACCTGCGCTGAATTTTCCTCCTTTGTGATCTAGAAATTACGGGGACCATATCTGGTTCCTTCGTTTTTGGGTGTTTAAGCAATACCCAATTGTTTGGAGCCCCCAAAGGAGGTTTGACCATCCTACCTTGGTTTCCAATTACATCTCTTTGTGTAAACACTTCCCTAGGTTTGTTCTACATCACAAACCAATCTGGGACCCCAGGTACCCACGAACTTACTGACTCAACCGTTAAACTGCTTCTTATTTCTTTGAAGCCACCTTGAAATTGGCATGAAGGCCCTTTGCCACGACTTCATGCTTTGGGCCTAACTCAGGCCTTCGATGAAGATATCCACTTTACGTCGCCGTGAAATTGGTCTAGGGGCAATCTCGGCTTTGATCATAAATGAACCTTTCTCTAGTCTCCTCTCGGAATGACTGCTCTCCATTCTGTAGTAATTAGGTGGCCTGGACTCATATAAAGGCCTCTTACCTTTAGAATGCATTCTATCGGCTGTTGGTTCAACCATTGATGGCTGTTGCCTAACACCAGATGGATATGGCCTTTTATTGTAAGCATTGGTTGGTTTAGGACGCCTCTGCATATCCTTGCAATATTGCTTCCCATCAATTGGAAGCCCTTTTAACCACTTGTAGCTTAGTCTGCACCTGGGATACATCCTTTGCATTACAACTGCCTTTAAGGAATCGTCATCCAGTGCTTCTTCATCAGAGTCTTCCCTCTGGTGTGAGAAATCTTGTCCAATTACTGGTAGATTTCCAGTGTCCTTCTTGATAGTTGTCTGGTTGGCAACATGTATCTGCACATTGACTTCTCCCAATTCTTTCAAGGACAAGCTTCGAAAGTCTAGCATTATGACATTGGTTGCCACCTCTTCAATTTCTGGAAATGGATTACTGTCGATCCCCATGGCCTTTTACGCTTTGGTGGGAACTTGGACTTCCTTTCCGAATTTGTTCTTGGATCCTGTCTCGAAAAACAATACAGTTCTTAGTCGAGTGAGACCAAGAATTATGCCACTTACAATATACTTTTCCTTTAGGTTCATCTAGAGATGGAATTTTTACTCCTTTTGGTAACTTAAGGAAGTTGGCCACAAGCAAATGATCAAAAATGTCATCTGCCTTAGTTAAATCGAAAGAGTATTTCCTGTGAAGGTCTTTCTTTTTAAATTGCTGGTCAATTGTTGTATCCTTATGAATTAATGTTTCACAGATTACAAGTTCTTTCCCCACAATCTCTACTGTATCGATCTCATAATTAGGATCTCTATAATATGTCTTGTATAATGTATTATTTCGATCTTGCTCCTCCTCTAGTAATGCTTCATACCTAGACACCTTATAAGTGAGTTCCACAAAGTCTTTGAACTCAGTTGAGTCAAACTTCTTTCAAAGCCTAAACTCTAAACCATTTTGAGCCAATCTCACGAATTCTGGCTCTGGTAAGATGACTCTACATTTATTTCGAGCCCTTTTAAATCTGGCAATAAATTGAGTAGCCTTCTCATCAAGCCTTTGACTCAATCTTGTCAAGTCTGCCATGGAAACCTCTGGCTCTGATTGGAAGAATTGGGCATGAAATGCCTCTTCCATCTGTTGCCAAGTCTGGATAGAGCCAGGTGTATGGTTAATATACCATACAAATGCTCCCCCAATTAGGAAATTTGGGAATAACCTTAACTTCATATAGTCATTATTGGTAAATTCGCCGCATTGAGCAGCAAACCTAGCAATATGCTTTACTGTTGATTGATTTTCATTCCCATAAAAAAGGGCAAAATCTGGTATCCTGAAACCTCTTGGATATTCATGTACCCTGTCTATCCATTCTGGGTATGGTTTCCTGTACACTGGAGTCTGGACCCCCCGAGCCATTGGTCCACACATCTCTCTAACAATGTCAGCAATTTGGTCCCTAGGAACCATATTTTGTGCTCTTGAACGCTCTTTGGAGGGACAAACCACGAGTTTGGTGGGCAAACTTGTGCTGTAGTCCTCTTGGTCCATAAGGTGGTATATTTGGGATTTGGTTGTCCCTGTGGTGTGGAGTTCTTTGTTGGGGTGTGGGTAACCCCTTTGAGCCTACTGCGAAAGGACTGCAAAGGTCTTTGGGCGGTGTTGTGTCTCTTCCATTTGTAGAAAAACCTTCCAACCCCCCAGGTATAAATTCGAGTAAGGGATTAGTGAACCCCCTTGTGCCAGGTATGGCTTCGAATATGGGATTTGGAGCCATTCTTATGCCATTTTCTTGCACTGGGCCAGATCCACCAATTTGCATAGCTTCCTTTGTTAAGTACTAAGGCATTTTGACCTGCTATAGGCCTCGAAATAGGTTCGTACCAAGACTGAGGTGATGGTCTTTCATAGTTTTGATTACTAGTTTGACCATTAGAATGTCCATTAACTTGTATAAGCTGTTTATCTCTAGCCAATCTTTGCTGAGGGATATTCGAAACTTTCTCCATGTATCTTGCGTTTGTTGGTTGGTGGTTATTCATTCGATCCAAAAAAGATGTTGCCCACTTTTCCATTGTGTTCATTAATTCTTTGTCCCATAGCATCTACTAGGCCACTCCATGGATTTATTGGTGCGTAGATGGAGCGATGGATGGTCCAATTCCTTGGTCTCGTCAATATTATGAACATGTGGTACTTGTTCCAAATCTTTGATGCAATTCGACCATAGGTGCGATATAATAGGAGTTTCCATAGGGCGTGTTATTACATTATCCTCTAGATTAGGTATCTCTACCTCTCCTTCTCGCCTTCTTCCAAGCATTCATTTTCTCCTTGTCTTCTACATCTAGCCATTTCAATTAGTCCCAGTGTGCCAAAAATATATGTTGGCTTTTTGGCTTCGGAGGTTATTTTTGTAATTGCGACCGTGCCAGCAAGGATCAATAACTCCTTATAGAAAATTAATTGCCAACCAATTATCAGACGATTGTGTTTTAGTTCTTTTAGCCTCAATAAAGAGGACCTTTACTGGTGGCTTGACTTAGGAGAATTAAGCAGATAACAATTAAATGAAGAAACGGTTGAAGCATTCCATTAAGATGAAAAACTTAAAATGATCCAAACTTCGGCCTCGTGAGGTTCTGATGACAATCTACTTAAATCTACTCCTATGAATGAAGTGCGGTCACGAGAATTTTAAAATCTGAGGAATGTAAAGAACTGGGAATATAAAACTGGAAATGTAAGACTGGAAATAAAATAGAATAAGACTGGTTTTTTGTATCTGAGTCTGGATCCTTTTTTCTGGGTCTCATCTGCTATTTATACTTCTCAAGGATGACCATCGAACTGCATTTCCAACCGTCGAACTGCTCCTCCATAATCGTTGATCATGTTGCCTTATAATTAGCTCCACTATGCTGTCTCTTGCAGTTATACTTCCCTCCTAATTTGAATTTAAATATGAGTAACCGTTGAAGCCACGTCACCCTGCATCTCTTTGTTGATCCACTGCTACTCAGATCTCGTAATAACCAATATTAACTGCCACGTGTACAATTAGGATCGAAGACTTGAATAGTCTTCCTGTATTACCCTCATTCTGCCACGCGTCGAATTGTAATTGGCTTGTACAAAATATGTAGCCAACACCAAGTTTAGTGCCAAGCAAAAATCACACGTTCATCCAATTACAAGCAATGTTCTCTCATCTTCTTACTTTGTTGGTGTAGTGGCTTGGGTCAGTTTAATCCAATCCGTTTCCATTTTGGTTGGGACACGGGGTTGTCGTGGGTGACGTGGACCATTCTAGGTAGGTTTGTCAATTGGTGTGCCTCAAGATGGGCTCTGAGGCGAGCCAGAGTTTTGGAATTGCTTGGTCGCTTTGCAATTGTGTGTGGTTGGAAGTCGCGATCAGACCAAAACATAACCAGTCCTCTGGTGGGGGTGAATGCATTGCCCGCAATGGGCCACGATGAGGGGTCACGATCAGCATAGTCACACCCGCGGTATAGGTGGTTGCGCCCGCCACTAGTTTTTCTGAGAGTTTACGGCTGTGATATATGTTGTCACGTAAGCGATGGGCTTATTATATAACCTGTCGATTTGTTACAATTCAACCATCCCCACCATTATGGTTGATCCTCTCCTTTTTTACGGTATCATTGAGATATTTTTTTTGTGCTATTTCCCAGTTTACAGAATGTATAAAATGAACACTAGAAGATGGTAAATATTGGTCCTGGGGTGGGAAATTTGCATATGGCATGTAGAGGATTATGGTTAAAAAATTCATATCTAATTCATAAAGAACTATGTTTCCTCCTGTATTCTTTTCTTATTTTTTAATGTTATTTTTGATATGTCGATAGATGGAATAATATAATTTTGTCTACAATTTTGTTATTTTTATTTGTGTGTTGCTGCACCAAAAAAAAAATTTTTTAAATTAAAAAATAAAAAATAAAATCTATATTGTAATTATTTTATAATTATCTCACTGAATTATAATTTTCACAATTATTAATTGCTCTAATTTTAAATTTCCACGTAATGCAAAGCCCAAACCACAGTCAAAGGCCCCTCAAAAAGCAATTCAACTAGCTACCAAACAATAGAAAAAAGAGACTGATGTTTAATTATTAATTGGACAAATCTATATTGCAGTTAATAAATTCTTTATTAAAAATGATATGATAGATAAATTTGATTATACAAGCCTACTTAGTAATTTTGTTGTTAAAAATGTAAGAAAAGTAATCCTACTTAGCACTTTAGCCTTAATTAAAGTTTTGCAAAGCACATGCAATATTATATATATAGAAGGACAAGGGGTGGTCAGTTTTACATTATTAATCCATGCCAAAATGAAGTTTTAAAAGTACCAAATTTGTGTTCTTCTAGGAACCTGCAGGGCCCCCATACAGTACCAGATGCCCAAAGTAAGCCCCATTTTTTCCTTCATCATTCACATCATACAGTTTTCTACTGTTTGTAAACTCGTATGTATGTGGATTTATATCCCCTCCACTTGGACTCTTAAGTGCAATATTCCTGAAGTATGCATCATATCTGGTGCTCTCAATTAGAAAATGACTTCCCCCCATTACGGGTTTAGGGGTGCCCGATGGACTAAATACCTCTCCTCCCCATTCAGTATGTGAAGCTAAGTTTGCTAATCCACCGCCAAGTATTCTCTTTGCCCAAAATCCAACATTGGTATTCACAACTCCAAGCCACCAGTTTCCATTAGCTAGGTCCTATATATTTTTACATGGATATCAAAATTGAATAATTGAACAGAAGAACACAAAGTCTATTTCTTTACCACTAATTACTTAATTATGATTTTTGTTTCATAATTATTGGTGTAATAATTATTTGACACAATGGTAGCATGACTTGGGAACTTGTGATCCTTGTCTGATGGTCTAGGTGTGGACTTCATGTATATTAAGAGTTTTCAAATTTTACGCAAGATGTAGATTTCCACCTCAACGGTGTCCCTCCATGTATAGAGACCTTTCCAATTCTTTGAACCAAGAGCTATATCTATATCCACAATCACAAATCCAGGACAATTTGTATTGAAATAATGAGATTAACCTGCCTGTTTGGTAGAGAAACATATAAGAATATATTGTAAGAGCTACTAAGAAATATAGTCAATTAAGTAATATGCACTCAAAAGCAGTGATACTTACATTCGTATACATGAATAGTCGAGTACGTGCGTCACCAAACAGAGATGGATCCACCTGAGACAAACCAAAAACGTAATAAAAACAAATGCTTTTGCCTATGTGAAGCTAGTTTTTAATTCTGAAAATTGTTTGTGAAAGAAGTAAGAAGTTAAATTTACAAGAAGCAAGAAGATCAACTTACCCTCCACCCAACTTGTAAGCTATCAGGCCCATTTTGAATCATCATTCGCCCTGCACTATATTGTTTACCCACGACATCTGGTTGGTGTACACTAAGCACCGCTGACGCTCCACTGTATTTGTTTGGACCATCTATTGTCTCAGCTATGGCATACTGGGTAATAAAAGTCCAACACATGTGTTACTTTTATATTTTCCCTTTAACCTTTTCCACCATGAGAATCTGTACATATCCATATTGTTGGGAGGAAAACCAAAGGACAATTCGAAATACTCGAATCTAGCACAAAATAGCAGAAGTAATTTTTCTCCCTCTTTGTGTGAATCTATTAGGAAACAATTTGAATAGAGCACAATATATATATATAAGGCAAGAGCAATTTGCCGATAAAAAAAAAAAAAAGGCAAGAGCAATTTTTATGTGGAAAACCTTCCCACTGTGAGAAGGAAAAAAACCATAGGACTGTAGTCTACCAAATATCTCCACTATCAAAAAATAATGGGTGTACAAGAGTTCTCTCTAGTTAGAACTAGAGGCAAACAATCAAGAACAACAACAAATAAGTTTTCTTGGCAACCAAAGAACTAGTTACAAAATTTAGGAAAGATCTCACAAAAACAAGGTACTGTTCACGAGCTAGAAAACCAAATTCAGAATGCTTCAAATCTGATCTCCACCGTTTAGATCTTAGAGCCTTGAGTGTGAACTCGCCTACCAAATTTCAGCTCAATCGGACCACGAATGCTTGCCGATAGAACTGCTTGATCAAAGCTGGATAGAGTTTATCAAAAAACTGCTTGGCTCCCTTTTTCCTCGTTGTTTGGTGGCTGCACTCTACTCTCTTTCTAGGGTAGTAGAGAGGGTTTTTGTCTCATCACACACATGGGCCAAAAACCAAACAAAAACCATTATCCGTTTGGTTTAATTTTAGAATTATAATTTGAGTGTAGAGTTATGTTTTGAGTTTGTGAGTTTTGGAATCATGATTTGAGAAGAAAAAATTTGTTTAGTTATGAGTTTTGAAATAATTTGTTTTTTTTTTTTTTTTTGATTGATTGATGTATAGATTATGAGAGAATGTGAGAGGAGAGAGTATAAATGAGAGAAAAAGTGATTGATTGATTGATTGATTAATAATAAAAATAAAAATAAAAGAGAAGTTTTAAAAGTAATTTTGAATTGTATTTTAAAAATATGTTTGGTTAACAAGTTGCATTCAAATCATGACTTAGAAAGCGAGTTGAGTTTGGAAAAGTAAACCAAGCGCTACCATAATCTCTCCAAAGTGGTGATTGAGACCCCTAACCCTACAAGACCCCACATGACCCCTACAAATCTAGACCACATGGAGGCTAGGATGACTTTGGGGTGTGGGGTCATCGCCAAGGGTCCCAAATATTTTTCATCCTCCATGTGGGCTGAGACTCATATGGGCTTTACCAAATATTTAGGCCATCCTCCACATAAGGAAACCCAACCCACCACACACACACACACACACACACACACATATATATACATATGTATTCGCTTACTTTTTTTGTTGATTTTTTCCCCCTTTTTCATTCAAAAAATGAATTGTGCCCTAACTATAAGATTTAATTTTTAGTGTTTTTGGTTGTGCAGATTCAAGCGATGTAAACAATCACGTCTGCAAGTAAAATTATTATCAAAAGTTTGCCTAAAACTTTCAACAAGATGAGGCTAAACATAGCTTAAAAAAATGAGGACTAAAATCAATTTATAGGATCAAAAAATGTGGTTAGAGTGTTTTATGTGTGTGTTGACAGCTCATTCAAAAAGGTGATTCATAGAAACAAATAAAACCAAATATAGAAAACAAGCAATAGTGCAAAACTAGTATTGTGAAGCTATATAATCTTGATTGACTTGGATAACTTACATCAGCACCACATTGTCATCTGAGGGTCATTATTTTTGAAGCAAATTTCTCTCTAATGAGATCTTCTTTAGTAGTTCTTCTAATTGGAACTGTTCCAATCGGGCAACCTCTACCCTTTAGTGCTATATGTAGAGGTTTGTTATCTTTTAAGGAAACTTGATCTCTTGATCTCTTGATCTATTGGGTAACGAAGTGGGCTTCATCTGCAATTCAACTCAATTCAAAAAAGGCAAAGGAGACTTGCACATAAATTGATCACATAATGGATTATAGAAAATTCACACAAGTTGGATTCTACCATTGGGTACGTGCATGTCTTTTTTTCTATGAGCCCCATACAGTTATTAGTGTTGGGTGTGTATCAAATTTTGTAAGATCCATACTATATTTTGGGTTAGGTAGTGAAATCAAGAGTTCACTAGTACTTCAATGTGTAGGATTTTATTAATTGTATGGGACTAACATTTCTATGGTTTGCCAATAAATATGAATCTTCTCTACCCTCTCCTCTCTTTTATTGATGCTTGTCTCAAAATTATATTTTATCTATTGGATTTGATCAATACAATTATTCCCTTTGCCAATAAAAAGAAGTATTGTAGAGGTGTGAGATTGAGAGGGTTTGTAAAGATGTAGGGAATATGAAAAAATTCCTTGGACAACGGTACTGAGTAAGTATAGACGCGCCCTTGGGCCTCACTCTACAGTTTAGACTCCCTTTGTGTCACGGTTCTTAATCTGAACCAAAGAGTCCAAATCCGGCAAATCGTTTTGAGAAAAAAAAAAGATTTTTAGAAAAGAAGTGTCAAACATGGACTGCTTTGCCAGATACAGAGTCGCCACCTAAATATTTTTTTTTAAAATGGGAAATTTAGGAAACCCTGACTCGGTGCCGAAGGCCACGTGTCCGTCATCACCAAAGTTGTCTTGGCTCGGGAGCTTGGGTACGATCGGGGAAGGTCAGCTATGAGCAACCCCTTTCGCCCGGTCCGAAGACCGGCCTTTACTAACCATGATATCCGATTTTGAAAACGTTATGCATTCTTATTCCGGTTATTAGCCTAGAATTACTATGTTATGCGCACAGCAAACAAGTATAGACTAGAATGCCTAATTTGGAAATAAACATTGCATACCCGTTTGTTTTGAAAGTGCTTTGAAATTTGCTACTCGCAAGTAGGCTAAAACACAGTTTCAACGAGTTTTTCCAACTCAAGCAATCAACCTCCACCCACGAGGCATTCAAGCGGTTTATCTCATATAAGCATTTAGCCACATGGTAATCATCTTTGTTATGGCAACATTCACACTCATGCGATATGCTAAAGCGTAAAACTCACCTAGTACTCCAAGCCAAAGCGAAACTAGTTAGTAATCATATGCATGATCCTAGTTCATGTTAAGTGGCTAATGCGCATAAACAAGGGTGTAATCTAGGCAGCTCGGCTATCCTAAGCATGGCATGTGAAATGCTACAAGTAACAAGTATTCAATTTGGAAATTGAAATACAATGCGATTAGCGTGATGTATCGAGTCGGTGCATGTAAGACAAATGTATGGATGCGCATGCATTGCATAAGGTATGCTAATTTTAAATATGCCCTAATCTACCATCATAAGCGGTAAATAAAGGAAGAAAAAGTGGGGGTTGGAAGACATGCACACCACTCACCCACACTTATTACAAATCGCCCTCACTCGGAGGGACCAAATAAATATTACAGTCGAATAATAAATAAATTATTCTGAATTTCTAACTACTAAAAATAAATGCAAAAGAAGATGGCGCGACCCGCCTCGCGATGCGTGAATAATGCATGTCGATCCAACTTGCGGGAAACCCACACCATGCCACTTTGCCTCTGTTTACCTCGCCTGCCTACCCAAAGGCGCCAAAGTCACGGAACAAGTTTCTGCACCTTTGTAGAATACCATCGGCTAGAGGAAAAGGCCATCGCCACCTGAAAATGCCATCATTTCGATGAAGATATCGGCCATTCACCAATGGCCGGTCGGCACTGTGTGTTGCCGGTCGGCAGAAACTTCCTGCGGAAAAAAGTTTTGACAGCAACAGAGGACAGGCAGTATATGGCACAGAATTTCTAGGCAAATGTATGCATGGACACACTCCCTATCATGTAATAGACTCAAGGAAGCATGGCCCTCGACCCCCGGGCCATCAATGGCGCATTTCGACGCATGATGGCCTAAGAGGCCAAGTTTGCATTTCAATGTCAAATGCAATGCACACAAACATACAAGGGACCCAACCTCAATCATGGTTGATCAAGAGGTGAGGCAATGCACAACAATGCACATGCAACCTAAGCATGCAAGCTAACACACAAGCATGCAATGCAACTACATGGCACACACAATGCACACAACATAACATGCACAACGCATTGAAACATGGCATACACAATGCAAGATGGGCTTACACCAATATGAGACAGCCTCAGCCACACTCACATAGGAGGCCATTAGGTGAAATGAGGCAACCGAAATGCACACAAACATGTCCAATGCATGGATCAATCCTAAGATACAACATGCAACCCTAACAAGACATGGCAAATGATGAAACATGGCATATAAACATGCAGATTTCAGCGCTGGAACATGATGCCAAATGGTCCCAAAACATGGAAATATGTCACCCAATGAATGTTATAGGCCCCGAAACCCAAGATTAGGCGCATGAAATGGCTTACAGCTATTCAAAGCATGCATAATTTGAACATGCAATGAAGAGACAGAAGCAAGGCAGCCCCAAGACAAGCATTTTTACAGCACAAAGCATGGCAAGACAGTAAGCACAAGTGGGACTAAAATGGCATGCAAAAATGGCTCCGCAAGGGAGGCAATGAAGCAAGTAGTAGATGCAAAGCCCAAACAGAAAAAGACCCTTCTACAACACTGAAGAGGGACCAAAAATATGACTACTTACAGTAGATGACAAGCCCCAAATCAATATACAAACATGCTCAAAATGCAATGCAAGATTAGGGCCACAAGAGGGCTATAACATGAAGTATACTAAACGTGCATCAAACAGTCAAAGACCCTTCATGGGACATGGAGAGGGGGTCAAAATAAGACCCTTTTCAGTTCTGATCAGGGTCGAAAAACAGAAGCTCAATGTGTTAACAAGTCATGCAAAAATGGGGATCAAAGAGGGGTTCAATGGCAAGTGACACATGGAGGTCCCCAACAGTGTTGAGCCCTTCTTCAATGTTGAAGAAGGGCTCAAAATAAGCCTCTTTACAGTTTACATCAAAGCTCAAAAACACTTGTAAATAAGGCTAACCAATGAAGCTAAAAAATGCAAGTTTAAGGGAAATGGATGCTTACCTTTGAAGAGCAGCAAACCAGCAGCTCTTGATCTAAATTTTTGAGCTTCTAACCTCTGCAAATGGCCTCTCAAGTGCTGGAATGGAGGATGGAGGTATTGTGCTAGGTGTTGTAGGGCAAATGGTGCAAGAACAAAGGTATTTGGAGGCTTGGAGAAGATAGATATAGAGAGTGTATGTATATATATCAGATATATATCTCTTCCCTCTGGTTTTTTTGCTCAAAATCTCCAACCCCCAACAATGGAGGAGGAGGAGGGCTCCTTATATAGGCAAAGGCCAAGACTCCAAGCTTCTCCAAGAAGCTAAATGAAAGGGGCAAAGGGTGCAAATGGCTCAAGGCTTCTTGGAGAAGCTAAAACAGCTAGCCAAGCTTCTCCAAGAAGCTTGGCCAAAGGGTTCAAGCTTCTAGAAGCAAAAGGGGGGTCAAAGGCTCAAAAGGGTGCAAAATAGCCACATATATGCATGGGGTCGGTCTGCATGCATCCCGGTAGCACGATTGGCATGAACCATGCCTGCAAGAGTCAAAAGGGTCAAATCGGCCAAGAAAAAGGGTCATCGGCCGAATAAATTGCCGGTCGGCACAATAAATTGCCGACCTGCAATTTGTACTGACCGGTCGGCTAAATAGAGTGCCAATGGGTGGCTAATGAGGTCAAAAAGTACCGGTGGATGTCCAGATTGAAGCCCCGGAAGTTAGCTTTCCAATGACACAAACCTTGCATTAAAATTCCTCCTGTGCAAAAAGTTATGCCCTTTTTGGTGAAGCCGCGCAGATTCGATCCAACCGGACTGATCCCCTGCTTCAACCAACCATATCTCCCCCATCCGGACTTGGCTTTAGGAGATTCTTGAGTGCAAAGTGAAGCCCCGGAAGTCTTCTTTCCAATGGTGGTGGCCTCATAGCTAAACTCCAAGTGTATAGATAGATGAGCTTGATTTAGCGAGGACTGCTCGTCCCTCTCTTAGCGGTTCTTGCATGTCTTCTTCTCCAACTTGTTTTCTCCCCTCTTCTCCTCTTCTCTTCAACTTCAAACCCCTAAGCAAGGTGTTTTGAAAGATTTTTCAAAGATTTCATCTCTCTTTCATTCATCTCCACTTTGTCCTTGCTCGGTTTACCGAAACGTTTGACAAAATGCAAACCTCGGAACATCGCAGAAACTTTATTTCAAAAATGTTTTTGAAACAGGGGGTTTTAAGGTCTAAAAACCATTCAAAATAGCTTTGGTCCAAAATGAGGTATGAAGTTGTGATTTGTCTCTCTCCTTGAAGAAATTGAACCTTTGCCTGCACATGTTTCATCACCAAGCAAACCATCGATGGCGCCCAAGTCTTAAGGCGGTCAAAAATTGGGTGTCTCTGATTTGCCCTCTTTGTGAACTTCGGAAGTCATAACAATGACGTGAGTGAATGTCAAAGCCCAGAGACGTCCCATTTTTGACAAGGCCGAAGACTTGGACAAACAAACAAAATATCGATAAATAAATGGTTGCGCCCTCAGGCTGCCTACGTATCCCTTTGCAAGGAATTAAACCAGCGTAGTTCAGGGGCAGGAAGCAAAGTGATGCACAATGCAAGTGCATAACTTATGATCATGCAAAGAATGCTGTGATGAAGCAATTATGCAAAATAAATGCAACATTTTAAACGAATACTATGCAAGCAAGTAGACATGAACCAAACTACATCTCATGCAGAAAGGATGTAAGAGAATTATGCAATTCTTACGAACATGTGCGTTAGATACACAAAAGTGAACGAAGTGTGATAGATACACTAAGTAGACAAACATGCGTGATAGATACACAAAAGTGAAGAGAGTGTGATGGATACACTAGGTAAGCGTAGTGTGATGGATACACTGTACGATGCAAAGTGTGATGGATACACAAGATGAGCATAGTATGATGGATGCACAAAGAGAAAGTGTGTGATTGACACACTAAATGAATGAAGTGAGAAAAGTGTGATGGATACACAAAAGGCAAACACAAAGTGTGATAGATGCACTAAGTGAACAAGTGTGATGGATACACAAAATGTGAACACGAAGTGTGATCGATGCACTAAGTGAACAAGTATGATGGATACACTAAATGTGAACACAAAGTGTGATAGATGCACTTAGTGAACAAAGTATGATTGATATACTAAAGGTGAACACGAAGTGTGATAGATGCACTTAGTGAACAAGTATGATGGATATACTAAAGGTGAACACGAAGTGTGATAGATGCACTTAGTGAACAAAGTATGATGGATATACTAAAGGTGAACACAAAGTGTGATAGATGCACTTAGTGAACAAAGTATGATTGATATACTAAAGGTGAACACGAAGTGTGATAGATGCACTTAGTGAACAAGTATGATTGATATACTGAAAGTGAACACGAAGTGTGATAGAAGTGAACAAGTATGATTGATATACTAAAGGTGAACACAAAGTGTGATAGATGCACTTAGTGAACAAGTATGATTGATGTACTGAAGGTGAACACGAAGTGTGATAGATGCACTTAGTGAACAAGTATGATTGATATACTAAAGGTGAACACAAAGTGTGATAGATGCACTTAGTGAACAAGTATGATGGATATACTAAAGATAATGAAGTGTGATGGATACACTATATGAATAAAGTGTGTGATGGATACACTAAAGTAAATAAAATGTGTGATGGATACACAAAATGAGAATGTGTGTGATAGATACAGAAAAATGAATATGTGCGTGATAGATACACAAAATGAGAATGTGTGTGATAGATATACAAAAGTGAGAATGTGTGTGATAGATACACAAAATGAATGAAACGTAATTGATGTACTAAGTGAATGAAGTGTGATTGATACACTAAACGAATGAAGTGTGATAGATACAGAAAATGAGAAGGTGTGTGATAGATACACAAGAGTGAATATGTGCGTGATAGATACACAAAATGAAAATGTGGGTGGTAGATACACTAAGTGAAGAGAGTGTGATTGATACACTAAATAAACATGTGACAGATACATGAGGCAAACAGAGTGAATGAGGTGTGATGGATACACTAAAGTAAACATGTGATATGAAGAGAAGAATGGTGTGATAGATACACAAAGTGAATGAAGTGTGATTGATACACTAAGGCAAATAAGGTGTGTTAGATACACTGAGTGAATGAAGCGTGATTGATACACTAAGTGAATGAAGTGTAATTGATACACTAAGGCAAATAAGGTGTGTTAGATACACTAAGTGAATGAAGTGTGATTGATACACTAAGGGAATGAGGTGTGATTGATACACTATTCTGGCTTGAAACAGACTTGATCTTGAGCTTGAGGTAGAGGTACACTCATACTTCGGAGCATTGGCAAGGCCTGAAGAAGTACACACGGATGTAGTCTCGGAACTTACTGAAGTTGAAACGAACTCAGATACCCGACGTTTTCCTCTTTTGCTTTTGCTTTGCAGTCCGGAACCATTATAGCTTCAGATAGGTCCCGGTTCTACCGTTCACACTTATCGGGGGTGGACCCTGCAGTTTTATGAAAGAACGAATCTTGTTTTGCACAAATGTGAAGGATGGCACAGCACTCTAAGCACAAACGATTTTATGAAATTGAGAGATAGGTTCTTAACTAGGTATTGAGCCTAGGACTGAACACAGCGAAAAAGACTCAACAACGAAAAACAAAAGGTAAACAACCTAAACACATCGAGACACGCTCGGAACGACTCGAAGCAAGAATCGAGACAAACAAAACAAGAGACACGACACGCAGACGTGTTTACAAAGATGAGACCTCGGAGAGTTCTCTAGGTATTGTTTCCCACCCTTTCTCATTTGTGATTCTCACATCACTCGGCCCTCCAGTTCTGTTTTTCTGAAAAAGCCCTTTCTCACTTTTTCTCTCATCGTACATCTCTCTATTCTTTAATCTCTTATTTTTTTTATCTCTCCCCTGGGTGGTTGATGGATAAACAGGAAGTTGCGGGTTCTTGCCCCTAGCATTCTGCTAGATTCTTTTCTTGTTCACAACAGTGAGTTTCTTCCACAGAGGGGCCGCGCTACAATTAGGTGTATAGCGAATCTGCCGCTGACATCGGTCGACGATGCTCTGCCGGGGAGTTTGGACATGGTTAGATCTGTCCAGATGATGGAGTGGAATATCTTGCCCCAGTCCAGTTCGTGCTTTGCACTTGGCTTGATACCTCGTTGCTTGGAGGATGTTGAGAGCTTTCAGCCCTTTTGTTGTTAACCTCAGTTGTGCCCTCTTCTGGCAGGTAGAGTGCCCTTTCTGGCAAGTATGGTGGCAATGGGGAAAAGACAGGACACCTGACTCAACTGTGCCTCTAGTTCATCATTTTGACCATTTTTTTGTTTTGGTTTTCTACTAAAACAATTTTGATCAGCATAAGAGTTTGATTAACATGCTTGTTCGATTTTCTGATTTAAAATCATGCAAGTTAGGTTATGAGCATTGAAAATTTTCCTTTTTTTGGGTCCAAGAAGTGGTCCAATTTTTTTAGAAAAATAGAATAATTTTCGAGAGAATTAGTCAACCTCAGTAAAAATTCTCAAAAAAAACTATTTTTGCAAACGACCGTTGCCCAATGAGCACGGAGCCTACTCTTGAGATGCACGACCTCGAATCCATAAGCAATGGAAAATTGCCCCTTGTCTGAAGGACACTGCATGGCAACGGAAAGTTGCCCCTTGTTTGAATGGCACCACAGTGCATTGAATGGCAACGGAAAGTTGCCCCTTGTCTGAATGGCACCGCAGCGCATTGAAATCAATCCTTCAGAGTGATGATCACAACCGAACTCTCGGATACAGAGAAGGCAAAGATGATCAAAACCATTTCATGGACACGATTGAATTTGAAGTGTTTTAGGGCTGGACTTCAGAATGAAGTTGCCTACGTATCCCAAAGATAGGAATCAAGCCTTACGTAGTTCGGGGTTAAGGTACACTCGGGTATTAACCTCTCCTTTTTAGGCTCTAACTGTTGCCAAGGCGCCCGTTGCGGGTTTTCGACCTTGCGAGCTTTGTTCTTCTTCTTTTTTTTTTCAATTTTTTTTGTATCTTTTCATTCTTTTTTCTTTCTTTTTGTTCTTTTCTTTTCTTTTTTTTTTTGCATTTTTTCTTCCCTTTTTTTTTTCTTTTCTTTTGCATTTTTCTTTTTTGTATTCTTCTTTTGCTCTAACTTTTGCTTGGGTCGCCCTTCTGGGTTTTCGGCCCAGCGAGCCTCTCAAAGGGTAAAAGTGTAACAAGCCCATGCCAAATGGTTTTAGAGTTTTGAAGCCATCCGTATCTAGGAGAGTGGCCGTTGTATTGATTTACTGAAGGATCCATCTTCGGCTCTTCGAGCATATCGGACATTTTTGCCCCTAGTTCGAGGGGTGCTACATTCTAACCATAAGTTCTTGATGAGATCTGATCTTCTTGATCTGACTTTCTTGCCCCTAGTTTGAGGGCTGCTTTGAATCTGGCCACACAGGCCTCACATGGCGGTTGATCGTTGAACGTTCTGAATGGGTTCAAGGTTCGAAAACAAATGGGTTGGATCTTGAGGCTGAGAGCGATCCTAGGCTGCACAATCTCAAGAGCGATTCCACACAAGTCTTCACAGGACCGCGCAAAACAGTTTTTGAAATTTTTTAAGAAAG
The DNA here is from genome assembly GCA_025200525.1 of Camellia lanceoleosa. Lineage (NCBI taxonomy): Eukaryota > Viridiplantae > Streptophyta > Magnoliopsida > Ericales > Theaceae > Camellia > Camellia lanceoleosa. The sequence goes on along the minus strand of JANUSC010000048.1, from coordinate 642,002 downwards.
CGACAAATCACTTGCGCTGAAGACAGTGTAGGACCAATCTGGATCAAAGCTAGGGTCCTTCTCAGTACTCACACTAACAAGCATGATTTCATTCATTAAGGGCTTAGCACGCCTCTCTTTCTCTCAAATTGATCAAAGTTTTGCAAATCCCGAGGAATTCCTCCCTCTTCGTTTTCACCGCAGTGTTCAAGAAGTTTTGAAAAACTCAGATCATTACAATGACTTCAAGGCACAGAAAAGACAGAGTTCTTAATCAAATACTGTAATCCCATTTAGGATTTCTGGCACAACTGGCACACGGCAGAAGCAAACACAAGAGTGTGAAAATCATCGCTGTTCCATTTAGATCTGTTGGTGTAACTGGCTCCAGGCAGAAACAGACTCAAAAGAAAATGAAAAGACAAACACAAAACAAGCAAGTGATGTCCGAGGTAATACTCCCGGAATCACCTGACTCCTACATAACAGGACTGACTCGATACAACAAGACAGACCTTAAACAAAGAGACAGACTCAAAACAAAACAATAGAACTGGCTCAATACCCAAGCCAGAAAGTACAAAAACTAGTATTTGCATACTGCTCAAAACAGTGCGTGCCATTCCCACGTCTGGAGTAAACTGAGTGCCGCCCGCAGGTGGTTCATCCCCCGATCACATATTCATACTATCTCCCAAGTTCACTGATCCAGTGGTGATAGACTCTACTGAGATGGTGCGGCAATGACCTTGTTGTCAAACAAATCCTATACATCATGGCGCAGACGAAAGCAGCTATCGGTCTCATGGCCGGTTTGTTGATGGTACGCCAGATGCCAAATGCGGTCATGCTTTGGAGGGAGAGGATCAGGTAAAGGTCGTTGTTCCAATGGTTTCAGATGTCCCTTCCGGATTAAGACCTCTAGAGCCTTTGACAAAGGCATGTAAAGTGGGGTGAAAACCCTCTTGACTCGGGGTGGATATTTGGTTTTCTGTGAGCTACTTCCGGATGCACCGGTGAATGGGGTAGCCTTTTTTGATGTGGTGGTGGTGACCATGCCCACCTCAGAAGATCTTGTGGCCACATCGCCACTGGTGGTCGCATTCGAACTGCGGGAAAACGCCCGCCTAGGCTGCTCCTTCTCCTGGTCGATAAGGCCCTGCTTCATGGCATCCTCGATTTGTACCCCAATCTCATGTAGATCTGCAAAGGTGGGAAGGGGGAGGACAATAAGCTTTTGCATGAGTTTTGGCTGGAGGTTGCGCACAACTATCCGAATCTGATCCTTATCAACGGGCTTGACGGTTATCATTGAAGCCTTAGCCCTCCAGCGGGCCACAAAGTCGGAGAAGCTCTCTTTTGGCTCTTGCCTTGTTGTCTCGAGATCACGGGTCGTGACCTCGATCTGGGTATTATAGGAGTATTGAGCAACGAAGGCCTCGGCCATCTCATCCCAATTCCTCTTAACATCGTCTTCGGTTTAGCGTGCGGATGGTCGCCACACGCGAGGTTCCAAACAGAGACACGTTCTGGTGAGGCCCATCGGCCTTAAGATATCTGAAAACAGCCTCAGGTGCACCATGGGGTCCCCGGACCCATCAAATCGGTCGATTTGTGGCATCTTGAACCGATCTGGCAGCGTCACAGCTGCGTCCGTATACCCATCCTCAATGTCGGGAATGGACTTGAATCCTTGGGATTTCTTGAATAGTTTTTCCAATTTACTCACCTTTAGTGCTGTGGGGTCCACCTCGAGCGCAAAAGGGGAATTTGGTTGATTGATAGGAGTGGGTGCCTTGGATAGTTGAGGTAGAATCGAGGGCGGAGCCGGCCCCGTTGGGATGTCTGTATCCTCCTGGACATTCTGAACATTCGCCGTCTCCCCGGGTATTGGGACTCTTGGTGGGGGAGGAGCTTGGTGTGAAGCAGATACTCCAGTTTGCTGCTCTAACCTGGCAATTGTCTCTGCCTGTTGGGCTATGACCACAGCCTATTGCTTGGCAAATTAGCAGCACGGCGTCTTCTTGCTGCATGGCTTTCATACTATCCTGGAGTTGGCGCACCATCTCTTCTAGATTTGACATATTGTCCTGATCTAACTGAGCAATTGGTATATCTGTATCTGCAGTGGGCTCGGAGATCTCAACCCGACTGCTCAAAGATCAGCGATCACCGCTAGTCATTATCTTGACGTGCATGCGGAATTAGCCTTCTCGTACGATTACCTGGCGAGTCTCGACGACAAAGTCTATCAGCGCAAATCCAACGTACTCGGGGGACAGTGGAGCCTTCTGAAGCTATGATTCCAGGACTACCTAGCAAAAGAGAAAACAGACAGCATCTCAGCTCAACTTCACCGGAACGGATACGAGCAAAGCTAAACGACTGTATTCTATACTGATCACTGTTCCCCAAATATCTTGTAACAACCCTCACTTTGAATCAGTCTTGCTTGCATGTATTGTGTATGACCTTGAATTGTCAAGTTTGTAATCTTGATACTTGCCTTGTTTTGCTTTGTTTTATTGTAAGTTGCTGGAATTCGTGTTTTGTTTGGAGCGTAGCCGAGGTCAGCTCAGCATAGTTTGCCTTTGAGCCTTTGCGTTTTGGCGATTTGGAACCTTAGCCGACCTCCATCTTCACCCGGCATGTTTGCGAGATGTTACCTTTGGGCGAAGCGCGTGTCGCCGAGGCCGAGATGTTTTGTGCTTGTAATCTTTGTTCTTGGGCGGTATGGCCTAGGCGAGATGTGGTACACCGAGGCCAAGGTGTGGCAGCTTAGTCAAGTGTCGCCCTCCTAGCCTTTGTCTTTGTTGACTGTTGCGAAGTCTTGTCTTTGGCGAGGTCATTCTAACTGCGTGCTTAGCCATGGCGTGTTGTGTGCGCTTTGTCGAGACTTGTCTTGTCTAGCAGTCACCTTTCTAAGCGCACCAATCCGGTGATGCCACGTGTCATTTGGAGGCTATGACCGCCAGCAGTGCCTATAATGCATCATTGTGTATCTTTTGATTATGATTTGGTCTCAAATCTTTGTCTTGTTTAGAGAAGCTCTAGAACTTAGAGTTAGAATTTTAGTGTGAGAGTTGAGCTCAGCTTGATCGTGGAAGATCGAACCGTTGGATTTCAGTTTTGAGGTTAGATTCTTGTTCTACATCGATTGTTCCTATTGATCATCTAGATGCATTGCATGATTGGATCTGTTTTGCATGTCATGCATTGATTTGAACTTGGTTTTGAAAGAGAAAAATGTTGTTCTTGTGTTCTTAAAGGAGAACCTTGTTTTGATCCGAAAGTTTGGAACAAGAATCATGTTTTGTGTTTGTTCTTGCATAATTTTCTCGAATGAATACTTTAGTCCACGTTTTGAACTCTTAGCTTGAAAACCCCGATTTCGTATATGTGAGTTGGATTTGGCATGCATGATCTTGTTCTTCGTGTCCTTTGAAAGGAAACTCGGGTTTTCCTAACTTTGCCTTGTCTTGGCTTTTCGAGTCCACACCTCGGCGGGGAGGTGTAGGACCTCGGCTAGACACAGATGGTACCAGTGCACTTCCTGTGATGGGAAATAATGTTTTGATTCCTTGCATGTATGTGAAGCTTCGTTTTGAGAGTATGGTTTGCTATGTGATTGTAGGACTTTGATCTTTGCTTGAGCCTACACACGAAGACCGAGGTGAGTGGTGCTTTTAATAAAGCTATGTTATAAAGCTTTTGATAAATCTTGCTTGTTTCGCTTTGGTAAAAGTATCTGCTAAGCATGAATGATCGGCCTATTTTGATGTTTTGTATATGAGCTTGTTTTGATGGTATTCTTGAAAGTCCCTGTCTTTGGAGGACTCTAAACTTTAGCGACACTAGATGAAAAGGTAAGTATGAACTTCGTCTTGATGATGTCCTTGTAATGAGTTGAGCTTTGTTTGGTTTTCTTTGGAAAGTCCCTTGTCTTTGGAGGACTCTAAACTTTCATGATACATCTTGTTAAAAGGATACGGTCCTTTCTTTGGAAAGTCCCTTGTCTTTGGAGGACTCTAAACTTTCATGATACATCTTGTTAAAAAGGATACGGTCCTATCTTGCTAAGATAAATGTTAAAGCGGGCTACGGGCCTAAGTAACACAAGTCCCTTGTGCTAGAGGACTTTAAACTTTTGTAGCACCACTTGGTGAAAAAGGGCTACGGGCCTAAGTCACAAACTTCGGTGAAAAAGGGCTGCGGGCCTAAGTCATATAAGCTTGATATGTTTTGTCTTGAAGATTACCTCGGCTACTACTTGTGCTATCTCGGCAAATGTTTTGGCTTGTAAGACTTGTTGGATGAATACGGTTCATCACTTGATTCGATACAACTTGATGTGTTTTGCTTTGGAAGGAACCTCGGTTACCACTTGTTTAATCTCTGTATTGCTTTGTCTGGTAGATTTGTGAGATGAATACGGTTCACCTCTTGTTTTGGTACAGCTCGATATTCTTTGCCTGGCAGGAACCTCGGCTATTGTTTGAACGGTTTTGATATGTTTTGTTTTGGCAGACTTCGGCTAGTATTCATGCAAACCTTTATTTCTAGTACCATTCACTGAGTTTCCAAGCTCACCCCTCTCTATATATATGTAGGTGATGGCGGGGACGGCGGCGCCTAGAAGTATTTGTGACTTGTTTTGGGATTTTTGTTATGCCGACTTGACTTGCTTACATCGGTTTTGTGTTTACCTCGGCATATGTGCCACTTGGCGATTCTTGAAAATCATGCTTCTTTGCTTGTAACATTTGTATTTGTATATGTCGGTGAGAAGCCTTTTGATCGAGGATGTAACTTGTATTTGTTTTGTTATCTGCCGAGGTGCGATTCGATTATGTATGCATTTACATTTAATATATGCCTGACTCTCAAGGACCATTTGTATTTAGTTATTTCGCGCATATGTGAGCCCCTACGATTACTCGATGTGTGTGAAATTTTGTAAGCTTGGCCTTTGGTAATTACGGATTCTTGGCCATCTCGACACCCGACCTACTAGGCGAGGTTGGGGTCGTGACAGTGGTATCGAGCGCAAGTTCCTCATAGTACGTTGATTCACACACTCGAGTCCTAAAGAGCATAGGATTCCATTTAGAAAGATGCTAGGGTTGCATCATATTGCTTGCTATTTGAACAAGGTGTGCATTGTCTTGACTTGCTTAATTGTTACTTACTGCGGAGTTATTTGTTTACTTGCTTTAAAGTCACACTTTGTATACTCATAGTATCATGAGGAGAGGTAGACCTCCACTTGCGAGATCGGTCGAAGGCAGTTGGACAGAATGGAAAGATTAATGGAAGGATTGACCCGTGAGTTAAGGCAAATAAGACGGCGATGCGCTAGTACTACATCGACCCAGAAGCCGAGCGAATGGCGAAATGTAGTCCCTCCTCCACCTCCCCGATTGCCACAAGTCGCTCCACCCGGCCTTATATGGAGATGGCACAATAGCTTTGATCGGGGAGTTCAAGAAGATGAGACCACCAAGGTTTTACGGAGGTATTGAGCCAATGAAGGCGAGGCATGGGTTTTGGAAATGGAGAAAGCTGTTTGAGATTTTCCCGGACCGATGTTGAAGGTGACTTTAATTGCATTCACCACAGACTGACGATGCTCGGAGATGGTGGATGATGACCAGAGAAACTAACCCTGGTTTAACCTGGGCAAGGTTTTTGGAACTATTTTACAAAAAGCATTTTCCCCTCAGCGTTCGGAATCGCAAGGCTACCGAATTTCAGACCTTGACACAGGGCAGCCGAACAGTAGCAGAATATGATCGCGCTTTTACTGAATTGGTAAGGTTTGTACCTCACATGATCAACGATGAATACATGAAGGCTAGGAAGTTTGAAAGTGGGCTTCGCGGACCGATTCAAGACCGGGTTAGCCTGCTCGATATGCCGACCTATGCCGAAGTCTTGAACAAAAGCGTTTTGGCGAAACCAACGAGCAGTACGGAACTCGGAGAGAGAATCGGCGGAAGAGACAGAACTATGACACTCGCCGAACCCGTTGAACACCAATAAGAAGATGAACAAGAGGCGATCTTTGGTTATCCAAAGCAGGAAGGTAATACTAAGCCGACATGTTCAGATTGTGGGAAGCAACATTTTGGGGTTTGTCGTCGGACATCTGGAGCTTGCTATGAATGTGGAGAAATGGGTCATTTTGTGAGAGATTGTCCTAAGACAAAGGCTGAAACCAGCAAGAAAGGTGAGAATACCTCAGGTACGGTTCAAAAGAATAATGCTGGGAAAGGACAGATGAGGCAGGGCAGAGTATTTGCACTAGTGCCAGGGGATACTCAGAATGCTGAGGCAGTAGTGTCAGGTATACTTTTAATTTGCTCGAAATGCTTATGTGTTAGTTGATTAGGGCTCTCGTTTGTTTCTACTAAGTTTGCGAGAAGATTAATAGGAAATTAGAATCTCTTGATTATGTGCTATCTGTGTCTACTCAATGGGAGATCCATGATTGTTGCATCCATTTATAGAGCATGTGTTGTTGTTATTGAGCATGTTGAGCGCTAGTTGATTTAATGCCCTTGAATATAGATCAATTCGATGTTATATTGGGAATGGATTGGTTAGTAGCAAACCACGCACTCATTGATTGTGTTTCGTAGTGTGTTACATTGAAACCCCCAAACCTAGCGAAGTTATTTTTCAAGGTAAAGGAGTAATTCACCCACCTTACTTAAACTCATCCATGAAGACCAGTAAGTTGAACCAAAAAGGCTGTAAGGGTTATTTGTGTAGTATATTGAAAGATCAGGATGGAAATGTTAGTTTAGCCGACATCCCAGTTGTTAATGAGTTCGCGGCGTCTTTCCTAATGATTTACGGCCATTTGGTCGATAGAAATAGAGTTCTTGTTGATGTTATATCGGGAACACATAGATCTCCAAAACACCATATAGAATGGCCCCGAACTTAGAATTGAAACTACAATTGCAAGAGTTGTTGGACAAAGGGATTTATTAGGCGAGCACATCACCATGGGGAGCACTGTGTTATTTGTTAAGAAGAAGGATGGCACACTTCGCCTTTGTATTGATTATAGAGAACTCAATAAGGTCACCATTAAGAATAAGTACCCACTACCTAGGATTGATGATTTACTTGATCGGTTACAAGGAGCACGAGTCTTTTCAAGATTGACCTTAGGTCGGGCTACCATCGGCTTAAGGTTAAGGCGGAGGATGTTGAGAAAGGCGCCTTCGGACTAGATATGGCCACTCTGAATTTTTAGTGATGCCTTTGGATTGACCAATGCCCCTTGCATTTATGGATTTAATGAACGAGTCTTCAAACCCCACTTAGATGAGTTTATGGTCAACTTCATCGATGATATATTGATTTATTCCAAGAGTGAAGTTGAACATGAAAACCATTTGAGAATTTCTTTGCGATATTGAGAGACCGGAAACTATATGCTAAATTTAACAAGTGTGAGTTTTGGCTTTCTACTATTTCATTTACGGGTCATGTAATAAATGAAGAAGGTATTTCAGTTGATCCGAGCAAAATAGAAGCCGTGGTAAATTGGCGAGGCCGACCAATGTGTCAGGGTTCAAGTTTTACGGGTTTGGCGGTTACTACAGGAAGTTCGTGAAAGATTTCTCGAGGATTGCAACTCCATTGACACAATTGACTAGGAAGGAGCACCGTATAAATGGTCTGAAGATCGAGTTGACTTTTCAGGAACTAAAGGCGAGGTTGGTTCTGACACGATCTTGGTACTTCCATCGGGTAATGAGGAGTTTCATGTTCTGATGATCGTCGCATAAGGGTTTGGGTTGTGTATTAATGCAAGGAGGTAAGGTTATAGCATATGCATCTCGTCAATTGAAGCCACATGAGAAGAACTATCCTACCCATGACTTGGAGCTAGCGGTAGTGGTTTTTGCTTTGAAGATTTGGCGTCATTACTTGTATGGAGCTTCTTGTCGGTTTTCTGAGATCATCGAGCTTGAAGTATCTATTCACTCGGAAGGAATTGAATTTGAGACAAAGAAGATGGCTCGAGTTATTGAAGGACTCGACATGCGATTCAATATCACCGAGGGAAAGCCAACAGCGTGGCGACGCTCTGACGAAAATCGGTTGGAAATTTGGCATGCCTAACCTTGATTTCGTGAGAACCAACCATTGTTGAAGAAGTAAAGGCAAGACAAATGGAGGATGAATTCTTGAGAAAAAGTAGCCGATGAGATTGTTACCAAGCCGAGATCGGGTACACCTTTGAAAACCAAGTGCTTAAGTTTGAAGGAAATTGTGTGTGGCCGATGTTAGAATTTGAAAAGGAAGATTTTCTTTGGAAGCCCATAATTCCAAGTTCTTTGTTCATCCAGAAATACCAAGATGTACCATGATGTAAAAGCAGATGTTTTGGTGGCGAACATGAAGAGAGATAGCCAATTTGTGTCCCAGATGTTTGCATTGCCGGCAAGTAAGCGAGAACATCGAGAGACCGGCGGGACTTCTACAACCTTGCCGATCCACGAGTGGAAGTGGGAACACATCTCTATGGATTTTGTGACCGAATTTGCGAGAACACGAAAGGTATGGATTCGATTTGGGTTGTGGTAGATAGACTAACCAAGTCGACACACTTTTTGCTGTTAAGACTACTTTCAATGATCAACTTGCCCTACTTTATGTGAATGAGATTGTTAGACTTCATGGAGTGCCGATGTCAATAGTGTCGGACGGAGATCCTAAATTTGTTTCAGTTTTGGCGAGTCTCTGAGAGAGCCTTTGGAGCCGGCGAGATTTAGCGACTTTTCATCCCAGACAGATGGGCAAGCGAAGAAACGATTGAGACACTTGAAGATATGCTTAGACTACGTGTATTGGATTTCCAAGGAAATTGGGGAATGCATTTGCCATTAGTGGAATTAAACACAACAACAGTTATCACATGAGTATTGGTATGGCACGTATGATGCTCTATATGGAAGAAAATCAGATCGCCGATATGTTGGACGAAGTCGGAGATAAGGCTCTGCTTGGTCCCGAACTCATTCAAGTAACAACGAGAAGATTAAACTTATTCACGAGAGAATTAAAGCGCCAGAGCCGACAAAAGAGTTATCTTGGCCGGAGAAGAAATGAGCTAGAATTGAAGTTGGGGATCACGTATTCTAAAGGTTTCACCAATGAAAGGAGTTTCAGTTGGGAAGAGAGGTAAGTTAGCACCCGTTATATTGGCCCATTTGAAGTCCTTGACAAGGTTAACTCCGTTGCCTCTGACTTGCTTTGCCACGAATTGAGCCAAGTCCATAACGTGTTTCATGTTTCGATGTTAAGGAAGTATATTCGGGATCCTTGCATGTAATTAAGCATTCTGGAATTGAAGTTAATGAGAATTTGGGCTATGAAGAGAAGCCGACGTCTATTGTGGACAGACAAGTTAAGCAATTGAGAAACAAGTCGATACCAATGGTAAAGGTGGAATGGAAAGAGCACTATGGCAAGGGGGCCACATGGGAAATGGAAGAGGAAATGAGAATTCGACATCGAGTTATTCTTGGACCAAGGTATTGTAAGTTTGGGGACCAAACTTTCTTAAGGGGGGTAGGATGTAACAACCCTCACTTTGAATCAGTCTTGCTTGCATGTATTGTGTATGACCTTGAATTGTCAAGTTTGTAATCTTGATACTTGCCTTGTTTTGCTTTGTTTTATTGTAAGTTCTTTGGAATTCGTGTTTTGTTTGGAGGCGTGGCAGAATTTCGGCATAGTTTGCCTTTGAGCCTTTGCGTTTTGAGCGATTTGGAACCTTAGCCGACCTCCATCTTCACCCGGCATGTTTGCCGAGATGTTACCTTTGGGCGAAGTGCGTGTCCGAGGCGAGATGTTTTGTGCTTGTAATCTTTGTTCTTGGCGGTATGGCCTAGGCGAGATGTGGTACACCAGGCCAAGGTGTGGCAGCTTAGTCAAGTGTCGTCCTCCTAGCCTTTGTCTTTGTTGACTGTTGCGAAGTCTTGTCTTTGGCGAGGTCATTCTAGCTGCGTGCTTAGCATGGCGTGTTGTGTACGCTTTGTCGAGACTTGTCTTGTCTAGCGATCACCTTTCTAATGCACCAATCCGGTGATGCCACGTGTCCAGTGGAGGCTATGACCCGGCAGGCCTATAATGCATCATTGTGTATCTTTTGATTATGATTTGGTCTCAAATCTTTGTCTTGTTTAGAGAGAAGCTCTAGAACTTAGAGTTAGAATTTTAGTGTGAGAGTTGAGCTCCGAGCTTGATCGTGGAAGATCGAACCGTTGGATTTCAGTTTTGAGGTTAGATTCTTGTTCTACATCGATTGTTCCTATTGATCATCTAGATGCATTGCATGATTGGATCTGTTTTGCATGTCATGCATTGATTTGAACTTGGTTTTGAAAGAGAAAAATGTTGTTCTTGTGTTCTTAAAGGAGAACCTTGTTTTGATCCGAAAGTTTGGAACAAGAATCATGTTTTGTGTTTGTTCTTGCATAATTTTCTCGAATGAATACTTTAGTCCACGTTTTTGAACTCTTAGCTTGAAAACCCCAGATTTCGTATATGTGAGTTGGATTTCAGCATGCATGATCTTGTTCTTCGTGTCCTTTGAAAGGAAACTCAGGTTTTCCTAACTTTGCCTTGTCTTGGCTTTCGAGTCCACACCTCGGCGGGGAGGTGTAGGACCTCGGCTAGACCTGGATGGTACCCAGTGCACTTCCCTGTGATGGGAAATAATGTTTTGATTCCTTGCATGTATGTGAAGCTCGTTTTGAGAGTATGGTTTGCTATGTGATTGTAGGACTTTGATCTTTGCTTGAGCCTACACCTGAAGACCGAGGTGAGTGGTGCTTTTAATAAAGCTATGTTATAAAGCTTTTGATAAATCTTGCTTGTTTCGCTTTGGTAAAAGTATCTGCTAAGCATGAATGATCAGCCTATTTTGATGTTTTGTATATGAGCTTGTTTTGATGGTATTCTTGAAAGTCCCCTGTGCTGGAGGACTCTAAACTTTAGCAGCACTAGATGAAAAGGTAAGTATGAACTTCGTCTTGATGATGTCCTTGTAATGAGTTGAGCTTTGTTTCGGTTTCTTTGGAAAGTCCCTTGTGCTGGAGGACTCTAAACTTTCGCAGTACATCTTGTTAAAAAGGATACGGTCCTTTCTTTGGAAAGTCCCTTGTGCTGGAGGACTCTAAACTTTCGCAGTACATCTTGTTAAAAAGGATACGGTCCTATCTTGCTAAGATAAATGTTAAAGCGGGCTACGGGCCTAAGTAACACAAGTCCCTTGTGCTAGAGGACTTTAAACTTTTGTAGCACCACTTGGTGAAAAAGGGCTACGGGCCTAAGTCACAAACTTCGGTGAAAAAGGGCTGCGGGCCTAAGTCATATAAGCTTGATATGTTTTGTCTTGAAGATTACCTCGGCTACTACTTGTGCTATCTCGGCAAATGTTTTGGCTTGTAAGACTTGTTGGATGAATACGGTTCATCACTTGATTCGATACAACTTGATGTGTTTTGCTTTGGAAGGAACCTCGGTTACCACTTGTTTAATCTCTGTATTGCTTTGTCTGGTAAGATTTGACAGATGAATACGGTTCACCTCTTGTTTTGGTACAGCTTGATATTCTTTGCCTGGCAGGAACCTCGGCTATTGTTTGAACGGTTTTGATATGTTTTGTTTTGGCAGACTTCGGCTAGTATTCATGCAAACCTTTATTTCTAGTACCATTCACTGAGTTTCCAAGCTCACCCCTCTCTATATATATGTAGGTGATGAGCAGGACGGCGGCGACGCCTAGAAGTATTTGTACAGCTTGTTTTGGGATTTTTGTTATGCCGACTTGACTTGCTTACATCGGCTTGTTTTGTGTTTACCTCGGCATATGTGCCACTTCGCGCATTCTTGAAAATCATGCTTCTTTGCTTGTAACATTTGTATTTGTATATGTCGGCCCGAGAAGCCTTTTGATCGAGGATGTAACTTGTATTTGTTTTGTTATCTGCCGAGGTGCGATTCGATTATGTATGCATTTACATTTAATATATGCCTGACTCTCAAGGACCATTTGTATTTAGTTATTTCGCTTCCGCATATGTGAGCCCCTACGATTACTCTGATGTGTGTGAAATTTTGTAAGCCGGCCTTTGGTAATTACGGATTACTGGCCATCTCGGCACCCAGCCTACTAGGGGCAGGTTGGGGTCGTGACATATCTGTCCCAAAATCGATACTCTCAGATAAAACTGATTCCCCAAACACTGATGCCCACAGGCCTGATGCCCAAACGCACAAACTGATATATGCATTCATGTAGAGATACACTCTAAAAGCACATAGCAAGTAAAGAGAGCCAAAACACCCCTATGCTGGGGTAGGGTTTCCCTGTCCTATTTTGTCAGGAGCTAGGGTTTCACTACGCACGCAGCGGTTTCAAACAACCTAAAATCGGGTAAGCAACCTGTCCTAGTTTGGAATGGTCACTATGGTTCCGAATATGCACTAGGTCGAATGGTCGAAAAGGGTGCCTCGGTAAAACCGGGGTTTGTGTTCCCATATTGGCAGAGCCCATAACCAGTCAGCCATATGGTCATGCCTTGACAAGACAAGCCTCCAAAGAAAGCGCCAGAATAGCAGATGGCCAACACGGTGTCCTAGGGGCACAAATGAACATGCAATGCAAAGAAAAACATAAGTGTAGTCAAACCAAGATATCACGGGTTCGAGTCAAGCTCTCTAAATTCCCAGAAGTCGCCATGTGAATCGCGCCCTTGGGCCTCACTCTGATTCGGACTCCTTTGTGTCACGGTTCTGAATCAGAACCAAAGAGTCCCAATCCGTAAATCGTTTGAGAAAAAGATTTTTAGAAAAGAAGTGCCAAACATGGATGCTTTGCGGAATCTGAGTCGCCACTTAAATATTTTTTTTAAAATGGGAAATTTAGGAAACCCTGACTCGGTGCCGAAGGCCACGTGCCGTCATCACCAAAGTTGTCTTGGCTCGGGAGCTTGGGTACGATCGGGGAAGGTCAGTTATGAGCACCCCTTTTCGCCCGGTCCGGAGACCGGCCTCTACTAACCATGATATCCGATTTTGAAAAGCGTTATGCATTCTTATTAGGTTATTAGCCTAGAATTACTATGTTATGCGACAAACAAGTATAGACTAGAATGCCTAATTTGGAAATAAACATTGCATACCCGTTTGTTTTGAAAGTGCTTTGAAATTTGCTACTCGCAAGTAGGCTAAAACACGGATTTCAACGAGTTTTTCCAACTCAAGCAATCCAACCTCCACCCACAGGCATTCAAGCAGTTTATCTCATATAAGCATTTAGCCACATGGTAATCATGCTGTTATGGCAACATTCACACGCATGCGATATGCTAAAGCGTAAAAACTCACCTAGTACTCCAAGCCAAAACAGAAACTAGTTAGTAATCATATGCATGATCCTAGTTCATGTTAAGTGGCTAATGCAACGCAAGCAAGGGTGTAATCTAGACAGGCTCGGCTATCCTAAGCATGGCATGTGAAATGCTACAAGTAACAAGTATTCAATTTGGAAATTGAAATACAATGCAGTTAGCGTGATGTACCGAGCCCGGTGCATGTAAGACAAATGTATGGATGCATGCATGCATTGCATAAGGTATGCTAATTTTAAATATGCCCTAATCTACCATCATAAGCAGGTAAATAAAAGGGAAGAAAGAAGTGGGGGTTGGAAGACATGCACACCACTCACCCACACTTATTACAAATACGCCCTCACTCAGAGGGACCAAATAAATATTACAGTCCGAATAATAAATAAATTATTACAGAATTTCTAACTACTCAAAATAAATGCAAAGAGAAGATGGCCACAGCCCCCACCTCGGGATGCGTGAATAATGCATGTCCGATCCAACTTGCGGAAACCCGCACCATGCCATCACGCCTCTGTTTACCGCCTTGCCTACCCAAAGACTGCCAAAGACCTGGATCAACTTCCCTGCACACTGTAGAATGCCATCGGCTAGAGGAAATGGCCACGCCACGGAAAATGCCATCGGTTCGGCGATGAAGATATCGGCCATTTACCAATGGCGGTCGACCTTATGTGTTGCGGTCGTGAAACTTCCTGCAGAAAATAGTTTTGACAGCAATAGAGGACAGGCAGTATATGGCACAGAATTTCTAGGCAAATGTATGCATGGACACACTCCCTATCATGTAATAGACTCAAGGGAGCATGGCCCTCGACCCCCGGGCCATCAATTGCGCATTTCGACGCATGATGGCCTAAGAGGCCAAGTTTGCATTTCAATGTCAAATGCAATGCACACAAACATACAAGGGACCCAACCTCAATCATGGTTGATCAAGAGGTGAGGCAATGCACAACAATGCACATGCAACCTAAGCATGCAAGCTAACACACAAGCATGCAATGCAACTACATGGCACACACAATGCAAGATGGGCTTACACCAATATGAGATAGCCTCAGCCACACTCACATAGGAGGCCATTAGGTGAAATGAGGCAACCGAAATGCACACAAACATGTCCAATGCATGGATCAATCCTAAGATACAACATGCAACCCTAACAAGACATGGCAAATGATGAAACATGGCATATAAACATGCAGATTTCAGCGCTGGAACATGATGCCAAATGGTCCCAAAACATGGAAATATGTCACCCAATGCATGTTATAGGCCCCGAAACCCAAGATTAGGCGCATGAAATGGCTTACAGCTATTCAAAGCATGCATAATTTGAACATGCAATGAAGAGACAGAAGCAAGGCAGCCCCGATACAAGCATTTTTATAGTACAAAGAATGGCAAGACAGTAAGCACAAGTGGGACTAAAATGGCATGCAAAAATGGCTCCGCAAGGGAGGCAATGAAGCAAGTAGTAGATGCAAAGCCCAAACAGAAAAGACCCTTCTACAACACTAAAGAGGGACCAAAAATATGACTACTTACAGTAGATGACAAGCCCCAAATCAATATACAAACATGCTCAAAATGCAATGCAAGATTAGGGCCACAAGGGGGCTATAACATGAAGTATACTAAACATGCATCAAACAGTCAAAGACCCTTCATGGGACATGGAGAGGGGGTCAAAATAAGACCCTTTTCAGTTCTGATTAGGGTCGAAAAACAGAAGCTCAATGTGTTAACAAGTCATGCAAAAATGGGGATCAAAGAGGGGTTCAATGGCAAGTGACACATGGAGGTCCCCAACAGTGTTGAGCCCTTCTTCAATGTTGAAGAAGGGCTCAAAATAAGCCTCTTTACAGTTTACATCGAAGCTCAAAAACACTTGTAAATAAGGCTAACCAATGAAGCTAAAAAATGCAAGTTTAAGGGAAATTGATGCTTACCTTTGAAGAGCAGCAAACCAGCAGCTCTTGGTCTAAATTTTTGAGCTTTTAACCTCTGCAAATGGCCTCCCAAGTGCTGGAATGGAGGATGGAGGTATTGTGCTAGGTGTTGTAGGGCAAATGGTGCAAGAACAAAGGTGTTTGGAGGCTTGGAGAAGATAGATATAGAGAGTGTATGTATGTATATCAGATATATATCTCTTCCCTCTGGTTTTTTTGCTCAAAATCTCCAACCCCCAACAATGGAGGAGGAGGAGGGCTCCTTATATAGGCAAAGGCCAAGACTCCAAGCTTCTCCAAGAAGCTAAATGAAAGGGGCAAAGGGTGCAAATGGCTCAAGGCTTCTTGGAGAAGCTAAAACAGCTAGCCAAGCTTCTCTAAGAAGCTTGGCCAAAGGGTTCAAGCTTCTAGAAGCAAAAGGGGGGTCAAAGGCTCAAAAGGGTGCAAAATAGCCACATATATGCATGGGGGGTCGGGTCTGTGCATCCCAGTTGGCAAAGCTGGCATGCACCATGCCTGCAAGAGTCAAAAGGGTCAAATCAGCCAAGAAAAATGGTCATCGGCCGAATAAATTGCCGACCTGCAATTTGTACTGGCCGGTCGGCTAAATAGAGTGCTGATGGGTGGCTAATGAGGTCAAAATGTGCCGGTGGATGTCTAGATTGAAGCCCCGGAAGTTACCTTTCCAATGGCGTAAACCTTGCATTAAAATTCCTCCTGTGCAAAAAGTTATGCCCTTTTTGGTGAAGCCGCGCAGATTCGATCCAACCGGACTGATCCCCTGCTTCAACCAACCATATCTCCCCCATCCGGACTTGGCTTTAGGAGATTCTTGAGTGCAAAGTGAAGCCCCGGAAGTCTTCTTTCCAATGGTGGTGGCCTCATAGCTAAACTCCAAGTGTATAGACAGGTGAGCTTGATTTAGCGAGGACTGCTCGTCCCTCTCTTAGCGGTTCTTGCCTGTCTTCTTCTCCAACTTGTTTTCTCCCCTCTTCTCCTCTTCTCTTCAACTTCAAACCCCTAAGCAAGGTATTTTGAAAGATTTTTCAAAGATTTCATCTCTCTTTCATTCATCTCCACTTTGTCCTTGCTCGGTTTACCAAAAAGCGCAACGTTTGACAAAATGCAAGCCTCGGAACATCACAGAAACTTTATTTCAAAAATGTTTTTGAAAGAGAGGGTTTTAAGGTCTAAAAACCATTCAAAATAGCTTTGGTCCAAAATGGGGTATGAAGTTGAGATTTGTCTCTCTCCTTGCCGAAGAAATTGAACCTTTGCCCTGCACATGTTTCATCACCAAGCAAACCATCAGTAGCGCCCAAGTCTTAAGGGCGGTCAAAAATGGGGTGTCTACAATAAGTAAGCACGTGTAGCTTCTAGAATCAATTAATCTTAAGTAGGGAAATGGGTAGAGTTTCAAGACTTCGGTATTGGTGTTAGATTTTAGTGGTTTTTGGTTTTATTGTTGTACTCGCTATGATTCATAGTATATTTCTCTTTTGTATGCAAATCTTAGTGATTTTTCCTCTTAAGCGTGTGCATATGGATGTGCTTCCATTCGAATTTAGGATGTGCAATAATCCCAACACCTAATGTGCGAACTACAGTGTTTCGTAATTTATTTTGTACTTATAGAGTGTTGAATAAATAATTAAGTAGCCTTCAATTATGTGTTGGAGATAAGAGGATGTATGGAAACAAACCTGAAAATGAAAAGTGTGGTTCTTCAGTAAAGGATGATCAAATGCAGGTTGTTTGTAGAAATCCACGCAATCATATATATCTCCATAATTATTCTGTAAATGTTACAATCTTTCTGTTAATTTCTATATACAATTGTTCAATTCATGAAAGGTTCACAATTTTGTGCAAAAATAATAATACCATATTTTGTATTCTCAAGTTCAGAACGTCAAATTAGATGGCTGCAATTCAAGACATCCATGATATTAGGCCTAAGATGCCTATTAATCTCTACCAATTGATTTTCATAGAAAATTTAACTGGACAATATTGGAATTGGATGTCCTCGAAACTAATCCCAGGACATCCTATGAAACTGGCTCAACTTAAATTTTTATTTATTATATTTGAGACAATAGTTTGTTGATGTCAACAACTTTATGCTTCGATTTAAAATTGAAGAGATAGATTTTTTTTTAACCCAATAAATAACTTCTTCATTTAAAAAATTTGTTTAATATTTTAATGTTAATTTGGTATAAATTTAATTCATTCCACATTAGAGACGAAAGGACCCCGTGCCCTACATAGAGATTGTGTTTGTTTGGGATTGTCCCTATATATCCTTTATATGGTGATTATTAAGTTCCATAAGAGGTAGACACAAAATATGACATTAAGTATGGGATATGATTGATTATTGAGCTCCATAAGGTGATGAGATACCAAATGAGAGATTAAAAAAGGTCTGCATTAGTAAAAACACCAAAATATTCTCCCATTATGGTCATTACACTACGTATGTATGATTCCAGGCAAACATGGGATATGATAAGATTTAATTTCCCAATCCATGAATATTTCAAACTGGGATAATATATGCAATTGATAATATCAACATCAATTATGGCAAGTCTATTAATCAAATATAATTTACTCCCATGAAACAAACATAGCAAAATTGAACTAAGATTGTGTTTGGATTTTAAATTTATATATGAATTTGAAAAGGGAAATAGAAAACATGAGTGAAAAGTGAATCAAATATAATTATACTTTACCTAACTATTCCATTTTTCTATCTAAATTAGTGATCTAAACGCAGTCTAAAGGTTTCTAATAATAGTTGAGAATAAAAACTTGTATAGTCTTGACTGCTGGCTTGTTGAGATGCTTTAGTCGCTCCTCCAACTCCAAATATTCTTCTTTAGTTAAACTCCTCCAGTCTCTTTCAATTCCATTGTGTCCCACAAGGTGAGAGCATACACAGATAAATAATACAATAGCATGCAAGTCCATGGGATGATCTAGAAAATAATAAAAAAGCAAAGTAGTTAGTGATCAAAAATCACAACGATCGTGCTATAATTATTTAAGGCAATTAATGAAATTACAATCGTACTATATCTATACACATAAGGTTCACATATTTTATTTTTGGACAAAATATATTTGTAGTCCTTAAAGTATGCGTTTATTGTCATTTTGGTTCTTCAAGTTTTAATTTTGTCAATTTCATCATTGAAATTTCAATTTGAGTCAATTTGTTCCAATTCGAAGCATACCGTCTAAATAGTTAACGGAATCGTAATAAAATACACACATGTTCTTTAAAGTATGTGTTTCTTGTCACTCATATCACTTTGGTCCTTAAAGTTTTTAATTTTGTCGATTTGGTCATGAAACATTAATGAAGAAAATGAAACATAACCATACAATATGAAATTGATAAAATTGATACTTGAGAGACTAATATGACACAAAATATACATTTTTAAGACCATAATAACATTTATAATTATTTTTTCTTAACGATTTAAACATCCGTTTTGAGATTATATTAATTTGACTCAAATTGACAATTTGGAATAGCAAAATGACAAAATTATTTTTTTTTTTTTTTTGATCTACTAAAATCAGTTATTAGTTGTTAGATTAACACCTTTAAAAGTTAGCCTACCCACCTTTTGCAAATTCAACTCTCTCTAAGAAGAGTTGAATAACCTCCCCTAGGGTCTAAGCTCTTAAGAAAGTCATGGTGGTCAATTAGGTTAGGCCTAGTTGATTGACAAAATTAAAAATTAAGGGACCAAGATGACAATGAATCTATATTTCACAGACTAAAATTGTAGTTTATGCTTTAGTTTTTTTATGTAATGTGGAAAAAAAACAAACGACACCTATGTTTGGCATTAAATTAGAATCGTATTGAAATCGTGAAACTTTGAACAATGAATATCCTTGTACCTGAGACATACGCTAGCCCTATTACTAAAAAAAACACTTTTTGCGACCGTTATAAACCGTTGCAAATAATAAAAAACAATGGCAAAAAACCTTTTGCAACGGCCCATGCGACAGCAAATGGGGGTCGCGAATATGGGGGTGGCAAATACTTTTTGCGACGGCAAAGTAAGAGTCGCAAATTATTCGTGACCGCCTAGACTACTTATAGCGACCGCTATTTTGCCGTCGCAAAAAAAAACAAAGAAAAACACTGACATGATTTTTGGCGACCATCTTGTTACCATCGCCCAAAAAAAAAAAACCATAAAAGTGTAACGTTAAGCACTCTAAGAACAACAATGACAAGAATTGCATAAAGATAGCATTGTAGTTTAATCAAACATTCCATTTGAGTTTCAAAATTGGAGCCATATGTGAAAGTTATTACAACTAAAAACTTGGAAAAAGTTCTTTTATGAAAAAATACAATCCAAATAGAATGCTAGTAAAGTCAAAATCTACAATCTTTGGTATTCACCACTGTATAAGGTACCGGTTGAGTTCCAATTTGTTACCATGGAGATACATGTTTCTCAAATCCAAGCTTGCACCTGATCAATACACATTATGAGGGGGAATAGATTAGAACACAGAGTACGCAATTTCTAGATCTTTCTTTAGATATAAAGCCTCAAGCAGAGCAAACATTGCAAAGAAATTATGGAAATCAAAATAAACAGCCAGAACACAACCCAGATGCCATTTATAAAACAGAACAAGAGTGGTTTCATATGGAAACAGCTATGATGAGTGCATGTGCCTCTGTTCTAATGATAAACCAGCTGTGCCCAAATTTCTAACTCAAATATATATCTTCAGTAACAAATGATTTCAGATTAGATAGATGTCAGTTGGAAAAGATTTAAAAAAAATGTCCTATCAATCGTGAATAAAATGAGGATAAAAGCCCTCACTTCCGCCAATGAACCCAGTCAGTCATGGTCGACGAACACAATACATGCAAGCAAAGAGAGATTTATGCCACGTTGTGTCACATAATCATAGTTGATGACACATAAGGATCTTTTGAGGATATGCGAGAGAATCCATATACCTGAATTTGACTTCTATTCCCAGCAGTGATATTTGATATTGTCCGGCAAGCTTATTTCTTGATGTTTTTTTTGTGATTTTGCGTGAGAAGTTGATAGAGACAAGGGAGGACATGGTTGTCAATCACAAACCGAAACCAATTAAAAGAATTAATTTCTCATGTGGGGGAAAAGTATATAAAGTTTGTCAATGTCAAACAAATGAGAGAGAGAGTGTGAGAATTTCAATCTTTCTCAGCACTCTCATTCCTCTAAAATGCAGCTTTACATGCTAAATTTATTTTTTTAAAATGATCTCAGCATTCAGCTTGTCACGCCCTCAAAATTGAACCCGAAACATGACATGCATTAATAAAAGGAAAACAGTATATTATTTAAGTCACCAGAGTAATATGGAATAAAACATCAAATAAATGCCCTATGGGCTTACATCTTGCCAAGCCAACACTTGGACACAAATTCATGAGTTCTAACTCAAAAACAAATAAAGCCCTAGGCTTGAAAGTTTACATTGTTCAAATAAAATAAATAAAAGAAATAAAACAAGTCTTCCAATTCAATTCCTCACAAGCTAAGTCCTTGGAGGTAGTGAACCAATTGCACAAAAATGAAGTTCCCATATAGGGTGAGCCAGCCCAATAGAGAAATACTAAACCAAGCATAAGAATTAACTAAAGTATTAGCATCTAATACATGGTTAACACACTATAATCCATTACACTTTTTTAGACATGAATGTCTATATTGCCTATGACACATTGTCTATGGCACATCTTATTTTCATCTATGGCTCGTAACCGCCAAATAACTCAACGGGTTTCATCTTTTATTAACAAGATTTCCAATTCCACAGAATAACAATTCAAGTTAAACCTAATCATAACAAATACATGAGTTGATATTATATCAATCATAATCTATTCACTTCCATACTTCCCAATTGACACATATTTTTGTGCTGTATCAATAAAAACACTTCAATATAAATAAGCACACATAAAAGTGATGCTAATGGAGTCCATCCCCTATCTCCTCCCAAACAAAATCCGGTTTAGAGGTCCATCCCCTATCTTCCCCTAAACCGTGGAGTTCATCCCCTATCTCCTCCCAAACAAAATCCGGTTTAGAGGTCCATCCCCTATCTTCCCCTAAACCGTGGAGTTCATCCCCTATCTCCTCCAAACATCATGCATATGCAATGAAACATACAAATTGCCATATGCAACACACAATCAATACAAGTAATGTTCTGTATTAATTCAACAGTCAACATATGTGACTTAATTCCAGTTATACCTAAGCAGCATGCAAGGTCTACAACAATCAATGGCTATCCTCCACCGATAGCCCCAAAACAGTTATTTCTAAGCGAGAAATAAATATCATAATGTATATACATTATCAAATCCACATATGAGTGATTAAATATTCAATTACATCAACCAATCTCAATCTCCCAAATCTCAAGAATTTAACCCAATACACAATTCCCCTTTTTAAATTGATTACATGAATTAATCTATGACAAAACCCTAAGACTTCTCCCAGAATTACTAAACCACCCCCTCCCACATACTAGAACACCAACACTTAGGATTAAAACGTATACAAGGAGTAGGAAATCCCTACCTCAAAGCAATGAACCCGATAGAAGAAGATGAAGATGTTTGCCCAAATGTTAAAGTGCTCCAAATCCAACAATGTCTGATTAAATGAAAGCCCTCACTCTCCTCTACCTTTTTAATGAAGGAACTAGGTTAGAAACACCCTCTAGATAGATCAAACCCAAGGAAAAGATGAGTTGAGAAAGAAGAAACTTCGGAACTAGGGTTTTTGGATCAAAATTGTGAAAAAGGACGCTTTAAAACCGCTGCTGCGTTTAAATATCGGGATGTGCTCGCCGAAGCGAAGACATGGTCGCCGGCGACCAGACATTAAGAAATACTCGCCGGCGAAGAAAAGCTCGCCGAGTTAAGAACTCGATGCTTCAGTGTCGCAACGAAGCATGCTCGAGCGAATGCTCGCCGAGCGAAGAACTCGAAAACATATACTCGCCGCCGAGCGAAGAAAGCTCGCCGGCGAAAACACTCGCTTTCGGGTCTATACTAGACGCAATCTTCGCTCGAGCTAAGAAATCGCTCGAGCCACTAGAAACAAACTCAACCTCGCCGAGCGACCAAACCTCGCCGAGCGACCAACTCAAAATCGACAAAGAAGATTTGATTCAACCCGACCAACTCAAACAAACCTCGCCCAACACATCCTATAACTCAATTGAGGAATTAGAGAACAACAGATATAACAATGTAATTCGCGAACGTAAGTCCGGATACAATAATTAAATGGGAAAGACCGGGTCGCTATAACCTCCCCTTAAAAGAATTTCGCCCCAAATTAAGCATGAGTTTGTAAAAAACAAGCTTTTCTTAATTCCCAATGATATATAAAACAATAATCAACAATCTTGACCAATATTGGTCACTACATCTCTCATTAAGAGGCATCTCACAATATGTATAAATCAACATACATTTCAACTTCGCATCAATATTATGCATTATCCTTTCGATGTTAACAAATTCCATATCGTATTCAATCTCATGGTATAAACAACACATTACTCCCATTATGTGGCAAGTTTCAAAATGTTAACATTCAATCAAACTGTTCTCAATGTTTTCCAACTCAAGACACATATAAAATTCTCAAGTTCCGCAATATTATATAATCTAAGTACAAGATTACAAATCAATAAACAAATCCGGATATTTCTCACGGACTTCCAACTCACGTTCCCAAGTGGCTTCCTCCACTCCGTGATGCTTCCACAGAACTTTCGCCAAAGGGATAGTCTTGCCACGCAAAACTTGATCCCGCCTATCCAAAACCCGGACCGGTCTCCTCATACGAGACATCGACATCAACATCTAATTCAGACGAGTACAACACATGTGACGGATGTGGCGCATACTTCCGGAGCATACTGACATGAAACACGTCATGAACTACGGATAACTGCGGTGGCAAAGCTAAACGATAAGCCTCGCCAATCCTCTCAAGGATCTCAAAGGCCCAATGAACCGAGGGGACAACTTCCGCTCTTCCCAAATCTCATCAAACCTCGCCTAGGTGATATTTTCGGAAAGACATGATCACCTACCTCAAACACCAAAGGTCTCCTCCTACGGTCGGCATAAGATTTCGACGACTCAGGTCAGAACCAAATCTTACGGATAAGCTCAACTTTCTCCGTGGTTTCCCTCACCAACTCGACCCAACAAAGGTCGCCACCCACCTCGCCCAACAAACCGGAGATCTACACGGCCGGCCATATAAGGCCTCAAACGGTGCCATACCGATACTAGATGAAAGCTATTGTTGTAAGCAAACTCCACTAATGGCAAGTGCTTTTCCCACGACCCATTAAGGTCGAGAACACAACCTCAAGCATATCCTCCAGATCTGAATAGTACGCGGACCGCCTGCCACCGAGGATGATAAGCCGCATTAAGGGTCAACTTAGTGCCTAAAGCACTGCAAACTCGCCACAACCCGGCAAAGGAAACGAGAATCTCTATCTGAAACAATCGTCACTGGGACCCCGTGCAACCTCACTATGTCCCGAACATACAAATCGGCAAGATGATCTACCGAATCTCTAACGCGCATAGGAATGAAGTGCGCTGACTTCGTCAACCGGTCCACCACAACCCAAATAGCATCACTACCTCGCTGAGTCTTCGGAAGACCCACAACGAAGTCCATAGTGACATGCTCCCACTTCCACTCGGCAATAGGCAAGGGTTGCAACAAACCCGCTGGCCTCTGATGCCCGGCCTTCACTTGCTGACAAGTAAGGCACTTAGATACGAAAGCTGCCACATCTCTCTTCATACCTCGCCACCAAAACTGGCGGCCCAAATCCCGATACATCTTAGTACCTCCCGGATGCACCGCAAGGCGCGAATGATGAAACTCTCGAAGTACCTCCTCACGGCAAGATTCCGGTACAAACAGACGATCTCGGTATCTCACGCCAGTCGATACACCGTCAAACCCTTCTCAACCTTCCCAATGGAAATCCTTTTCGGAGAGATTCTACCTCAAGATCACCCTCCGAGCCTCTAACACTCGAGTCACAAGTGTAGGTCAGGCAACAATCGAAAACAAGGTCATGACCTCAACGGATTCGCCTAAATGCAAATCAAACTCCCCAACAAAGACCCAACATCTCCCACTCCGGATGGCTATAACGGCAACGTCACCAACAGATTTTACTAAGGGCATCGCCACAACATTGGCCTTCCTGGATGATAGTGCAACTCAAGTCATAATCCTCAATGAACTCCATCCACCTCCTCTCGCCTCAAATTCAAGTCCTTCCGAGTGAACAAATATTTTAAACTCTTATGGTGGGAGAATACCTCAAATTTCTCACCATACAAATAATGTCTCCAAATTTTAGGGCAAATATCACAATTGCTAGCTCTAGATCATGCGTAGGGTAATTCTTCTCGTGAATTTTCAATCGACGTGAGCCATAGGCAACCACTTTCCCTCTTGCATCAACACACAACCTGCCCTCTCGTGAGGCGTCACAAGAAATCGAATAACCCAACCCTCTCTCGGAATAATCAAACCGAGCGGTGGTCAATCTAACTTTCAACTCCTGAAATGACCTTTCACAAGTCTCACTCCAAACAAATTTAACTCCCTTCCGAGTCAATCTAGTCAACGGTGAAGCTAACCTGGAGAAATCCTTCACAAACCGACGGTAATACCCAGCTAATCCCAGAAAACTGCGGATCTCAAATACACTCTTAGGTTGTGCCCAATCTTGCACTGCCTCCGTCTTGGATGTATCAACAGACACCCCTTCCTAAACTACATGGCCTAAGAACTTCACCTCTTCTAGCCAGAACTCACACTTCCCAAACTTAGCATAAAGCTTATGGGTTCTAAGTAATTCTAGCACCACTCTCAAGTGTTCCTCGTGCTCTTCCTCTGAAGGTGAATAAATCAAAATGTCGTCCACGAAGACGACCACAAAACGATCCAAAAATGCTCGGAAGATCCGGTTCATCAAATCCATAAACACCCGGTGCATTGGTGAGCCCAAACGGCATCACCAAACTCAGAATGGCCATATACCGCTGCACGGAATGCCGTCTTTGGAATATCCTCCTCCTCGACTCAACCGATGATAACCCGATCTCAAGTCTATCTTAGAGAAACAACGGAACCCTTCAACCGATCGAACAAATCATCTATACGAGGCATCGGGTACTTATTCTAACCGTCACCCGATTCAACTTCCTAATCTATACAAAGTCTCAAAGCACCACCTTTCTTTTTAACGAAAAGGGCGGGCGCCCCACGGTGAAACACTAGGACGGATATAACCCTTATCTAACAACTCGAGCTGAATCTTCAATTCAACTAGCTCGGCGGGGGCAAAACGATAAGGTGCTATAGAAATCGGCGCCGTACCGGGCACTAAGTCAATAGAGAACTCAATCTCTCGATGCGGTGGTAAACTGACCAGATCCTCGGGAAAAACGTCCGAGTACTCACAAACCACCCTTGGTAACACAATCGGAGTCTCAACATCCTCACTAATCGCAAGACTAGCAAGTAAACTACTAAGCTCACTCCGCCCTCGCGGATCATACCTCGGTGGCAAAACACTACCAACCCTGTCCCCCAGAAAATGAAAACGTTCTCCGCTCACTGTACAACAAGTTACCCTCTGACGGTAGCAATCAATAAATGCCCGGTATGATGATAACCAGTCCATACCCAAAATAACATCGAAGCCCTTCATGGGCATCACTACAAAAGAGAAAGGGATTCTATGATCATCGACCTCTATATCACAACC
The DNA here is from genome assembly GCA_025200525.1 of Camellia lanceoleosa. Classification (NCBI taxonomy): domain Eukaryota; kingdom Viridiplantae; phylum Streptophyta; class Magnoliopsida; order Ericales; family Theaceae; genus Camellia; species Camellia lanceoleosa. The sequence continues at coordinate 615,721 of JANUSC010000048.1, read as the reverse complement.
CCTAACACCTTGTTTCAAAATCAACTCACCCCCAAGAGGCGACACTACACAAATAGGAGATGCTAACTGAGCTAACTCCAACTCCAAAATAGATGCAAATGCAGCAGACACAAAGGAATGAGACGACCAGACGATCAATACACTAGCAACCGAATTGCAAAACAAGAAGGTACCTCTAACCACAGATGGAGTGGTATAAGATCCTCGTGGTAACAAAGATACACGCTACCAGATGACCTTCGATCAACTCCTGCCACCCTCGAGCGTAAGATCAAGGTACGATTGGGACGAAGAAGCCCTGGTTGGCCCTCAAGGCTCGAATCGACCGAAAGGCATCCGACTCGAGTCCGCCTCGAACCAAGAGGCACCGGTGCACCCAACCAGGCAAAACCTCTTCATGTGCCCCGGTGACAAGATTGAAAACAAGAGGACGGCCGACCTCTACTCGACTCAGCTCGAGATCGAGCCAAGAAGATGCCGCCTCTGAACTCCTCCTCCGAGGACAACCGAGACTTGTGGCCCAAATTGACCACACTTGAAACAGTAATGTCTCCTCGACCGCTTTCCCGTAACTAGCACTCGCAGACCGAAAAGTGGATCTAGAAAAACTACTCGAGGTCAGCCGAGGAGTGAAACCTCTCGCCTCGCCATCACTCTGGCCATCCTGACTCTCTTGGAGCCTTTCGCTTTTCCCTCTCGTGCATCATAATCTCGGTGGGTCAGCATCAACCAATCGCCTCAAATCCCTAATCATAGACCCAACAACTCTCAAAGATGAGGCCACGCCAACTTCTTCTCAAACTCAATGCGGCGCTCCTCGGTTGCCACCAACTCAGTGCAAACACGACAGACTAGTGAATGCCGCTTCAAACTCGCCATCGATAAACCGTTTCGCTCAAGATGGCGGAACCGATCTCTCAACTTCTCTGAATACCGAGACAAGTACTTCTCTGAAAAGCATCAACAAAAGCCTTCCACGCACTTCAATACGACCCTTGGTGAACTTCCACCATCGACCAAGATCTCCTTCACCGAACGATGCCAAGGTCACCTTCAACCTCGTCTTCGATGCCAAGCATCTCAAACGTTTTCGTTGTCCGCCGAGCCATTCGTCATTTTTAAGCGGCTCGCTAGGATCACCTACAAACACGCCGGCTTGAGACCGAAGAATTCTCTTCGTAAAAGAAGGCCACAGATCCGCCACAACTACTCGAGCTCGATTTCGAGCCCTAAGAATGCCCATCGACTCCTAAAAGCTCCACTATCTCTTGGGCCAAAGCGCCCATACCTTGCCGGCTCATTGCTCGGCCACATTGGCTTGGCCAACACCTCCCGAATCGCCGGTATCTCCTCCCAGATAGGCATTTCTGCCTAGCACGCTTACCACGCCTACCACGACCTCGCCCTCGCCCCGACATCCTAATGAAGGAAACAAAGACGTTAGCACTCTAAATAATGTGCCAAAACTATAATACTTGCGCCCTAATACGTTGGACAACAATAAATCACACCACGTAAGCACATAATCACATAAGCACCTACAATTTCATTCTCGGATAATGACAAATTCCGAGACGTCGCTAAAGTTCGGTTGGAAACAACATTGATCAAGTGCCTTTCCAACAAGACATTCAGAGACTCAAGGGTCCAATCAACATCCAAAGAACTACATTCCATACCCACATAGTCACATAAACATGTTATCATATAAGCATGCAATCATTACACTAAGTCTCTATCAAACGAGACGAACCCATTGTGATTCTAATCACTTCCCACGCACTCCAAAGTATTCAAACCCAGACGCTCGATACCAAGTTGTCACGCCTCAAAATTAAACCCAAACATGACATGCATTAATAAAAGGAAAACAAGATATTATTTAAGTCACCAGAGTAATATGGAATAAAACATCAAATAAATGCCCTATGGGCTTACATCTTGCCAAGCCAACACTTGGACACAAATTCATGAGTTCTAACTCAAAAACAAATAAAGCCCTAGGCTTGAAAGTTTACATTGTTCAAATAAAATAAATAAAAGAAATAAAACAAGTCTTCCAATTCAATTCCTCACAAGCTAAGTCCTTGGAGGTAGTGAACCAATTGCACTAAAAATGAAGTTCTATATAGGGTGAGCCACATTCAATAGAGAAATACTAAACCAAGCATAAGAATTAACTAAAGTATTAGCATCTAATACATGGTTAACACACTATAATCCAGTTACACTTTTTTAGACATGAATGTCTATATTGCCTATGACACATTGTCTATGGCACATCTTATTATTCATCTATGGCTCAACTCGCCAAATAACTCAACGGGTTTCATCTTTTATTAACAAGATTTCCAATTCCACAGGAATAACAATTCAAGTTAAACCTAATCATAACAAATACATGAGTTGATATTATATCAATCATAATCAATTCACTTCCATACTTCCCAATTGACACATATTTTTGTGCTGTATCAATAAAAACACTTCAATATAAATAAGCACACATAAAAGTGATGCTAATGGAGTCCATCCCTATCTCCTCCCAAAACAAAATCCGGTTTAGAGGTCCATCCCTATCTTCCCTAAACCGTGGAGTTCATCCCCTATCTCCTCCAAACAAATCCGGTTTAGAGGTCCATCCCTATCTTCCCTAAACCGTGGAGTTCATCCCCTATCTCCTCCAAACATCATGCATATGCAATGAAACATACAAATTGCCATATGCAACACACAATCAATACAAGTAATGTTCTCAGATAATTCAACAACAACATATGTGACTTAATTCGATTATACCTAAGCAAAGATGCAAGGTCTACAATCAATGGCTATCCTCCACCGATAGCCCCAAAACAGTTATTTCTAAGCGAGAAATAAATATCATAATGTATATACATTATCAAATCCACATATGAGTGATTAAATATTCAATTACATCAACCAATCTCAATCTCCCAAATCTCAAGAATTTAACCCAATACACAATTCCCCTTTTTAAATTGATTACATGAATTAATCTATGACAAAACCCTAAGACTTCTCCCAGAATTACTAAAACACCCCCTCCCACATACTACAACACCAACACCTAGGATTAAACGCATTATACAAGGAGTAGGAAATCCCTACCTCAAAGCAATGAACCCGATAGAAGAAGATGAAGATGTTTGCCCAAATGTTAAAGTGCTCCAAATCCAACAATGCTCCGATTAAATGAAAGCCCTCACTCTCCTCTACCTTTTTAATGAAGGAACTAGGTTAGAAACACCCTCTAGATAGATCAAACCCAAGGAAAAGATGAGTTGAGAAAGAAGAAACTTCGAACTAGGGTTTTGGATCAAAATTGTGAAAAAGGACGTTTTAAAACCGCCGCTGCGTTTAAATCTCGACAAAGCTCGCTCGGCGAAGACATGGTCGCCGAGCGACTGACACAAGAAATACTCGCCGAGCAAAGAAAAAGCTCGCCGAGTTAAGAACTCGATGCTTCAGTGTCCGCAACTGAAGCATGCTCGAGCGAGAATGCTCGCCGAGCGAAGAACTCGAAAACATATTCGCCGCCGGCGAAGAAAGCTCGCCGGCGAAAACACTCGCTCTCGGTCTATACTAGACGCAATCTTCGCCGAGCTAAGAAATCGGCTCGAGCCACTAGAAACAAACTCAACCCTCGCCGAGCGACCAAACCTCGCCGGCGACCAACTCAAAAACTGGACAGCAAGATTTGATTTCCGAACCCGACCAACCTGAAACAAACCTGCCCAACACATCCTATAACTCAATTGAGGAATTAGAGAACAACAGATATAACAACAGAATTCGCGGAACGTAAGTCCGGATACAATAATTAAATGGGAAAAAGACCGGGGTCGCTATACAGCTTTTCTAGTACAAGGAGCAAAGTAAAAATCTTACATTATTTTTACTTTGATAAAGAATGATTAACTAGAAGTTCAAATAAAAAAAACAGGGTTGGATCATGTACATGTAAAGTATAAAACCAAATTTTCTATTCTTATCCAGGCCAGAAGCCTTCTCCTTGTTCCTTTTTTGATTTATCAATAAACTTTTTTTGTTGTTGATCAAAAAAAAAAAAGGAATCAGAACCCTTCTCTAGGAAGTCCTTTTCCATCCATCTTTTTTCACTACCAGAATGCCAAAACAAATCTACTACAATAAGTTGTAATATATTAACAAATATGGTAATTGTATTGATTACAAGAATATCATCTTTGATGTTGGTATTAGTACAGAAATGCAGTGAATGAATATAAAGAATTGAAAATATTGCATCAAACTGATATTATGGTAAGAAAGAACAGTACAGAAGTAGAAATCATTAATACCTGAGTTTGGGCATCATCACCATTAACAATGTTTCCCACTGTCCTAAGTGCGAGTATAAGATTTGTAGGCGATGGATGATTTGTGAAAAACAAAATTTAGTTAGTTAGTTAGTACTACTTTTAAAAATCTGACCACTATAAAGAGAATAACACATAATGAAATTTAGCCCTGAGAAAAGAAAAAAATATTCCACTAATTTGCAAAAAATGAGAATTTTTTCTATAGAACTAATTCTAGAAAACTAAAAGACATACCAAATTTAAAATCAATGTCATAATGAAGAAGTATGAAGCAAATAGGGACATACAGCAGAAGGTCCACAAGCCGTGGACAGACACATGCCTCAAGCACAGCTTGAATTTTGTCATTTCAACTAAGATGAGAATTTTCCTGGGAAACTTCATCTGCAGATGGTATAGGTAGGGACCTGGTTCTTTTTGGGGCCTGAGCATCCACATTCTTGGTTGCAAAATTTTCTCTCTAGAATCATAAGGTAAAACTGCAGGTTGGTCTTGGCGAGTCCATGAGTTGCTAAAATTGCCTGGCAACTTTGCCTGGTTACCCCATACAGGGGAGACACGATAGTTCTGTATGACAAATCAACAGCATAATCAGATAAATCTGGGGAAAATTACACATATCTTAAGATAAACTATGTGCTACTAACTAGGGCATGTACGAAATGAACAGAAAATTCTCTTAATAAAAAGCACATGACTTTAACCATTTAACCAACAATGGTAATATTCTTTACTATCATTTTACAACAATGAGCAACCAAAAAATACCAAAAGCGCTCTGCGAATCGCAATTTTGACAATTTTTTAGACAGGTATTTAGTGAGATACTATATGATTGACATGGGATGAGGCAAAGCAGGCCTCCTAAACCCAAAATGAGCCCACATCTACACCAGTTAAAAGGGCTTCGAAGCCCATCCAGTATGGATATTCAGAGCAGGTTACTTAATAGTCCTGATATATGCCCATCCCAGTAGACGTTGTCAAGGTACTTGTATCCCAAACCTTAAACCCAGCCATGGGTCCTATGCGCGATATCCCGTGGGAGTCTGGTGCAACACAAGACAGGTTATAATTAAGAGATCTGCGGTTTTAACTATATACCAGATCATATAATTTTGAGCCTATTTATTCATGATTTTATCCCAAATTTTCATCAAAAGCAACCAACATCTACAATAGCAATGTCATAGAACATGGTGCATAATAGACAAAACATTCAATGTTTTTATCCTCCAGATGCAGTGGAACTTGTTATTGGATTCTAACCTTTCACTTGCATTGCTTGAGTACGAGCAACATGTTTAAATTTTCCATAACATAACAAATACACAGTAACGAGCACTTGCCCACACACACAGAAGGCACAGTTTATGTTACAAATACCTCTAAGTTTCAACAAAAGGACCGAAATTGTCAACAGAATGATGGTTTTTTGGGAAAAAAGGAGGTGGTCGTGGCCTCTGACGTACAGGCTGCCTACGATCATTGAAGAGTGAATCTGAAGGCCTACCCAAATAAACAAAGCAGAAGTCGTTAGATACTCAAAATAAACTGCAATAGAAGACCATAAGTCTTAAAAATGCTATTTGTCATGTGGAACAAGTGATAGAACGATTAGAATGATTCAGTAGAATGATTCACGATCCATGAAATAACAGAACACACCCAGTACGAAATAAAATAAAATAAAATAAACACGATGACTTTTAGGATGCAAATGCGAGAATTCAATAAATTATACGAACCTGCCAGAACATGTAGTAACCTCTCCGCTAATGGGCATATATAAAGAATTCTTTTTTGGGTCCCCAAGGCCAGAACTTATATGGAAACTTTAAGAACATCTTCGTGTACACCAGCACATCACATTTCTCAATAGCCTCCATTTTCCACCTCTGTTTCATAATTTTATTCATTTGTCAATTTTCGAGTATATAATAATAGCAATAAAGGAGAAGATCATGTCAGCAAACATTCTTAGGTGAAGGGACCACAACCAAGCATGTAGAATAATTTAAAAGTACTGTATATATTTTAAAATTATGTGAAGATGTTATACACGTGCATTGGTTCAGCAACTTCCTGCAAAGAATTTCTAGGCACAGAAGCTCAACCATTTAAACAATCCATAATACATATTTAACATTGTAAGAAGAAGGAAAAAAAAAATTCCATCCAAACTAATAGAGAGTTTGTTTCACATGCATATTTTGAGAGTGGAGAAAGGGAAAAAAATTAGTCAAAGTTAAATTTCAATATAAGAAGACGAAACGAACCTTGTTTTATCTTTTTATCTAAATTTCTTATTTAATAACACTTTAAATTAATTTAATTTAACTACCTTAATTTATTATTATAAAAATTAATCATCAAACTACTTTAATCTAGTTTTCAATTTTTAACTCAATTTTTTATTTAACAACATTTTAAAATAGACATAAACATACATATATTAATTGGAACTGGGCTATATCCTTCTTAGGCACAAGAGTCGCAATCAAGGACACAATATATTAATTGTGTCAGAGTATACTTAAGTATCCATTAAATTCAATGACAATTTTTTTTTTTTTTTTTTTGTGGGTAAATTCAATCACAAACCTTATTAGTATCAGTACGAGTTTGAGCATGCACTTGAAACTCTGGCAATCGAGGAGTGCTTCTTTTTGGGAGTAACGATGACGGAGCTTCAGAGAATACATTAACTTTTAATTTAGGCCAACATTAACATTATCAAAAGAGATAACAACAATATAAATTACCTCCAAAGCAAAGCCACAAGCTGTTATGACAAGATGAGCTTCAGGTTGTCAATGTCAATGGTTATTTTCTCCAAAACAAAAAAAAATAAAATTTATCATAACCAAATCTTTCAAAGGCTATCATAAATAATAATTTACCATTTGTATTGCTAATCAGTGCTTGTTCATTCAAACACTTAGTGCCAAACAATAACGTTAACAAAGTGATATATATATATATATATATTGTAGGATACATCTCAGTTCTTACTTTCAGCATCTTCTTTGCCTTCTCAATTTCAAGATGATGAGGATGACTTGTAACAAAAAATAAAAAAATAAAAAGCATTAAACAAATATAATTTCCAAAAACTACATAAAACAAAGTGAAATGATCAACGTAACATATATATAATCAGCAGACCTTGAACCTAAATGTTCAAATTATACAGAGCTTAGAATTAGAAATCAAAACTCGAGAGATTCATGTATCTAATTGAGATAATCAAATCATCAACCACAACAAGCAACGTAAATTATAGTTAAAATTCGAATCAAATTGTTTACCTGAACTGAAGCTTGAGTCCCAGCTGACGCGATCGCAGTCGCAGCAGCGCTTATCGTATCTAGAGCGTTGTTCTTCGTGCTTCTCATCTCTCTGTTTTTTTCTCTTTGCCCGATCAAACAATTAGCCTAATTTCACTCGACAATTTTCTATTTCATCGTCGATCAAATCTCGTAGAGGCTACATCTTTCTCAAGAAAATTCAACTTAGAAAATCGAATTTCGAGTCGAAAATTGAAATTGAAGATCAGAGAAACAGAGCACGATAAAGAAAGTGAGAGACCGAGAGACAGAGTTTCATACCAATGGAGCTGCGACTATGGTGAGCAAGAGAGCGAGAGAGACAGTTTGTGAATGTCGTGAGAGTGAAAGGGGCTAGGGCATTGGTATATAAAATAAATAAAAGAAATAGGAATAATAATTGAGCAAAGTAAAATCAAAGAAATAGGAATAATAATTGAGCAAAGTAAAATCATGTAGTTTTGAACTATTTCCATTCATTTATTTTTTTCCATCCGCTTTTTTTGGGTTGCAAATATTTGTTTTTGCGATGGTTATATAGTCGGTCGCAAAAGATTAGACGCAGAAAGCCAATTTTCTAGTAGTATTGCAATTGAAGTATTAGTGTGTATACACTTAGTACTAGGACACACATTTTATACGAAGGAGAATGTTTAAGATTCGTAAAATTAAATTAGGATACTTAGGGTTGGTTTGGGATGATCTAAATAAGTGTATTTTTTTTTGACTTTTTATAAAATATGGGTTGGGTTTGAAATGATGTATTAGAGAGGTAATGTGATTTAAATAAGATGATGTGACTTAAATAGAATAGTGACTTTTTGACTTTTTTAGATCATGCCAAACAATAATCTAATAGTTGTATAGATGTCACTGCTTCAATTTCGATAGGGAAGTTGGGCTTGATAGATTGGTTGTAAATATCTCTCTTATATATTGACCCAAAAAAAAAAATACCCTTAAAAATATAATAATTAAATTTATTTCCAATGAAAAGAATTAATGAATTAAAAACTCAATCTCTTGCTTTACTCCAATTTAATTTTAGTTGAAAATTGAAAATATCAATTTGACTGGATTGGTGGCTAACCATTGGGTTTTTGATGGAGAAAAATTATACCAATGAAGTGATAAATTTGTAATATAGGAAAATTCATTTAAATTAGATAGTCTTATCAAAGTAACTTATTATTTTAAAATGTCATTGTCATATTATTTTAATTAAATTATTTATGTAAAGTTTATTTTTGTAAATCGATTTCTTAATTTATTTTAATAAGAGTGCGAGAGAGCATTATTATTTATTTATTTTTGATAACTTGGTAACCACCAATCTCACCGTTTACTAACAGATGGTCCAATTAAAGTATGGATTGACTCAAAAAATTGTTTGGGGCGAGGAGATTTTGAACTTAAGAACATAGAGAGAGCACATCTCCATTTTCCCCGGCCTTGACCACCAGGCCAACTCTTTAGGTAGTGTTTCATTCATTAGAATGATTAAAGTGGAATGAAATTATCATTCCATCAAAATATTCATTCACTTGTTTGATTAAATTAAAAAAATAATAACAAATGCATTATAAATAGAATTACCTTTTACAATTTTAAATAAATAGTCATTCCATAAGAAAAGTCTATGGAATCACAATTCATTTTAATGAACCAAAAATAGAGCATAATGGTTAGCAAAATTCTATTATGAAGAGAGTAAAAAAGACATGTCAAACTGCTAAACCAAAGTAAACCAAATAACAACGAAAATGAACAGACAAATTAAACAGGAAATATTGAGTAAATTTACAAACGCACATACAAAAATCAAGGCATAATTTGTTTGAAGTAATGATTGCCATATAAAAAAATGCAAGTGGGAATAATGTATATTATTTGTAAGTAATTGAAGGAAAATTCAATAAATTTTTATCTTTATTTTTTTGAGTTTAGTAAAAATGGATTTAAATATACTAATTTTACAACTATTAAGCATGAATTAACACCATTTTCGTTAACAAAGTATCTAGGGGAGATGTTGTGAAATGCAGCTTTGCTCGATTGAATGACAAACATTTATTTAATTTTTCACTCTCTATTTTGCAATTCAGACTAAAACATCTTTACAATTGAAGGAAGTTACAGAAATTTCTATTTAAAAATAACAAATTATTAACTAGGAAAAAATATAAGGCCATAAATCATAAACAAATACGAAAAGACAATAGACTTCACACAAGAATGATTTTGAGACCTCAATACACATGGGAATGGGAATGGGAATGGTTCGAATATATATACTAGTAAAAGAAACTGATGTCTAGCAATGCCCATTATTAATTATGGTTAATGCTAATAAATGTCCCTGGGGTATTTGATAAGATGTGGTTAAGAAAAATGTTATAGGTCTCAAATTTTCTACCAAACAAATGACCAAATGTCTCACATGGACCCACACTCATGTGAGACATTTAATCATTTGTTTAGTAAAAAATTTGGTATTCCTAGCATTACCCATGTGTTAAATAGGGAAATAGGGTGTCTATTGTGCATTAAGCATGCGGGCACTATTGTGCACGCTTTGAGGCTCACTTCGAGTCTTATATTAATAATTCGAACTGTTTATTTTTTAGTGTATACCATGAAGAATATATCTATAAATAATCAAGTTGATCTGACAACAGTAACTCTTTCATCAAAACACATTTGTATCGATAAAAATGAATAGTAAGTGTTATTTTAAATATAATATTGAATATAAATATGTTTCGATTAAAGGGTTATCGTTGTCCAATTAACTTATTTTTTATAAGTATACTGTACACAATATACTCTAAAAAATAAATAGTTTCAATCATTAAAATAAGAATCGGAGTAAGCCACACCATGAGCACAACAGTGCCAGTAGTGCTTGACATATACAATAGGCACCCTAATTTTTTATTTTTGATCAGGACAATAGGCACAATAGGCACCCTAATTCTATTAAATAGGATAGTATTAATTTTTCTTCATTTTAGTAACGGTCTAATTTTAAATTATTAATGCGTATTTAATATTATATTAATTTTTTTTAATTTAGTAATTTTCTATTTTTAATCTATTAATTAAGGGTAAATTATACTCCGTAGTCATGTGCTTATTATATTATTATTTTTATTAAAGATTTATACAATAGAGTAATAAAAGGGAGATATTGACAATTAACTAAAAGTGCAGGAGGTGACTGTTATAATTTCATGTGTAGAGATTAAAATGAGATTTGATATAAAATGTAGAGGTGCAAAGTGTAATTTATTCATTAATTAAATTAGATGCATGTAATAGTTTTGTATTTTTAACCTATTATTTAAAATTGAAAAAATTTCAAGAGTCATGAAATAAAGTATTGTTGGTTGCTGCTTATCACGTGCCCGAGAAGCACTTGGTAATTGTGAAATAATCACAATTTTTTTAAAAAATTTAATAATTTTTTTTTTTTACTAAATAATTCATTTACAATGATGTGGCAAGGGAGTTGGGCTTTATATTATTGGATTTGTAACAAATCAAAATTAACACATATGATACTACATCATTGTGAGTACAGAATTTTTTTTGTGAATCTTAAACGTTTTCTTTTACCAAAATAATCTATTCCCAACGGATCCATACACTGCAGGAAATTTAGCTTTTAGCGCCGTTGGTGCTAAAAACGAAGCTAATTCTTTTTGTGACGCTTAGCACCAAACACCGAGGATGCAGCCGTCGCTGTAGCATTGTGGCGCTTTAGAAACGTCGTTAATTTGCTAAATATGGTACATAACGGCAAAGTGACGTCATGACAATTTTTAGCGACGTTTCAAAAATGCCGTCATAGCTTTTTTTTATTTTAAAAAACTAACCATTAGCTATATAGTGACATTTTGAAAAATGCCATTATATCTTTATTTTTTTAATTATTTTTTTGAAATTGCGCTAATTCTATGTGGTTGAACTAAAAAAATACCAGTAATAAAATTGAAAAGTAGCACTAATATGAAACAATAACACTACCATTTCCATTCAAATGAACATTTGTCAAAAGATAAGCCGATTATATGAAAAGCTGTCAAGTAGCAAATACAACATTAATTCACTTTCCCATTCAATTTAATATCCAATCACCATTAACTACAAAATAACATATCCACAAATCATGTTTTAACATTCGCCAAAAAATAATCAGAAAAACATCAAGACAAACCCTATGAGTTATGATTTAATTTAATGTCTTGTCCTTGTTACTAAATTCACTGAACTTAGTTGATATAGCATAGAATCTGTAGTCTTCACTGGTCTGGATACCTGCATCAGAACATGTAGCCAAATTAGGTAAATTGCATAAATCAATAACAATAGAAGTTTTGCAACTATAAAACATAAGATCTACATTACAACTCACCATCCGTTGAAGAAAGGTTTGTATCTGAAAGAACAATTTAAACAAATCAGTCATTTCTAAGGCTTTGAAACCACAGAAAAAGGCATAAAAAATATTTTAACACGCTTCTATCATATAGAGCATTATTTTTTAAGCAATCTTTTTTCTTGCAGACAATAAAACAAAAGATTATGTACAATGGGATGATCTTTATCAATCAAGAGCTGACATGCACATCCAAGTAGATACAAAATTGAATAAAGAATGCCAATTCTCAAACAATATATATCTATGTATGTATTATGCATTTGAACTAAGGAGTTGTCACAATATAAGTAGAACCAATCCAAATGCCTAAAGTATGTGTTAGGTTTTTATACTTGGCAATCCCGTTTGACAAAACTCCTTTCAGTTGTATTTATTTTCACACTTTTATTTCAGTGAGGCTATGAGTGTTTAGATGTGAATCCAACCTGAATTGTACCTTTCAAAGAAGTTTGTGATGCTAATGCTTTCAAGATTGCCACTTCGCGGGGTTCAAGGTAGCGCCCTGGTCCGAGGCAAATAAAAGGGGTCGAGGGCGGGCCTGGCAAAATGGAAAATTGCCTTCAAAGTTGCCTATCCGCTCGAGCGAACATTCCTCCGCTCAAGCGGAGAATCCCTGGTTCCAGCAGTTTTGGTCGCTTGTAAAAATCTTGGTCAGTGATTTCGCCGAAGCGGTCTGGCGCCGGCGGAGATCGCGAGACAGATTCTATAAATTCGAGTGTTAGGTCAGATTTTAGGATTACTACTCCAGATCTTCTTTTTGGGTTCTGGGGTTTATATCTGGGGATATTTTGTGAGTTTTATTTGATGTTTTGTTTGAGTATTCAACTCATGGTTTAAAGATTATACATCAAAGGTTTGTTTGTTTATTTTACACAAAAGAGAAAGTTGTTCTTCAATAGATTCTGAAGAATTCGAGCCTGAAGCTTTGGTGGATTCTGGAGTGGCTCATCGTAAAAACAACTTCGAGGTGAAGACGAGGTTGGAAGAGGCACATAGAGGTTGGTTCAATTCAGGCGTGGACTCGCTAGGTAATTGAGAGTATACCTGTGTAATTCCTTTAAATCTTCTTAGTGGATTGTCTTGTGGCTGTTGCCCATGGTTTTTTTATCACGATTGGAGGTGTCCAATTGTGGTTTTTCCACGTTAAAATCGTTGTGTTGATTTGTCTTGATTGTTTGATTGGGATTGTTATATATTGTTTAAAATTGATACATAATCACAAATCAATATCTAGAGGATTTCTAGTTTTTTCAATTGGTATCAGAGCAGGTCACTCAATTTTTAAATCTTTTGGCGAGATCTTGTTTGATTTGTGATAATGGATTCAATTTGTGAGGGAAATTCTATGGTTCGACCACCCCTACTTGACGGATCCAATTATTCGTTTTGGAAAGCTCGGATGAGATCGTTTTTAAAATTTATTGATGAAAAAGTTTGGCAATCTGTCATATGCAGGGTGGTGAGCAAGCGATTACCGTTGATGGAGTAACTTTCCCCAAACCAATTGATAAGTGGGACACAATTGATTACCAAAATAGTACCTGGAATAGTAAAGCTATCAATTCTCTCTTTTGCGCTGTCACACCTGAAGAGTTTAGTCGAATTTGCAATTGTGAAGTCGCAAAAGAGGCTTGGGACATCTTACAAACTATTCATGAGGGCACTCCTTCTGTGAAACGCTCAAAACTTCAAAGGCTCACATCTAGTTTCGAAAACCTTTCAATGAAAGATAGTGAGACCTTTGATGAATTTTATGCGAAGTTGAGTGACATTGTGAATTCCAGCTTCAATTTAGGTGAAAAAATACTAGAATCCAAAGTTGTGGGAAAAATTTTGAGATCCTTGCCTGATCGATTCTAATCAAAAGTTACAGCTATTGAGGAGGCTCAAGATGTTGACAACCTCAAGCTGGATCACTTGGTTGGAAATCTCCAAACTTATGAGGCACATAGGAATTTCAAAAAGAAACAAAAAGATATTGCTTTTAGTAGTGCTCATAGAGTTGGAGAGGATTCTGATGAGGATTGTGAGATAGATTCCAAGATTATGACTGCTTTTGTTAAACAATTTAAAAAATCTTTTTTGAAAAAGAATCCTAATCTTTTGGAATCTACTCATACTCATAAATCTAAAGGCAAAGATAAACTCAAAATTAATTCTATAGCCAAGAAAGAGAAAGGAAAGATACAAGGGAACTCTGAAAAGAGTCCAATGCTATGAATGCCAAGGATTTGGCCACTTTACTTCAGAATGCCCCACTCGCTTGAAGAAGAAGAAAGCCCTCGCTATCACTTGGGATGATGAATCAGAATCTGATGAAGATGAAAGTGACAACGCAGATCAAGACGAAGAGGGACATAAACAATTCCTTGCTTTTACGGCGGCTTCCGAAACTGAAGGACAAACAGAGTATCCGAAGAGGCCGGTTGAGAATGCCACTGATGATGAATCCTCGGGAAGTGATGATGAAGAGCTTGAGCAAGCTTATAAAAAGTTGTATAAGGAATCTCTTAACTTATCCAAATTGAATGACAAACTCACTATGAAACTCAAAGCATGTGAAAGTGAGAATGTCAAACTTAAGGAGGAGATTTCCGAGGCCAGGATTGATGCCATCAAGATAGCTAATGATCGACAAGCTCTTTATGCAAAACTCTTGACTTGTGAGACAGAGAGGAATGAGCTACAGCAAATCTATGCAACATATGAAGAAAAGATTGAATCTCTCGAGATGTCTCAAGTTTCTTTGGAAGAACTAATGATGAAGAAAGAGGAAGAACTCAAGTGTGCTATGGCTACCATTGGTCTTTGGAACAAAGGATCAAAGACTTTGGAGGATATCATTGGGTCTCAACAAATTTGTTCTGACAAGAGTGGCATTAGCTTTGGTGATAACAAAGAGAAAAAACAAAGTGTATCTACATCTCATGATACAAGAACTCAAGGAAAAGGAGAACAAAAAATTCAATATAAGGATGGACTTGTCAAACTTCCTAGAGTTAGTAAGGTAAAAGAAAAGAAGGTACACCCTGTATACTCTATTTTTATTTGTCATCAATGTGGTATGTATGGTCATATTCGCCCTTATTGTTATGAGTTGCATGGGAGAGTGTCTCATAGAGATGGAAGAAATTCCAACATCTCGTGGGATAGGAGACACTTCATTGGTTGTAATGAGGTTAAGGGTCATAATATACCTTGCTATTTTGATGTGCTTGAGACCAAACATGGAGCGAGTTTGCATTTGCCTAGACCTAGAAATAGGGAGTTGGAAACCAAGTCGAGACGGGTTCTCATTGAAAGGGAAGGGAACCACAACGTCAAGACACCACCCAAGAACCGCAATTCTCACAACTTTGTTCATACTAAAGCGGTTTGGGTAAGAAAACTTAACTTGTGTTAATTTGTTTATTCATTTTAGTTTTTGGGTTTATGTGTGTTTCTTTTTGAGTCTTTTAATGTGTGCATGTTCGTTTTCTGTCTTGCTTTGTTTAGAAAAAGAAAAAAAATGAAAAAAGATTTTCTTAGTATGGTTTTGCAAGCTTGAAATTTTTTGAGTAGTCCTTAGTGCACATTGGAATTGA